>CAMTDV010000006.1:24702931-25088653 GCA_947069175.1 Scalesia atractyloides
CATATGAGAATACTTGCATGCATGTTTGAGTGTTAGATATGTTGTTTGTGTGTATCACTTTGTGAGTAAATTGCGTGTGGAATTGTTATTGGTGTGATTACACACTGACGTGGAATTAATTGGTTTGTTAGGACGCAACTAGCGGTCCCATTCCTTATAACATCTTTGCCACACTAACCGAGCAAATAAAGGTGAGTTCACGGCCCCTAACTTTATACGGTTTTTAAACAACAGGGGGAGAAACATGTATACACTCTCAAACTCAAACTCTTTACGTTATACGAATGTAACGTCACATAACTATACGGTAACTAAGTTAATGTTAATGTAATGTTATGGTCACTATGCAGCTTTATCACTTAAGTCCTCGACAATCTCCTCGGATCGTTAGTATTTGGGTTAAATAGCGGGGGAATTATGAGTAGTACTACTGGGTCTGACGAGCCCCATCCGAGCTAGTCGCGCTAGCTGACCGGGTTTGGTCAACGGGTGTATAATTGGCCTAACATCGCCATGGTCATGTGATAGGCCTGGCAAAACGGAGGCACAAATGTCAGCTTCGATCGCGAACACTTAGTGACATGACTTTAGGCTAGCTACCTATATACATTAATATTGAACTTAATTACGGAACAACTTAATATTCCGGGTTTGGAATATTGGAACATCAACTTATTATCCCGGGTTGGGGATAATGGAAACAACAACTTAATATTCCGGTTTGGGAATATTGGAAGCAACAACTTATTATTCCGGGTTTGGAATAATGGAACTGGTATGTTATCCCGGGTTGGGGATAACGGAGTAACAAACTAAAACCGAACAACGAATTTATGAAAACCTGTGAACTCACTCATCTTTAATGTTGACACTTGTTTCTTTACATGTTTCTCAGGACGCTAGGAGCTCTAGGTGCACGCACACGCATTGAACAAGACATCATTATAGAGTCTCATTTATTAATACTGTTTTGGGATTTTACTTTTGTTTTGGCGTTTGTGTTGGCGCCGCATCACTACTTATTTATGCTTCCGCTCAAACTTTAAAAACCAATACTCATGCTAAATATTGGTAATCTAAAATTTACAACAAATGATTTTGGAAAACGTATCATCAAATCATATAGAGTCGTTCGACGTACTAGTGTCTTAGATTCTGGTTTGTTCACACGTCTCGCGGTAAAACTCCGTAAGTGGAAATTGAGGGTGTGACACCAGCTCTCGGGTTTTCCGAATGATCACCACCATTCCTTCGGTAGTTATTTCTTTTAGGTTTGGAATAGAATTTTCTTTCATTGATCTCCAGGTCATCTGATGTAACTTCCACGAGTTTAAAGAATTTGTCTAACAATTCTTCCTTCACATTCTGAATCAGAAAACTGTCATCAAAGTATAATCTATCAAATTCCTTAATCTTGTACATTACAACATTAGGATCATCACATAGATCATTCTCCGATGATGTATTGTCATCTTCGGACTGTGAATCAGAATTCTTTGAACTCGAGTCGACGCTTTTAAAGCTGCCTTCATCAGAATCATTCAGAACATTTCAACCACTTTCTTAACCACAACATTGTCATCATCTGTTTTAGTATATATTACATCAATGTTCTCTGGCAACTCGGTTTTCTTTTCAGATAACAACTCAATGTTGAGTGCCTTATCCATCCCATCAGCGGATTTGCGACAATACTTCTCGCATATGGGTGGAGGAACATTGTTGTATTCTTTACCAATTTTGTTTTTAGGTTTCTCTTCCGATGAAATTGTTGGAAGGATGTGATCAATGACATATGCGTTACAAGTGTAACTTCTCAACAGTTGTTGAACACGTTCTGATTCAATTTTCATATTCTGGAGTTGTTGCTTAGTTTCAGCAATGGTGTTAGTATAGATATTAATCGCTTTTTGTTTATCCATTACTGTCCCTTTTAGCATCCTCACAGTGTCGTGTTGTTCGACATTGTTTCGATCGAGCCTGCCATAATCATCTTTCATTTTGTCATGCTTCTTTCATTGTGCGATAATCATATTTTAAAAGTTCATTATCCACATTGATTTCAGCGATGATCTTTGATTTTTTGGCACATTCGATACATGGTTCAGTACATTGTGTACAAGGTTTCTCAACCTCTACAACTTGTACTTTGACACTTTCATTTACCTCTGGACCTACCTTGGTTAGATTTGCCACTAAAGCTTTATCGGCAATGTCCTTGAGGTTTTCGGCATTCACTTCTTGAGTAACATCAATGACTACTTCAGAAGTAGATTTCTCCTCGGCAACTTGTTCTTGAGAACTTCCATCAAAGTGCCCTGCAAAACTATCACACAAATCAGGAGTTAAAATTCCTTGCTGCTTCATGTGAATGTACTCTTCTTCTTCTTCTTGTTGATGCAGATACTGTTCCAGTAGAATATTCTCTAAAGCTGTTGCGTCTTCGGCAGAAGTATCTTCAACAATTTGTGCCATCAATGCAACTCCGGTCTTTTTACCGATATAAGAATTCCAGTCGAAACCATCATCTTCGTTTGATGCAACCATAGCTTTTTCAGTGTTACTGCTATTTGGCTTCTCTTGGATTTCAACCTGAGTCTTCTTCGGGAAAGGCTTGTACTGAAGTGACTTCTTGTAATACTCATTGCCTCCTCCAAATGGACTTTGATTTCCTGTTGCTTCAGGATTTTTGCACTCTCTCTTGAAATGTCCCTTTTGGCGACATCTGAAGCACGTTACTTTTGTCTTGTCAAAACCTAGTTTGTTGCTCGAATTTTCGATATCTCGGCCTGTTCGAGCAACAAACTTTGTGACTCTTCGGATAATCGAAGCTAAACACCACTTTATATCCATGAGCTCCAGTTCTTCTTCGTCCATCTGGTCGTAGTCTTCGGCGGTCATCTCGGGATTGCCGATTTTCCCAGCTACAAGACTTTCATACGATTCTAGAACAGTGGCGAGGAGTGCCATGTGTTGCTTAACAGTTTGCTCAGAAATAGCATTGTTCAAATTAACAGCAATGTTACATTTGAATACATTCGAATCAGAATTTGTTTGTAAGTTCTGATTTGCTTGACTTTGATAAGACGAATTTGAACCAATGCTTGAGAATGAAGACTGTGGACTTTGATCATATTGAGGGTATGATTGATTCTGATTCTGTTGTGAATTGTTCGAAGAATTCACACTTGCAATGAATGCTGTCTGAATTTTTGGGCTTGACATGTTATCTTGCATTACACTCTTGTAGTACAAACCAACATCTTGAACAACATTAGCGTTCTTTGACTTTGCAATCTTCAGAGTTCCATTTCATGGCCTTCGAGTTTATCGATAAATGTTGACAGCTTGAAGAATTCCCATTTTTTGCTTTCCTTCATAACCATTAAGTAAGTAGTCCATTCTCCATATGGTAGAGCGTCTGCAAGCTTTTCGATGTACTCTTGTTCCGTCTTCTCGAGTCCGTGTCTTCGCATTTGGACTTTAAGATGACAAAAGCGTTCAATCATCTGCTTCATGGTCTCACCCTTCAGCATGTTGAATATATCAAACTCTTTCATTATGAGCGCTTTCTTGCTCTTGATCATCTCCACGCTTCCTTGATATTTCTTTTGAAGTGAGAGCCAGAGATCTCTTGCAGTTGTGTATTCCGGTAGCAAGACGAGAATATCTTCTTTGACGGATTGTTGGATAAGACTGATCATCTTTTTCTCAGCAATATATTCTTCTTTCTGTGTTGTGAGTATTTGTATTTCTCCAGAACTTGCTGATGTTCGTCCAACAGAACTGTATAACCTCTCTCGATTGACACCCAGCCTAGGAAATGCATGGCTTGAACCCAATATGTAAACTTCTCCTTCCATCCTTCATACTCTTCCATGCTAATTAGCTTTGGCGGCTTAACAGTCGTGCCCATCTCGTTGTAAAGATTGACTTGTTGGATCACGTTGGCATTTGACGAACTAGCTCCAGACATATAAGCTCTTTGAATATCATCCATTGTGAATAACGAAACGTGTACACTGAAAATACTCAAAAACTTTTGTTAGTTCTACTACAAGTTCGGTCGAACTTGTAGTGAAAATGAAGACTTCTCAGCTTTATTCACAAGTTCGGTCGAACTTGTGAATTTTGATTTTGAAAAATTTACTTTAAACTTCGGTCGAACTAGCAAAAGTTCTGAAAATAACCTTGAGATAACTTCGGTCGAACTTCAGAAGGGATTCACTAAGAATTTAGCAAGTTCGGGCGAACTTAGCTAAATTTCTTGAATTTTTTATCAAGTTCGGTCGAACTTGATAGAAAATCAATGAAAATTTAATAACTTCGAGTGAACTTAACTAGAACTCCCACAAAATTCACTCAAGTTCGAGTGAACTTAGTAAAAAAAATCTCTTGAAAAGTGACTTTTTAGTCCAAGTTCGGCCGAACAAGTTCGATGAACATAGTTTTGTCAAACATGGTTTTTTAAAATTTTGACATCAATTCGATTGAATTTGGTCTCCAATCTTTCAAGGGTTTATCTTTGTTGTATTTTACATGATATATTCAAAATTGAAAAGATTTTGACCGTGAATTCTTCATTTTTTATGAAAAAGTAATGAAAAATAGAAGAATGGAGATGAAATAGAAGTGTTCTTGTCGTGATTACTATCAAATCAGGCTGTTCTAGCTCTGATACCACTTGTAGGACCGATGCTCGATGCTAAGGAACCTAAATTTGATATCTAACGTCCATAATAGCGGAAATATTACGTTGTGTTTACCAATAGACAAGAATTAATCAGTTTAACATCAGTTTTATTGATCAAACGTCAAGAGTACAAACTAACAGAGCTTCGCCTCCAAAATGCCAAAGTTACAAATGAGTGAGGCAAGCTAGCTATATATAGAGATGCAAGTTCGCTAGTTATGAGCATGAGTTCCCCCAAACATTCCTTAGCAAGTTCGGCCGAACTTGACAATCCAAGTGCAATCATGAGCGAACTTGTCTCTCAACTACATAAATACAACTTCCAGCAAGCCTATTCAGCTCTATTCTATACAGACTCGATATAAGACTAAGACATAGACATTATGCACCAATAGCTTTTAAGGGATTAACACCTATCTGATTACGATCACGTAGCCATGTTTAATTTGAACAATGGTTGGACCAAAATGGTCTAAACCGAAAGTCAAAGCAAAATTCAATTTGCTTGACTTCTGGCTCATAAAAGCCTATAAAAACTAAAATAGCTAGAAAGGAACATTTACAAGTGATCCTCAGGAATATTAGAACTCAGAGGGAGGTCCTTTTAATCAGGAACAACTCCAAGAGTGAGAGAGATGAAAGTGTGAAAGGTGCAAGTGACCAAGATGATCAAGCTTGCTATTTATACTAAAAGGTGAAGTGTAGGATCATGCCATGTGTTAGGGACTGTTATAGGATGTCTTCAGGTGGTTTTGAGGTGTCAAGACCGGAGCAGGGTGGCAAAAACGCGAGAAAGGTGGAAACATGGCATAATGCCTTGGGCTCCAAACAAAACTGCCAATAGCAGTCCTTTACGGACCGTATGGATTTTTGGTTACGATCCATAAGCACTTCAGAGCGCCCATGGTTTTCAAATAGTTACGAACTGTAAGGACTAAGCCTTGCGATCCGTAACCGCTTGTCTGTCATAATGTTTTGTTTTGGCTTACCTTCCGTAAGGCTTTGGCCTTACGGTCTGTAAGCGTCACTCAGAGGCCAAACTTTTGGCATGTTGACATGTTTAGCCCCTCTATGATTATACTCAATAAATGTCAAAAATAGTCCCTCTCGGCCAAAATTAAGCATAACTGAGAGTATGGACATGTGTCAGTATATTACAGGACACGAATTTTACGAGGTGTTACATCCTCACCCCCCACCAAAAAAAGAAATCTCAACCTCGAGATTTTATTCAAATAGATGGGGGTACTTTTGTCGCATAGTGGACTCGACCTCCCATGTATATTCAGGGCCTCGACGGGCATCCCATTTAACTTTCAAAACTGGAATCCTTCTCTTTCAAAGCTTCCTAACCTGTCGATCCTCGATCGAAATTGTTTTTTTAATAAACCTCAGGTTTTCATCAATTTGCACATCATGTTGTGACATTGCTAGCGACTCATCGGCTAGACATTTCTTCAGATTACAAATGTGGAACACATCATGGATTCCACTGAGCTCTTTAGGTAGCTTAAGCTTATATGCCATAGAACTGACACATTTAATTATCTCGAATGGTCTGATATATCTTGGGCTCAACTTGCCCTTCTTTCCAAAGCGCATCACACCTTTCCAGGGTGATACCTTTAGCATGACCTTGTCCCCTCCTTGGAACTTAAGAGGTTTACGTCTCTAGTCAACATAACTCTTCTGCCTATCCTTGGCAGCTTTGAGACGATCACGGATTTATACAATCTTTTCCGTGGTTTCAAGGACAATCTCAGGTCCTGATAGCTAGGCTTCCCAACTTCGGCCCAACAAACGGGCGTTCGACATTTTCTACCATACAAGGCCTCAAAAGGAGCAGCCTTGATGCTTGTATGATAACTGTTATTATAGGAGAATTTTATTAGGGGTAGGTGACCATCCCAACTGCCACCTAAATCAATCCCACATGCCCTAAGCATGTCTTCCAGGGTCTGGATGGTATGCTCACTCTGTCCGTCAGTCTGAGGGTGGTAAGCCGTACTTAAGTTCAATCTTGTACTTAATGATTGCTGAAAACTTTCCAAGAAATTAGAAGTTTATCTAGTATCCTATCCAATACAATAGATACTGGCACACCATGCAGGGACACAATCTTGTCCACATATAATTTAGACAACTTGTCGGAGCTATACGTCTCATTTACGGGAAAGAAATGTGCGGACTTTGTTAACCTATCAACTATGATCCAAATTGTGCCATTACCACATTTGGTCTTAGGTAACTTGGTAATCAAATTCATAGTTACCATTTCCATTTCCATGTGCGAATCTCAAGCTTTTATAGAAGTCCTGACGGCTTTTGATGTTTAGCTTTAACTTGTGAACACGTCAGACACTTAGCTACATAGGTGGCTATGGATTTTTCATACCCATCCACCAAAAATTATTCCTTAAATCCTGATACATCTTGTATCCTCCAGGATGTACAGAGTACCTAGAATTATAAGCTTCTTGGAGGATTAGATCTCTGAGTCCTCCAAAGATAGGAACCCAAATAAGATTATTCAATCTTAGGATTCCATCATTCCCATGTGTTAACTGATCAGCAGTTTCACCTAATCCCTCATCGGAAACATTTGCTTCTAATAAAGCTTGTTTCTAAGCATCTAGCAACTTCTAATTCAAGCTAGATTTGAGCTCAATACTTTTGTCATTAATCCTTATCGGCTAAATCCTTTCCTTGTGACTTAAGGCATCTGCAACCGCATTTGCCTTGCCAGGATGATAGAGAATTTCGCAATCGTAGTCATTATGAGTCTCCATCCAGCGGCGTTTTTGCATGTTCAAATCCTTTTGGTTAAATAAATGTTGCAGACTTTTATGGTTAGTGTATATAATACACTTTGTGCCATATAAATAATGTCTCCACAACTTTAGTGCAAATACAATGGCACCCAATTCCAAGTCGTGGGTAGTGTAATTCCTTTCGTGCACCTTTAATTTTCGTGATGCATAAGAAATCACTTTGCCCCTCTACATCAGCACACAACCCATGCCGGTGTGCAAGGCATCACAATACACGACAAAATCCTCATTACCCTCAGGTAGAGTTAGCACTGGAGCATTGCTTAAATTATGCTTTAGAATTTCAAAAGATTCTTGTTGCTTAGGACCCCAGTCAAATTTGGCATTCTTGTGGGTCAGGGTAGTCAGAGGAGTGCTATACGAGAGAAGTTCTCAATGAACTTTTTGTAATAACCAGCCAGTCCTAAGAAACTATGAATTTCAGATGGAGTCTTGGGTGCTTCCCAATTCATAATGGCTTTAATCTTGGCTGGATCCTCCTGGATACCATGCTCACTAACCACGTGTCCAAGGAATTGGACTTCTCTAAGCCAAAACTCACACTTGGAGAACTTTGCATAAAGCTTCTCCTGTCTTAGCAACTCTAGGATGCACCAAAGATGTTTCTCGTGATCCCCTTAATCACGAGAATAGATATGTATGTCATCTATAAAGACGATAACAAACTTATCTAGATACAGTTTGCATATTCTATTCATGAGATCCATGAAAGCTGAAAGCTTCTGGTTCATTAGTGAGCCCAAAATGCATCACTAGAAACTCATAGTGACCGTATCTGGTCCTGAAGGCAAACTTTGGAACATCTTCACTTCTGACCCTCAATTGGTGATATCCCGATCCTGGGCAGTGGATAACGGTTCTTGATCGTTATCTTGTTTAGTTTGCTATAATCAATGCACATTCACATTGACCTATCCTTTTTCTTGACGAACAAGATAGGAGCTCCCTAGGGTGAAGAGCTAGGCTGGATAAAGCCTTTCTCCAAAAGTTCGTCAAGTTGGGTTTTTAATTCCTTCATCTCAGTCGGTGCTAATCGATATGGAGCTCTTGCAACAGGTGCAACTCCGGGTTGGATATCAATCCTAAACTCCACTTGCCTTTCCGGAGGTAGGCCGGGTAGTTCTTCAGGGAATACATCTGGATATTCTAATATGAATGAAATGTCTTCCATTTTTGGTTTCGGCTGATCAATAGTCACTTGTGCCATGTAGATGACACATCCTCTCTTTAAACACTTGGACGCCTTAAGCAATGACACTTTCTCGGGCAGTCCATAGTGTTGATCTCCACGAATGGTGAGTACCTCACCAGATGGGGTTTTAATTTCGATGAGTTTCTTATCGCAGGTAATATGGGCTTGGTTACGAGAATACCAGTCCATGCCTAAGACTACATCGGACCCCGCTAGTTTCATTGGCAAAAGAGATATAGGGACTGAATGATTCTTGAAGAATATAGAACATCCATCAAGAGTAGAAGTTGTAGGTTCTAAGGTTCCACGGCTAGTTCTACTTCATAGGCTATATCTAGGGTTCATATAGGTAGGTTTAGTAGTTCACTAAACTTATAGACTAAAAAAGACTTATCAGCACCGGAAAAAAAAAGAACTCTGGCGAAGATATTATTAATAAGAAACATACCCGTTATCACATTGGTGTCATTAACTGCCTCCCTTTCATTCATCTGGAAGGCTCGGGCTTCCCCTTTTTGCCTCTCCGGGCTTTGCAGTACCCTCTTTAGTAGCCTTGAGACAGTTAGTTTTGATGTGGCCCTTCTCGCCATAACCATAACAGACGGTGTTCCTTAAGTCCTTACAATCCAAGGACTTATGACCTGATCTCTCGCATATACCACAAGGTTTGTTCTGCTGATCTGAACGACACTGTCCCCAAGGTCGTTTGTTGCAGGTCTCGCACACAGGTCTCTCATCGGACCTTTGTTGGTTCCTCTTGAACCTAAACTTCCCTTTCTTCGACCTTTGGGAGTGATCATCCTCTCGTTTCCTTTTCCTGTCGGTCTCACTCTTAATAGACTTTTGCCTAACTACATCCAGGGTGAGAGAAAGAGATAGATCTACATCAGACCTATATGTGGTAGGCTTTGAAGCCTTCACCAGACCCTTGATTTCGGGTACTAGGCCACCGATAATTTGCGCAATGCGCTTAGGTTCCGGGGTAATCAAATAGGGCACTAACCTAGACAAAGAGTTATAATCAGTCACATACTTCCGACAGTCTAGGTTCTTCATGGTGAGAGACAGAAAGTTTGACTCCACCTATGTGGTGAACAGTATGTTTCCTTAATGAGGTCTACAAACTTGGACCATTCCATATTATACAGGGGTATCTTCCCAGTTGATTGTTTCATCTCCTTCCACCAAGTTAAGGCATCGTCCTTAAATGATTGTGAGACATACTTCACAACATCTTTATCAGCACAACCGTTGAAATCCACTATTGTCTCCATTTCGTCTAGACACCTCATGGCATCAACAACCCCCTTTTCTCTATTGAAATCTCGGGGCTTGCACGAGACAAAATACTTATAGGTACAACTATCTCTTGAAGAACGGGGCTTTTCCTTAAAGTCTCGCTTCAGCTCGCTCTTCGAGTTGAAGAGTAATGCGAGTTTTCCTTTCGGGCAGATGAATATGGAATCGATTAGGATTTAGAACAAGCGGTACTCGATCCCTTATATTTGGCCATGAATTTATTCATAGCATTGCCGACTTCTACGACTATCATAGCTTGGAGATCAACTCCCTCGCCATTGCGGTCAATATTCGCATTGTCGTTATCACTGTGTCTGTTGTTGGCTTCATCAGAATTTTCCATATTTGTATGCTTGGTACTAAACACCAAAATAATTAATTACTTAGTTGCAATATAATAGTTAGTCCTCGAATTTTGATGACTTAAAATGCATTAGCCATGGTATCATTAAACCATATAGGCTATAAGGTTTGGATATATAAATCCTTCGCCTTTTTTGACCAATGTGCACAACGTCACAAATGCCAAGTTTTTAACATTTCAAATGAATGTTTGATTCATACTAACCAGATATGCTTAACCACGTCCTCGAAGGACCATCTAGGTTTTGAAGTTTGGACATAGTCCATTACTTATCGGATAGTGGATCATAAGGTCACAACTGTCATTGTCGTAGTTGACAATAACAGATAGCTCATAGGCTCGCCTCAAAGGACATTAAAATATGGCACATTGTCATATCACGAAGGACATTAAAGTATATATATAAGCCATGATCTCATTTGATCAAGGGGCTTTAAGGCTTGGACATAGTTCACCACCTTTGGAGTGAGACATAAGACCATAACTGTCATTGTCATAATTGACGATATAATATGGCCCGTAGGCAAATCAATTAACATCACTTAGGATGTTTAAAATAGAAAATCATCGCACTAATGATATTAGTCATGATCTCATTTGATCATATAGACTATGAGGCTAAGGCATAGCCCACCACCTTGGACAGGGAACCATAAGGTCACATCTGTCATTGTCTAAATTGACAATAGAAATATAACACTTAGGCAGATCATCACTAAGGATGTTAATACAAATGATCATCGAAGATGATATTAGCCGTGATCAAATTTGATCATTTAGGCTATAAGGCTTGGACATTGTCTATCACCTAGATGACTAATATGGTTTCCCATGTCAAACTGTCAGGAGTATTTACATTACTTGAGTTTTAATACTAAACAATTGTCCACACAGGGACTAAAAGAAAAACTTGTCCACACAGGGACTAAAAGAAAATACTTGTCCACGCAGGGACTTTTGGAATTTAACACATGATAAATAAAAGAGCGTCTTTATTGTCCTTCTTTCCCCTAACTAGCTTGGAGAGTTTCTTGAAGAATTTGTTTTTCTTCCTCTCAGTCTTTTCAGCTTGACGTTGAATTTGTTCCGCTTTTTTCAAGGCCTGACTAATGGCCTGTAGTTATGGCGGTGGCTGTGGCTGTGGCACGGCAGAATTCGGATACCCATAACTTGGATATCCCATAGTTGGATATGCAGGAGGGAAGGCAGATGGGTATAAAGCTTTATGTACGATTGCTTGCATATAAGGGTCGTATGATGGCGCCTGGTAGTCATATTCCATCGGTGTAGATGGGTTTAAAGGATTGTATCCAAGTATCTGGATATGTAGGGATTGGGATATCAAAACCTGATAGCGGTCGGTATTCAAAAAAAGTTTGTGGTGTTGGGTCAACCACTAGTATAGTATTCGAGGGTCCACCCATTTGTGGGACCTCGGGAATAGTGGGGTATGTTTGGGGCAATGGTGGTAGCTAGCCTGACCATTGTCCCATGCACACAGACATGTGTGCTCCACATTTTCTCTTTGGTGGTTCTGGGGGTGGTTGTGGTTGCTCCACCGGTTCCATTTGCACATCTTCTTGTGGAGACGGCAGATGTGGTATCGAAGACTGATAGGAAGGTCTATTAGCAAATGTAAATTGTTCCAATATTAGTCCCATTCATTAGGACCTTGATAAGGTGATCCTGCATCAGTTGTAGAACCACTAGAAATCTCTATGGGGTGCATATGTGATCCTGATGGCAGCATTTCTGGATCCAAGTCTTCATCTGGTTCATTTGGTTGGTCCAACTGGTTTTGAGCAGCTGGAGGTGTATTGATATACTGATTTGGGTCAAATGACCCATGAAATGAATGGGAATGTGAGTGATGGGAATAGTGAGAATGGTGCGAATGGTATGAGTGGCGAGAATGTGTGGGTGATGAGTTATGCGAGATAGAATGTCTGGTTGGTTGGGATGAGGAGGAATTTCCCAAATCTTGATAAGGATCCAAGCTGTGAAAATGAGGGGGTATATGTCCGGATGGTCCTCCCCTCATTGGGCCTTTTCCTTTTCCTTGTACTCTTGGAGGCATTTTTCCCTATTTAATATAAAAAACAAAAATAAACAGTAGCGATAACTTAATATGGATGTGAGTAATCCTAGGTCAATGTCTAGACTCGGAGAGTCTAAGGAATATGATATTGTGTTGTTTGAGATTAAACACAAAATGCTAGTGTTTAATTCTCTCAAACGTTGGCTCTGATACCAACCTGTCACACCCCGATATTTCACACGACGTCCGGTGGGCCCGGATGGGGAGTACGTGACAAATTGATATCAATACACAATATAGCACAATGGAAGTATTGGATTTAAATTATTACAATATATGATGTCCGAATGTTCGAAATTTTATACAGACGGATAGTATCTGAAAGGATCCACAGGCGGATCGAAAAATTACAAAACGAAATAACAGACTATGGGCTTCTAAGCAAGAGAGTTGCAAATTCTCCTTATGCATTACCGACCACTTCCATCCTATTTAGTAACCTTGCAACATGTCACTTAGTCTTTTGAAAACACGTCAGTTTACACTGGTAAATACAAATAACCGACTCTTTTGAAAATATTTCAAAATTGGTTTTGGTGCACAAGGCACCTGCTTTTTCATAAATAACTTGGGACAATTATAATAGTAATCTCCTATACATTTTTACACGCATGTCAATACATATGAGGTCTGGTGTAGAAACCAAATAACATAATTACCGACACACCACTTTAACCCATGAAGGGTATCCCCAATATTGGTAAGAAAATTTTTTATAATAGCATTAGCATTCGTCAAGTGTATACCTACACCCCGTGGTTAGTCGTGGCCATTAGCATCTTAAATGAGCTGAGGATATCCAGGACATGGTCGAGTTAACCCCAATGTTTAAGTTATCAGACAAAAAAAATTAAAACGGGTTTTGCGGATTTTCTAGTCATAATCTGACATATGATCCCATACCTGACCAAGCGATAATAATTTACCATATCCCAAGCCCATATAGGGAAAATATGTTAAGAGTATTTACCTGGCTCAGTTATGTCTTACAATGCAAGAAAATATAATAAGCAAAACCGTTATCAATTAACTAAGCTTGGTTGTAATCTACCGGAAGGCCCTAGTCTGAAATGAAGGGTATAATAACCACTTTAGAATGTTAATGAGTCTCAATCAAGTCGTAGACTTGGACCGGTTAACTTAAATTAGTGAAAGTGGTACGGTACGCTTGATTAAGTGATGACCGGAATAGAATGTAGTTTAAACCTCACAACTACTAAGACTTGTATAACACGGGTAAACAATACACATTCTGGAGTTTGAATATAATTGAAAGGATTGGACCCGTTTTGGTAAACTTACGCAAACTAATTACATAAGCTTAACCATACGCATATAGGCGATATCGGGTAACCGGATGAGTTATAAACAAGTTCTATATGCCAAAATACTTTAATTATGATATAACATCAGTAGGTTATCCAATTTATATGACCTTTACGGTTTAAAATTAAACTATGCACCATAAAGGCATTTTGGTCATAACATGGCATAGTTCACGAACTTGTATAAAAACTTAAGTTAGAAACAAGTTCCTTCTGCCAAAACATGATAATTATATTACCATATCAGTAGGTTATCAAATTTATATGATTTTCATCGATTAAAACTAAGTTATGCACAAAAGGGGCATTTTGGTCAATAATAGGCATATTATAAGAACTTGTGTAAAAACTCAGAATATGATTATGATCATGTAGTATAACCACAAATGATTATTCTATAATATAATTATGATCATAATTCAACTTAGAACAGCTAAAGTTGCTAAATCGAGTAAAGTCAAAGCAGAAGTCAAACTACTTGACTTTCACTTGCGAACCGACACATAAATTGGAAATGGCAGGCTGAACAAGTGTAAAACATGTTCTATATTAATTACCAACTAGTTTACTATTAAAAAACATGAGTTAAAACTATTTAAAGTTCATTTTATAAAGTTTCCAAAAATTTGCCGTTTGACTTTTTATTATACTTAACTTTGACTCGTCATTTGACCAACTTAACGTGATTTCCAGGAGGTGCATCTTTAAGGGATTAACACCTACCTAATTACGATCACATAGCCATGTTTGATTCGAACAATGGCTGGACCATAATGGTCTAAACCAAAAGTCAAAGCAAAAGTCACTTTGCTTGACTTTCGGCTCATAAAATCCTATAAAAAAACCAAAAAAGCTGGAAAGGAACACTTACAAGTGATCCTTAGGAATATTAGAACTCAAAGGGAGGTCCTTTTTGATCGAGAACAACTCAAAGAGTGAGAGAGATGAGAAAGTGGGAAAGGTGTAAGTGACCAAGATGATCAAGCTTGCTATTTATACTAAAAGATGAAGTGTATGATCATGCCATATGTTAGGGACTGTTATTGGATGTCTCCAGGTGGTTTTGAGGTGTCAAGACCTGAGCAAGGGTGGCAAAAACGCGAGAAAGGTGGGAACATGGCAGAATGCCTTGGCCATCAAAAAAAACTGCCACTGGCAGTGTAACACTTCTTTTTGTACTTTCCTTATTTAAAAAGTGTGTTCGTATTTCTATTTATGGAAATTTGTAATCGTATCGTATTCGTATTTCAATTTCAACTTTGTAATCTGAGACTTTGATCGTAATTTATTCTTACTTTATACATACTTGTCTTACATGCACTCAGTTGTTAAATACATGTTTACACACAAACCAATACTTGTTATACGTGCAAATACTCATACATACACTCTCGATACTTAAATTATACTTGCATACATGTTAAACACTTAAAAACATGTAAAAACAACAAGTTTTAGCTTAAAATGAGGAAAAACCAAGTTCAGGGACCAAATTGCAAATCTGCCTAAATTTAGGCTCTAGCAGGGCACGAGAGAATTGTCTCTGCCTCTCGCGGGGCGCGAGAGAATTGTCTCTGCCTCTCGCGGGGTGCGAGAGACCTGAATCCGCAGCAAGTTGTTTAAAGCTTATGGGTTGGTCCATTTTCCCCACCTTTTTCACGCCAATCACCTTTAAACCTCATCTAACTTAAAACCCTACTAACCCACTATATAAACAAGCTTCCTAACACCCATTTTCACTTTTCCAACTCATCTATACTCTCAAAAATCTCTCAAATAAGTGCTAAAGTGAGCACTTTATTTCATTTTCTTCATCTTTTCTTCACCAAATCTTTCTCTACAAAGCTTGGAACACCTCTGGAGTGTTCCCACAGGTTTTCCATGGAAAACCAAGGTGCAACATTACTATTTTAAGGTTCAAACTTTCTGTTTTTGAAGAAATCCTTATAAACTTTTATTAAACTATCATTTTCTCATACAAACTTGTGCCTCTTATGTACCTAATCAAGACTATTGTTAGGGAGCTTGGCCAAGGTTAATTTATACAAAATCGAGGTGTAAATTACCTCCAAACTTTCTGTTTTGTTAGGGTTATTAACCCAAAAATGTTGAAACCATCCAAGCTTGTTCTTATGACAAGACTTGTGTTGTGGTATGAGTTTGATTACCTGGAAGCCTTGGCTATCCAACCTTCAATCCACCACCTCACTTGATGTTTTACCATTGCTATCTCAAGTGGTTTGCTAGCTAAAAGTAACCTAACCCCGTCTAGCCGCCGACACTTAGTTAACTCTTTCTTTGTCGGAAGTGGCTCGCCGGGTTCATGTTCACTTGGCTACTTGATATAGTGATGATTGTACTTTTTCCTTTATTTCATCATGACCATCCGAATTGTCCTTGTGACAATTTATAATTGGTGAATCATACAATGAGGTTGAATGGGTGTTTATCATCCTACCTCCATGATTGACTTATATGACATCTATGATACTTATGATGGACGTAGTTTAGAACTATATTATATAACTACATATATACATAAATACCTAACCGAACCCATGATGTTAATCGACATGATTACTTGTCACGGTAGTAACTTATATTATCTAAGTCTTAAAACAAATCGTTACGATTCTAATGAGTAATTTAACCCATGAAATCACATTCACCCATACGATCCGCTATAGTGTCAAAAACGAGTGTTTCAAGTCTAGATAATTACTTTTATATACATACTTTTGTACTTTATATTCTGAATCTAAATCCTCCGTTATCAACCAAATACTCACACACCTACGTTTCCTCGTGTAGGATAACCCGGTGTTCCATCCTCCAACCTCTCAACTGTTCACGGAATTTACAAAGGAAGCTTTGTAAAACTGTGAGTACACTCAACCACCCTTTTTACGCTTTACACTTTTAGGTGCAATATGTTTAACTTATCAAATTACACGCAATCATGCTTATACTTTATGTAAACACAAACAATCCTTTATACATGCTAAAATACATGAAACATGATTTGTATTCTTGGAACATTCTTATGCGATTCGCTTGTCATTAACTTCGTACGGGCCTCCCCTGCGTTGTAGGAGTAACACACCGCCCGTATTCTTGAGGTCATGTTAAATCTTTAATTCTTGCGGTAATCTTTGGGTTGACTTGTAGAATTGTATGCCTTAGATACATTAATCTAGTTAGCTATTTTTGCCATATGGATTGGTTTAAACTTTTTACATACTTATGCTATATCAAAACTTGTGTGCTTGCCAATGCTTTTGTGTTGAACTATACTTTTAAACATGTTACAGGTTGATAATGTTGACTAATGATGAAATCTAGTATGGACGACACCAGAAACGCGTTTAGAAATACTAGATTTAGTTATTTCATTATGTTAAACTTTGTTGTACTTCGACTTTTTCCATGTTGTATTTTGTTTCTTTGCAATGTATTGACAATTATTATCAATGAAATAAAACCGGTTTTGAATTAAATATTATCACAATTAATGTTATGATGTCTCAAGCAATCTATTTACGTCCACCTAGATGATTCCGCCATTGGTTGGGTGTGATAGGCAGTCCCTTACGGACCGTATGGATTTCTGGTTACGGTCCGTAAGCACCTCAGAACGCCCCTGGTTTTCAAATGGTTACGGACTGTAAGGACTAAGCCTTGCGGTACGTAACCGTTTGTCAGTCACAATGTTTTGTTTTGGGCCTTGCGGTCCGTAAGCTTCACTCAGAGGCCAAAATTTTGGCATGTTGACATGTTTAGTCCCTCCATGATTATACTTTCATTAAATGACAAAAGTATTCCCTCTCAGCCAAAATTAGGCATAATTGAGAGTATGGACACGTGTCAGTATATTACCGACATGAATTTTACAAGGTGTTACAACTAGTGAGCCAGACATTATGCCTAATGAGCCAAGCATATCTAGTGGGCCAGGCATATCACCTGTATAATCCGAATTTGTTTTCTTTTTCCACTTATTAACGTAAACTCTAATTATTTTGTGCATGTTTATGATAGGTAAAATCTAAAGAAATCATTGGATGAAGATCAAGCCGGCCACGTCAAGAACCGTAACACTTCCCGAACTTTTGGCAACTTCTGCTTTTTGTTAAATGTTTTGAAACATCAAAAAAACATGTGGACTTTTATTTTGAATCGAATTATCATTACTCTGTGTTAGTATATGTTTTAATACTATAAAATATGTAATCTTTGGTTAAAATCTTTCGTTTATAAACGTTAAATTTGTATATACATGAGACGGGTCTTACATAAACACATACTTGCGAATAAATGAAAACAAAATATTTAGAAAGAGATCTTAGTCTTATTATCATTATTTATATTTTTATTTGATCTTTACATATTGATGGCTAATATAGCTTGAGTTGTTAAATGTTCGGCGTGGATATATGTGGAGGGAAGCATTATCGTTTCCTTATCATCCACATAACCAATGTCTCCACATCACCAATGGTTCGGTCATGGACGACAATGGGTGTTTTTGGAGGTCCAGAATCGATGAGGTGGTGGTTCAGATGTTCTGCGGGGTAGTGGCTGGAGCTAGCATCTTGCTGGTTTTGATTCCTTTTTGAGTGAGATTAGTAGGCGTAGGTTTATAGTATTTGATAGATCAAATTTGATAACTATTTGACCAATTTATCTGTGGTTGTTAATTTTGTAGGAACCGTTCGCGTAAACAAATAGAATAAAACAATTTTTATTTAATGATTACAAACAGAAATACAGAAAGCTGAAAACTATAGTACTTTTACAACTGAAATAATTAAAATATAAGAAAAGGAGATGAAGCAGCAAATTCGATTTGGATGAGGGTTGTGTTTAACACAGGGCCCTTAAAAAAATTCCGAGTCTCCCAGGAGAACTCCTTTTGTTTCCCAGGGTACAAAAGCCAAAGCAGTGTTTACTGCCGGAGCTGGCTCGAGGACCCGAAGAATACCTTGAAGCAAGTAGAGAAAAGATCAGAAGTGTGGAGAGAATTGTATGCATGTAGGTGTTGTTGCTGGTGTATCTTCTGCTATGGAGGTGATGTTGTATTTATACAGCGTCTGAGTTATAACGGTCAAAACGAATTAAAGGAGAGAATTCAATTGCATTAAACGTCTTCAATGCAATTTAATTCGTCATTTAATTCTCAGTTAAAACCGTTAACTCATCAGTTTCGAATGCTGAAGAAACTGCTCAGTCATTTATTGTCTGGAAACTTTTGCGCACGCACAAACCACACTAGGGCGCGTGCACCCATTTGGCTCACTTACGTGCGCAAGCAACCTACCAATGCTCGCGTGCGCTAGCAGGTGCACCGCCCGTGTACACGTGCGCCAGCCACCAGTGAACCCATACGAGCACGCCACACAGTTGTGCGCGTATTTGCTCACTCAGGTGCGCTGCGCACCAACCTATGACGTGTACCCGCGTGTCGCTGCCATGTCACCCTACCAAGTGCAAAGTGCGACATCAAAGCGCCACATTGCGCCCACACCATGCGTGCACGGGTGCGAGTACACTTAGTGTGTACTTCCATGAAACAATAAGGATGGAGAGTTCCCACTTAAATACCCCTTTAAGTTTCATCTCTCCTCCTATGTGGAACAAGGTGCCACTTTCCCATTATTTCAGCATTTATTGTTTCAACCACCATACTTTAAGCATCGATATCTCATTCATCTTTTTCTGGGTAAAGGATTACCCCGATGATTTTATATATTCACAACCAACAAAGAACAAGTAGTATGGAAAACCCACACTAGTTCAAACATGGGACATACCCCATGAAAGTATAACAACCAAACGGCAAAACCAGAAAAACAAGAAAAAACCACTAGACTATGATCTAGGAACAAAATGCTAAATCAAAACATATGAGTCTCCATTATCTTCCAAGCACCCTCCATGAATATCCCAATCATCTAGAAGTCGCCTCATCTTGTCGGTATTCTTGAATTTTACTCCCATAACCTTGTAACGAACTCTTCTAACATATAACACAAACCCAAAAAGAAATATATATATTAACCTCAGTTTATAATATTTATTTGTCGTCCAAAATTAGGAAATAAACATTTCCTATATTTGTAAAAATGCTAATTTCAAAAAATTTCCAACATTTTTTTCATATGCTTGCAACTGTCAGGTTTGAAATTCTTCAAATTCTAAGTTGATTATGTCTAGTAATTTTAATTTAGTATATTCTTTTGGTAATTCTATGAACAATTTAAAGATTCTAGTTTATAAGATCTTACTTTAGATGGGTTCTTAAATGGGTTCTCTTATGTAGCAGAAGGCATAACAATCTAAGAAAAGTGTAGGGGTTGTGACTACCGGAAAAACTTGTCGGAAATGATGCTTGGTGCTGTTATGACTGCTGGAAAAACTTGCCGGAGATGTGCAGGATGTAAATGAGGATGACAACGAGAAAAAATGGATTATGAGAGGAAATTTCATATTATTATCTTTTAAGTGGGTGTCTATAAACGTCAAATGACAAAAATATCCTCACGTGAGAGACACATAATTACTTTTAACGTAAAAACTTAAATGGGTTAGGGCAAAAGAACACCGCCTATAATCATGTGCAAACGTAAAAGACAACCCTTATAATTTTAGTAGTTAAAGGACACCGCATCATAAAACATTAAGACATAAAGATGAAAAGCATAATTTTCTCAATTTAAAAACAAAACAAAAATAATGTTTGTGATTAAAAAAAAAGTAACTAAGAGTAAACGTATTTTAGTCATACGCATAAGAAATGACTTACCAAAAGAAACATATACCATAAAACTACTTTCATGATTTCGAAACTTTAGGATTATTTTCATAACTATGTAGAAACGTAATACCGATAATGGAATTAACTATGTTTGATACTCCTTTGCCTTTTGAGTAATCACCGAGTGAAAAAATATTTTATTTTTATACATTTTCTTGAATTTACATCTTTATTATTATATATTTTCTAGAAATTACCAACTTTATTATATTGTTTTTTACGAAGAGCAAATTTTATAACAATATAAGTAAATGTTAAAAAATATATATAATACTTCTTTTCTTTTAAGTGTACACCTGATAATTTCAGACAAGCATTCGAATGGAGTATTTTAGCGACCCTGAGGAAGGTGTATCAAGATTCCCGCATTCTCATTCTGCTCTCACACTTTTCTCTGCTTCACATTTTTCCCGTTCAATATAAACTTCTCGTCTATCCCAATCTCCCCTCTAGACATTTCTCTACGTGGATGTCCATTGAGGGGCGTAGCTTCTAGTGAACGGGAGCGGGCGGCCGATTCCTTGAACTTTTCGTTCAATAGTGGAGATATGTAGTTTTTGTATAGAAATTTTTAGGTATATACGTTTTCGACCTCTCAGTTTTATAAAAAAAATTAGGTATATACGTGGTCACCTCCGATCTGAAATCTCAAACTTCACCGGTTTCCATCGGAATCTCTCGTCCTGCATCGGTTCCCTATGCCCTCACGAGATATGAGGTATAACAACAATCGATCATCCACGTCAACCAACCCATTGGTTTGAAGCATGTGACAGCTGGCAAGTCGACGTGGAGCTTCCGCTTAACCTAAAAATATCTCCAATACAGCCCAAAATTTTTAGCCACATATGAAAAGTATGTCTAATAATTTGGAAGACCGTTATATTCCTTAACAACCATACACATGTCGCTAGCATCCACCACTTGTCAAAATCATAATATCCGGTGGTTGAGAATTTATTCGTGGTTCAGTTTAAACCAATGTTTTACTGAGTCTGAATCTTTCTTCTTGTTTTCTTTTTTTTTTCTTATTATATAACTAAATTGTCTAAACTATATAGAATATATACTAAATTACAAAACTCATTCTTTATGTATGTATAGGATTGCAAAGTGTGTCCTTTATCTTCAATAAATTACAGTAAACCTACTTTATGTTTGCAAACCTTTGCATGGTTCGTCCTTTACCCTAAACTCTGTTAAATTTTCCAGTTAACTCTAGTTTGAAAAGGGTATTTTAGTACTTTTACCCCATTATTTAACAATAACTTAATAAATAAAAGCCTAAAATAAAGTTGTGTTAATTTCTTTTTCATTTATCCCTAACCTACCCCAAGTTGTTGCCAAATCCCTCATCTTTACAGAGAGCATATCTCTCAACCCTCTGCCACCCAACACCATAGCAGACCCACAACCACCACCTCGCCTGCAACTCCTTCAACTAGACCACAACCGCTCCACCTTTTCCGCCCCTTCAATTCATATTCCTCGCTGCTTCTAGTGTAGATCTCTGCCATACAAGCCGACGGCGACAACAGTGATGTTTATGTCCGGCCACCATCTCACTTCCTCTCTCTCTCTCTCACACACTCTCTATGTGCATGTCTCTAATGTCCAAAACCCATCTCTGGTCGGCGATGTGAGGTTGTTTTCGCTTTGCGATTGTGCAGATGAACAGGTTTGGGTTTGCGATTGTGGAGATTAATTATATTGGGTTGCGATTGACCGTGAATGATGCGAATGTTTCAGATCTGGAAATTGGATGTGAATAAGCAAATGGAAATTTGATCTGAATGTACAAATAGAAATCAGAAACCTGAAAACAACCGATGTATTTTGTACGATTTCACTTTTGAGTTGAATGTTAATTGTTGAGCGGTGAGTTTTGGTGGCCGGAAGTAGGCGGTGTTGCTGATAGGAGATACGATAGAGAGATAGAGAAGTATTACTAATTATTATATGTTTTTTAAGTTATTTATAAAGTTGTTTGATGTATATAATTGGTAAAACGTCTAATTTGCCCTCAAATGGGTCCACTCAATCAAATTTAACTATAAAAATAAATTGAGTTTAGGGTAAGGACGAACCGTGCATGGGTTTGCAAACATAAAGGAGGTTTACTGTAATTATTTAAGACAAAGAACACACATTGCAATATGATACAAACATAAAGGACCATTTTTGTAATTTACTCTAGAATATATGTTTTACTTTGGAAGGCAAAATTCATCGTGCATATTGCCACTTAATTGTAGCATGTTTTGATGTCTGGTAATACCAATGTTTTTAAAATTTGATTTAGATATAAAGGCACTACCCATTATATAATACAAGCTTTTATTATCGAACTGCATTATTTATGTTTTTATATATTTATGATCGATACTTATAGTTTAAGCACTGTATTTTTTATGTTTTTGGATATTTATGATCGATATTTTAATTTAAATTTAGTTAATTATTTCTTAAAATTTTTGAACTAAAACTGAGTGACTGTAAAATGTGCGACTATTTTGCAATGGGATGTTCGTTGGGCACTAATTTTACAAGCATCAATATTTCGGCCATAAATCGCTTCCTAATTTTACAACTGTTTTTTTTCTGTCTAATTTACATTCCGTAGCAATTGTTTAGCATTCTAGTAGCAAATAGATTGGCAAGTCGAGTGTGATACCAACAAGACACGGACCGAGAAATTATTTCGGACATAGAAATCCGAAAATGACCCGTCTATGTATGGGTCGACCCAAATTCAACATGTTTGCCTTTATTGTTAACAACGTATTACATGTGTATTGTTTTAAATTTATAGTAAAAAACATATATCTCTATAAAACAATGGGTAACTTGTAACATAAAATGCAACACGTTGATATTCTTCCCAGCCACAAAATACAAAATGCAAATGTGTTGAGCTTCTTCCCACCACAAAGTACAAAGTCCTCACGGGGTTGTATTATTGCAGCTTTGGGACAACATAATTCATTGCACCGTCATATTCTTAAAGATTTTTCTATGATTTTTGTTTAAATAAGAGGGTTCACCCAATTCAAAGGCTTGAAGAATTGTGTGGACAAATGGATTGCAAGTACGTATATGCAGATAATACTGATATTTAAAAGCCGATGCAATTCTACTGATATAGAAGTGTACAAACAATACATAACTTTGTAGATTTAGTTTCATCTAAATACAAACATGAAAAGTTCAGAAACACAAGACTTTGTAGAAGATTTATAACATATGGTATACAATTCCAAACCGCCATCTCAGCATCCATGTCAGATTACAAATCACCCTTAAAAATTTTCATTTTTCCTCTAACTTCACTTTTATGAAAAAAAAATTAAAGAAATTGTTTGTGAGTATGAAAAAGGACCAGATTGAAATTTTAAACCTCTCTAATGGTAGACAATGGTTTGAAACTTCGGACCATAACACATATGCACCATTGGAGGTGTTCTAATCAAGTTGAAGGTAAGGATTAGCTTTCCAAGGCGTTTGATATAGAAATCCCTCAAAAAACGTAAAAAAGGCTAAAACTCAACCAATAAAGACACCCAAAAAACACCATGTTATTTCACATTTTTCATTTTATGCCTAAGGTACTTTATTTTTATTAACTATATGTAGCAAGTTGGAGAAAAATTAATATAACTTTATAAATAAAGTATCAAATTTTAATATTTTGAAATAAATTTTAAAGTTATAAAATTATAGTAAAAACTATAAATTATTAAATATAAAACTTATAGCTAATAAAGCTTTAACTTTGTATTACTTAAATTTATAAATGAAATTCCTTTTTATAACAATATTATATATACACAAAATAATTCCGTTCTTTTATAACTTAACCCAACCCACTTGACCAACCCTCAGTCCCACCTCCATTTTATGGCGTTTATATGCAAGAACGTGAGGAACTTCAAAATCGACCGATGTAGACAATTTTTCTTTTGAAAAACCGACCTATAAGGATGGTCTAAGAATCGAGTGTTACTGACTTTTATGATACCCATAGACATCTTATATCAAGCAATTACATTGGGTTGTGTGAGATCGAGTTGCCTCCCCAATCTAATCCAAGTGGGGGCCTTGGTTGAGTAGTCTAAAAGATATTGTTGCTCTTCTTGCTAAATGGCTATGGAAATGAGTCGGATAATCTATGGAAACATGTTGATGCCTTTCACTATAACAAGAGGTGTTGGTCGATTATGTCAGTTAACAAGTTTGTGCCGGGTGTTAGGTCCAATATTGTTAAATTAGTTTCTAGATTATAAGTGTTTCGAGGGCTTCTCCTTCGGTAAATGTATAAGGGCCAAGTGGGGATTGGTCTTGTATTCGGTTCTGATTTGACCTATGGCTTTGTAATAATCCTCTTTAAGGAAATTTATCCTAATCTTTTTCGATTGGAGAAGGAAAGAAATGGTTGGTACAAGACATATTCAATAAAGAAGACCATAACTAGATGGGTAGATGAAATTAGTCTCGATCTCCTTCGAAGGTTAAGGAGCTAGTTGAATGGACCTATTGTATTTCTCTGCTGGATTCCACAACCTTGTCGAATAAAAAAGACTCTTGGATATAAATGGGTGAGAATGATGGAATGTTTTCTATGGGCTCGGTTTAAAGACTTATTCGCAGGATCAAGGATTATAGTGACATGTTTGTTTTGAAGTGGTGCAAATGGGCTCTTAAAAAGTGTAATGTTATCATTTGGAGAGCAGAGCTTGATTGTATTTCCACGATAGATGCCTTACGTCGTAGGAATATGTTTCTTGGAGATCAAGACTATGTTTTATGTGATTCGAAAGAGATGGCGGTTGAACATATTTTTATTTCATGTATGGTTGCTATACAGGTTTGGCATCACATTAGCTCCTGGTGTCGTGCTTCCCTTATCTATGCCTTTTTATTAGATATTTGGTTGAGTTACACTAGAACTATAGTGGATGTCAATTTGCTAAGGAGGTGTGTAATGGAATTATTTTTGTCTCTTGTTGGTGTCTATGGAAAGCTAGGAATGATAAAATATTCTCGGACAAGGTGGTTAAGATTGTCGATTTATCCATTCTATCAAATCTTTAGGCTTTCTTTGGTTCAATAGTAGGTTTAAACATAGTTCTTGTAACTGGAAAAAACTGGTGTAACTTTGTTATCCTTAGTTTGACTTAGTTGATTATCCTCAGTTTGACCAAGTTGTTTTTATTAAAATGGAGGATAGTCACAATTAGAAATGTTTGAATATAAATTATAGCTTGTTTTGCAAGAATTGTGATTTTATTTTATAATGGTGAGAGTTATCCTGGAATCGGCCCTAAATTAGCTAACAAAAGATTCCGATGATATAAAAAGACTTGCACAAGTATTTTCCATCCTTTAAACTGTGTGGAAGGTGACCAAACTATTTAACTTCAAGGAAGCACCCAACCACTAATGAATTCAGAGTATCGCATCCTAGAAAATCTAATTCACTTAAATCATGGCTCTTATACAACCATGGTATGGAGTTCATCCCACGTTATGGTTTTCTTCACTAGATAGTTACTGGACCCACACATATCAGTGATAATTTTGGTAAGTTTAGTGGAACAGACAATTTGTTAAAACATTAATTATCTTAAAAATAATCAACTTTTATATTAACACATCTTTCTACCAAACTACATCTTTATAGATCCGAGTTTAACTTTACTTCATGTTATATTTCGGCAGTTGTATGGAACAAAGTAAACAAGTTTGTATGGAACAAAGTAAGCGAGTGGTGTAAAAATGCCTTGTATTTTTGTATTCTCTTTCAAGGACCTTCTCAACATCCACAAACAGTCTCTGGGTTCATTGTAGGAAGAAAAAAAATGAATCAAGCGATAGCACTAGTAACTGTTTGGATCATTTGGAAGACCCGAAATGAGCTATTTTTTTGCGGGTAAGTGTGTACACTTGGATCACATTGTTGGTAAAGTCAGTCCACTTCTGATCTGTGGGTTAAAAATCCGGCAAAACAAAATAATTTGGTGTGGGAGAATGGCTTTCTTTCAGTTTTTAAATCCACGTCCTGTAATGATAATCTGGGTGAGTAACATAGGGTGATCTTGTGTTGTAATTTGGGGAAAATTTAATTCAATTGAAAAGTGAATTATACAATTTTAACCTAGCATATATATATACACATCATAAAGTAATCTAACAAACTTAACAAACAATTAACAACTACACAACTAAGAGCTGAGCTGGAATGCCACACAAGCACAATTGCCACATTTACATATATAAAGTTAACATCCCCCCACCCCCCGCCCATCAAGTTGGAGGTTGATCAACCCCAACTTGCCAAGTAAATCAAAATGTTGAGTTGTAAGAAGGCTTTTGGTAAGAACATCAGCAACTTGTGTATTGGTAAGAGTATGTGTCGAACTAATAAGGCCTTCTTGTAACCTTTCACGAACAAAATGGCAATCTAATTCGATATGCTTAGTACGCTCATGAAACACGGGGTTTTTAGCTATATGAATAGTTGCTTAACTATCACATTTGATAGGAATAGGGGTGATATCAAGAACATGAACTTCAACAAGAAAGCGAATTAACCAAGAAAGTTCAGCTATGACACGTCGTAAAGATCGATATTCGGCTTCAGTTGGAGTGAGAGAAAATGTTGCTTGCTTTTTCAATTCCAAGGGATGGGACTTAGACCGGTGTAGCAAAATAACCACTGACAGAATAACGAGTATTCGGGCAAGCAACCACGTCTGAATCACAATAAGAAGTAGTGCAAATCTAATGTTATTAAACAACAAGCTTTGAGAAGAAGTACCTTTAAGGTAACGAAGAGTATGAACCACAGCACTCCAACGAGGCAAGCGAGGATCTTGCATGAATTGACTTAAAAACCGTACTGCAAATGACAAATATGGACGGTATGGGTGAGATAATTAGGTTTGCCAACTTGTAACGCCCATTTTTCATTCGGTCAAAAACCAAGACTTAAACCATAAAAAAATTACGACCAAATTTGAACTTTTACATATTACTAAGAAAATTTGATTAAATAAACTAACTTAACTAATACAACTAGTTACAAACCATTCCAACATTTACAAAAGGTTACGGAACGCATGTTTTGGTTTAAGTTTAGCGTCTACACCTTAATACATAATCACAAAATGTTTGGCCCATTTGCATGAATTAGTTTGAAAGCATAATGAGGGCTATTTGGGTGTTCGATCCCAAGCGCCGTGGGTACACCTAAGGTGAGGCTATACCTAAAACACAAGCAACAAGAATCATTATCAAGTTTATACAACACAACTTACTAACTTTCAATAAACATGATAACCATTCTATTTATCACTTTATTCTTATTCCCTTTCTAGACTAATACTAACATTATGTCGTTTGACCCATCATAGTGGATCATCATACAACCATTCTTTTTACATTCTCATTTTAGTTCACTTGACCCGTTCATAACGGGTCAACATATGACCATTCTTATTGTCACAACCCAACCGATGGCGGAAACATCGGGGTAGTGGCACTAGGCGGACCAGATTGTCTCATGAGAAATTCAATAACACTATTTAAACGACAATATTTAAGCGTCAATATCCCATACTATCAACATATAATCCTTAAATAAGTTACAAAATACCAAGTAATCTCATGAAACAATTCAAGTTCGATCTCCCTTAGATTTTTATACAACGTGTTTCTAAATGTAAGATCCTAATCCATTTCATCGTGAAGTCATCAACCTGCCACATATGTTAAAATAAAACGTCAATACAATTAAGTAAAGGTGAGCATACAGGTTTGCGTACATAATAGATATAAAAGCGTTTAGCATACACCGCATGACATACGTAAGAGATGTGAACTATGTATCTACTTAGATTCAAGTAAACCAACAAACCGCGAGTGCGAGGCACGCGAACAAGTGTCCACGTCTAAAGAGAAAATAAATGAGAAATAAAATGCGAGCCTTAACAACCCCGGGCCTCCGCGTGGCGGGTCAACCTCTAGCAAGCTATCATGTTAAGGGTGGCGTACAAGCAATTAAGTAACACATACAATTGAGCAGATTTAACGTATAGTCAAGCATGAGCGGGTTGCGAATAAGCGTTTTGAGTTGTGTGATGTGTTTTGATATACGAACATATGTGACACCCAAAAGTGCGTTTACGCGTAAAAGGGTTCAAGTATACTCAGAGTCGGTGCGTTTAGAGAGGGAGATGGGCTCTGATGTAGATGAGAAAGGAGCGCCGGATCAGCCTGTAAGCAAATAGAAGTGCATTAGTCTTCCGAATTGCTGAAACGGTTAACGGTTGAAGGAGCAGTAGACAATTTCGGGCGAACTTGTACCTTGGGGTACAAGTTCGGGCGAACTTGTGTGTTTTCTGTCAGAATCTGATCAAGTTCGGGTGAACTAGGTCACCAAATCTGGTGACAAGTTCGAGCGAACTTGATGTTTTCCGAACGAACTTGACTTTTTTGGCATCCAAATCGTGTGTTTTCGCGTCGTTTGTGAGGAAATCGAGTGTCCATCCCTCCAATCTTAAGCTATTGAGCAAAACATACGCTGGAGAGGTCTTTTGGAGCGAATTTTAGCCATTTTACAGAAACTCGAACTAATCCGGGCGAACTTGATGGATCGTACGGGTTAGTCCAGTTTGTGCAAAGTGACGATTTCGTCCTTGTGCTTCCGGATCTGAGATTTTGCTTGACAACGCCTCGTTCCACTTCATAGTGAACGAAACATACATCATTAGTCCGTAATTTGTGTAAAAATTGATACTTTAAACGGTTTTTCTTAGATCTAACACTTGGTGAGTCGAAATCATAAAGATTTCTAGCTTGGGAGCCGAAGCTTAGCCCAAATACACTCGTTTAGTATATATCTAAGTGAAAAAGAAGAAGTTTTATAGAAAAAGATGAAGATTTTCATAAACAAAAGAGATTTAATGAAAACGAAGGTAATCCTTGTGCAAAATCGTAGTAAAATGTTGTTGTTTGCATCAAAACGGGTTGATTCTTACTTGGAAATCAAGGGTCTTCGGTTTCGGGCAAACTTGCAGCAAGAGGTGCACGAATGGAGGTATTGGGTATTTATAAGTGAGGAGGTTTTGAGCTGAATGGGATCAATTTCAGCCGAACTTGAGCTCTTTTCAAGCGAACTTGGCACAAGTTCGGGCGAACTTGGCCAGTTCTGCTTGAAAAGTGTAAGTTCGAGCGAACTTGTGATATGTATTAGTGTTTTGATACCCTGAGCAAGTTCGGGCGAACTTGGTGTAACCAAGTTCGGCCGAACTTGGCCAAATGATAAGTTTTGTTCGTTATTTTCGCATTAGATGTTCGTTCGGCGATTTGTTTGTATTAGATAGTTATATTAAGTGTTTTAGCAAAGCGTTAAGCGTTACAATTGATAAAATAATGCGATTTAGCAATTCAGATAAGCGAGAGTGATGCGATAGCGAGTATAATCATAAACCATAAATCACACATAACACATAATTAACATAATGTAACACAAATAACTGCGATTGCGATGCGATGAGATGAGCGATGTCGAAGGCACAAGTAGTTACTATACTCTGCTCTTTAGATAACATAATTACTTGCGACTGCGATGAGTTAGCGTTGCGTTTAATAGGCGTTTAGATGTAATATAGTTGTGACAAAATATAATTAGCTAACATAAACCATCCTTTATTATCGAATCTCGGATTTACAAAGATGGATAAAATGAGATAAACGGAAATAAAATAACAACGAAAATGCGAGTTGTTACAGTCTCCCCTACTTTAGGAAATTTTGTCCCGAAATTTAAGTAGTGGCCGTAACAAAGAGATGTGTATGTTTAGCTTTCATATCACTTTCCAATTCCCAAGTGAACTCGGCACCGCGTTTGCCTTTCCATCGGACTTTCACAATAGGAATGCGATAGCATCGAAGTTTCTTGGTCTCTCAGTCCATGATTTCTACTGGCTTTTCCACGAAGTGAAGAGTTTCATTTATTTGAAAATCTTCAAATGGGACATGAAGATTTTCTTCTGCTAGGCATTTCTTGAGGTTCGAGGCGTGGAAAGTCAGGTGTACGTTGTTGAGTTCTGCTGGTAGTTCGAGTCGATAGGCCACTTTGTCAATTCTTTCCAGAATCTTAAAGGGACCAACGTATCGTGGCGCTAGCTTTCCTTTCTTTCTGAATCGGATCACTTCTTTCCAAGGTGCAACCTTTAAGAGAACGTGATCTCCAACTTTGAATTGCAGGGGCTTGCAGTGTTTATCAGCATGACTCTTTTGGCGACTCGAGCTTTCAAGAGATTGTCTCTGATTTTGAAGGATCTTGTCTATCGTTTCTTGTATTAACTCGGGACCGGTGATTTGTGCTTCTCCTGATCTCGTGCCATGCAATAGGCGTTCGATATTTTCTTCCATACAGAGCCTCAAAAGGTGCCATTTGAATACTAGTATGATAACTATTATTGTACGAGAATTCTAATAAAGGTAAATGCGTATCCAAATTACCACTGAAATCTATGATGCACGCACAAAGCATGTCTTCGAGGGTACGGATCGTGCGCTCAGTCTGACCGTCGGTTTGAGGGTGAAAATTGGTACTGAGATTAAGCGTAGTACCGAGAGCGGATTGAAAAGTCTCCCAGAGATGTGAGTAAAAGCGACCATCGCGGTCAGAGATGATGTCACGAGGCGTCCCGTGTCGACAAATGACTTCTTCGGTATAGATCCGTGCTAATCGGTCCACCTTCTAGTCTTCTCGTATGGCAATAAAGTGAGCAGATTTAGTAAGACAATCAACGATAACCCAAATGCTATCGTGACCAGAAGAGGTGCGAGGGAGTTTCGTAATGAAGTCCATAGCTATACTCTCTCATTTCCACATCGGGATTTCAGGTTGTTCGAGCAAACCAGGGGGCCTTTGATGTTCGACTTTAACTTTCGAGCAAGTTAAGCACTTTGAGACGTATAAAGCGATATTCTTTTTCATGCCCGGCCACCAATACTTAGGACGAAGGTCCTGGTACATCTTGTCGACTCCGGGGTGAATGGAATATCGAGACTTATGAGCTTCGGTCATTAGCAACTCTCGAAGATTGTCATGGTTGGGAATCCAAATACGATCGAGATACTAATAGATACCGTTAGGTTTAGCTACGAGTTGGGTTTCAGCACCACATTTCATTTCTTCTTGTAGGGTATTCTCATTAAAACAAGTAAACTGGGCGGTGCGAATCAAAATTTCGAGATCATTCAAAGCTTGAGAGTCACGAACACTATACACATAGCTCGTCGACTGAGAGCATCGGCTACGACGTTTGCTTCGCCAGGATGGTAGCGTATCTCACAATCATAGTCGTTCAGAAGTTCAACCCATCTGCGTTGGTGCATGTTTAGTTCCTTCTGATTAAAGATATGTTGTAAGCTCGTATGGTCGGTGAAGATCGTACACTTGGTACCATAAAGGTAGTGTCGCCATATCTTTAATGCAAAAACAACTGCACCGAGTTCGAGATTGTGGGTAGTGTAGTTCTTTTCATGTACCTTGAGTTGTCGAGACGCATACGCGATAACCTTGTCTTATTGCATAAGAACACAACCAAGACCAAGATTAGAGGCATCGCAATAAACAACGAAATCGTCGTTTCCGTCGAGTAGAGCGAGTACAGGGGCGTTGCATAGCATACGCTTGAGAGTTTGAATGGCTTCCTCTTGTTTGGAATCCCAAACGAAAGGCTAGTCCTTATGAGTTAAAGAGGTAAGCGGTATGGCGATTTTAGAAAAGTCGGCGATGAATCGACGGTAATAACCCTCCAATCCAAGAAAAGAACGGATTTTAGATGCATTCTTCGGCGTAATCCAACTCTTTACAGCTTCTATCTTTGCAAGGTCGACGTGAATTCCTTGACTGTTAATAATGTGGCCAAATTGGACTTCTTCGAGCCAGAATTCACATTTTGAGAACTTGGCGTAAAGACGATTTCCTTAAAGAAGTCCGAAAACTAAACGGAGATGACGCGCGTGTTCGGCTCTCAACTTCGAGTAGATAAGAATATCGTCGATGAAAAACAATGACGGAACGATCCAAGAAGGGTTTACACACACGGTTCATCAAGTCCATGAAGACCGCGGGTGCATTTGTGAGACCGAAAGGCATGACCATGAATTCAAAATGGCCATAACGAGTACGAAAGGCGGTTTTCGGAATATCTTCTTATAACACGCGTAACTGATGATAACCGGAACGTAGATCGATCTTAGAAAAACAAGTAGCACCTTGAAGTTGATCAAACAAATCGTCAATCCGAGGAAGAGGGTAGCGGTTCTTTATCGTGAGTTTGTTAAGTTCACGATAATCGATGCACATTCAGAACGTCCCATCTTTCTTTTTCACAAAACAACGGGTGCGCTCCACGCTGAAGTGTTCGGGCGTATACAGCCTTCATCAAGAAGCTCTTGAAGTTGGCTAGATAGCTCGTGCATTTCGGATGGTGCAAGGCGTGGGGAGCTTTAGCGACAGGAGTAGCACTGGGAATTAAATCGATACGAAATTCAACATCACGAGTAGGGGGTAAACCAGGTAATCGTCGGGAAAAACTTTAGGAAATTCACAAACAACGGGTACATCTTTCAAGGTTTTCTTTTCCTTCTCCAGGTTCACGATATGGGCTAGAAAAGCAATACATTGCTTACGCAAGCACTTGTTTGCTCGAGTGCATGACAAAAGCATCAACTTCTTTGAGGGTGTTTCGCCGTAAACATGTAGCTTATCACCGTTTGGAAGGGAAAACGAATCATTTTATCAAAACCAACGACTTCAGCATGATTCTCACGAAGAAAATCCATGCCTATTATGATATCGAAGCTTCCTAATTGCATAGGTATGAGATTGATAGAGAAGATGTGGTTGTTGAGTTCGAGAGAACAACCACGTAAGACGGAGTTAACGGTAACGATTCTTCTGGTGGCGACTTCAACATCGAAAGTCTTTGGGATTTTAGTGCGTTTACATTTAAAAGCTTTTCGAATTCCAACGATACAAAACAGTTATTGGCACCAGTATCAAATAAACAGAAAGCATAAATACCATTAAAAAGAATCGTACCGTTGACAACATTGTTGTCGTTCTGAGCCTGGCGATGATTAAGATTGAAGGCTCTTCCACGCGCAGCCTGTCTTTGGTGCGGTGGCTGTGGTGGCTGCTGCTCTTACTTCACGGCTTTGTTTAGGCAGACGTTACTAAAGTTTTTTGGATCACCGCAAGTGTAGCAAGCATGTGCTTTTGGGACTGGCGCTTGTTGCTAGGGCTACTGCTGGTTGGTTTAAGGAGCACGGGGTGGAGCTGGTAGTGTTGCTGCTACTTAAGGAGCTGGCTGACGAGGACCAGAACAGCAGCTGACAATGAAGTGGCCGTAGATATTGCAGTTGGTATAGAAACGGCAATTGCCTCCAACTGGGTGATGGTAGGTACACTTTGAGCATAGCGGGTGAGGACTAGTGTACGCACGCTTTGCAGGCGGTGCGTTTGGTGTAGCAGCTTGAAACGGCTGAGAGTTCAATGGTGCGACAGCTGCACAGTTCTTGCTTGGGTTCTCTCTTTTGCGACTTCAGCGACTGGACTTTGATTCTCGAGATGGATCGGTTGTAGGATTCGGCTTGGTAATAGCTTGATTTACGACTTTGCTGTTCTTGAAGTAACCAGCCTGGACACGCTTGTCATTGATTTTGGCTGCAAGCTGATAGGTTTCCTCGATAGTAGTTGAACGTGCTGCTTGGACAAAATCCGCAACACAGTCAGGTAGAGCACGGAGGTACTTTTTTATTGCTTTTTCAGTGGTATCCACCTGACTGAGACAGCTGATACTTAGCTGCTTGAAACGAGCAGTGAGACCTGCGTTGTCGGGTCCATCTTGCTTAATATCCCAAAACTCATTCTCTAGTTTCTGAACTTCGTGGGGAGGACAAATTCTTTCACCATAACTGCCTTGAGTTCCTCCCATGTGAGCCCGTAAGCTTCATCGTTTCCACGCTTATTGCGCTCTGCGGCACCAATCAAGTGCCCTTGATTGGAAGACACCGGTAGCGTTGATGGTGCGGAGAGATTCTGGGCATCCGCTTTGGCGGAAGGTAACTTCAATGGAATCGAACCAATGGAACATCGCGTTTGGTCCGTCAGTGCCAGTGAAAGTAAAAGGACCACATGCCTCGAATTGTTTGAAGCTGAACGAGGACTTGGGAGCATCATTCTTTTAGTCAACCAAGGAGCTGCTGCTGACAGCCTGAATTTCGCTAACGATCTGGGGAACGACCTTGGCCATCTACTTGGCCACTAGCGAGGCAATACGCTTGTTAGCATTGTTGCGTTGGAATGTTCCTCATAGTGTGAGATCCCATGGAAGACATCTACACGAAGGATTAGCTTAGATGAGATTCGATTATAATAGATTTATGTTTAAAGTTTAGCGCTCGTTATTATCATTATTATTATTATTATTATTATTATTATTATTATTATTATTATTATTATTATTATTATTATTATTACGCAAATAAGGCACATAATCACGTAAGCACGTATCCACTCAATAAGCACATAATCACATAGGCACATAAGCATGTAGGCACATAAGCACATATTTTGCACGTATTCACTTTCAATCAACATCAGCGTAGCGCGTATGAGATGCGGGTAGTATAAGCGAAATAAGCAAGATAATACCACGTATGAGGACATTCGCGTAAGAGGGTTGAGCGTTTTAGTTTGGTTGGTGATTTATTTAGTGTTTAGATTACGAGAGTTGTGCGAGTTGCATATATATATATCGATAGAGCGTAAAAGCGATAAATCGAGAAATGATAAAGCGTAAAATTCACAAATTTAAAACATCCAACAAATAATAAATAATAAAAGTCGATGATGCATAAAATTGGTGATTGCGTCTTAAATCAATTTTGGAGCGTCCTGGGTTTTGAGACACGACTACCAAAGTGGTTCGAGAATTCCCTGAGTTCGGACACACGATTTGGCCTAATAGACAAATGCTCTCGTCGTACTACGGTTAACGGCATTTATCCTTCCAGTTACGTCGTGCTCCGAGTCATCGAAATAATTTCGAGACTTTGGTGAGATTGAAAATCGAGGAGTGGAATTAGTTTTTAAGGTGCGGGTTTCACCCCTAACTTAACAACTGCATTCCTAGTTGTGGTTATGCTCACCGATTACATCGGGAGTTCCACTAGATAGAAATGGAGATTTTCGTCGAGGTTTGGATATCACTCCTAACTCTAAGAAGGTATCTCGTGCGATAGAGGATGAGCGGGTGAATGATCTTATCAAGAGTTATTTGGTTTTCACACCTAATCTCGACTTGATCACTCGTTTGCGATAACGAGCGTTTTTCAACGTGTATTGTGGTAGCTTTAGGAAAGCATGGTTTAAAAGTCCGTTTCGAAGGTGCATGATCAAGTTCGGGCGAAGTTAACCAACTTCGAGCGAACTTGATCTTAGAGCGAACTTGTTGTGTGTTTGAGAGGGGACTGACTAACTTCAGGTGAACTTGGTCAAGTTCGAGTGAATCATTGGCCAATTTCGAGCAAACTTGCTCCAACTTCGAGCGAAGTTGGCAGTTCGTACTTGTTTTGGGCGTTTAATCGATGCGTAACGATCTGATTTGGTATCCTAACTATAGACTAGGTCAAACATGGTAGTTCTACCTAATTTTCCCTATAGTTATGGCTCTGATACCAATCTGTCACACCCCAACCGATGGCGGAAACATCGGGGTAGTGGCACTAGGCGAACCAGATTGTCTCATGAGAAATTCCATAACACTATTTAAGCGACAATATTTAAGCGTCAATATCCCATACTATCAACATATAATCCTTAATAAACAAAATACCAAGTAATCTCATGAAACAATTCAAGTTTGGTCTCCCCTGATTTTTATTACAACGTGTTTCTAAAAGTAAGATCCTAATCCATTTCATCGTGAAGTCATCACCTGCCACATATGTTAAAATAAAACATCAATACAATTAAGTAAAGGTGAGCTACATGTTTGCGTACATAATAGATATAAAAGCGTTTAGCATACACCGCATGACATACGTAAGAGATGTGAATTATGTATCTACTTAGATTCAAGTAAACCAACAAACCGCGAGTGCGAGGCACGCGAACAAGTGTCCACGTCCTAAAGAGAAAATAAATGAGAAATAAAATGTGAGCCTTAACAACCTCGAGCCTCTGGTGGCGGGTCAACCTCTAGCAAGCTATCATGTTAAGGGTGGCGTACAAGCAATCAAGTTACACATACAATTCAGCAGATTTCACGTATAGTCAAGCATGAGCGGTTGCGAATAAGCGTTTTGAGTTGTGTGATGCGTTTTGATATACGAACATATTTGACACCCAAAAGTGCATTTAAGCGTAAAAGGGGTCAAGTATACTCATAGTCGGTGTGTTTAGAGAGGGAGATGGGATCTGATGTAGATGAGAAGGAGCGCCGGATCAGCCTGTAAGCGAACAGAAGTGTATCAGTCTTCCGAATTGCTAAAATGGTTAACGGTTGAAGGAATAGTAGACAAGTTCGGGCGAACTTGTGCTTTTATCCCTTGGGAGAGTACAAGTTCGGGCGAACTTGTGTGTTTTCTGTCAAAATCTGATCAAGTTCGGGCGAACTAGGTCACCAAATCTGGTGACAAGTTCAAGCGAACTTGACTGTTTTGGCATCTAAACGTGTGTTTTCGCGTTGTTTGCTAAGGAAATCGAGTGTTCATCTCTCCAAACTTAAGCTATTGAGCAAAACATAGGCTGGAGAGGTCTTTTGGAGCGAGTTTTAGCCATTTTACAGAAACTCGGACTAATCCGGGCGAACTTGATGGATCGTACGGGTTAGTCCAGTTTGTGCAAAGTGACGATTTCGTCCTTGTGCTTCCGGATCTGAGATTTTGCTTGACAACGCCTCGTTCCACTTCATAGTGAACGAAGCATACATCATTAGTCCGTTGTGTAAAAATCGATACTTTAAAAGGTTTTTCTTAGATCTAACACTTGGTGAGTCGAAATCATAAAGATTTCTAGCTTGGGAGCCGAAGCTTAGCCCAAATACACTCGTTTAGTATAGATCTAAGTGAAAAAGAAGAAGTTTTATAGAAGAAGATGAAGATTTTCATAAACATAAGAGATTTGATGAAAAGAAGGTAATGCTTGTGCAAAATCATAGTAAAATATTATTGTTTGCATTAAAACGGGTTGATTCTTACTTGAAAATCAAGGTTCTTCGATTTCGGGAGGTTTCGGGCGAACTTGCAGCAAGAGGTGCACGAATGGAGGTGTTAGGTATTTATAGGTGAGGAGGTTTTGAGCGAATGGGATCAAGTTCGGCCGAACTTGAGTTCTTTTCAAGCGAACTTGGCACAAGTTCGGGCGAACTTGGCCAGTTCTGCTTGAAAAGTGTAAGTTCGAGCGAACTTGTGATATGTATTAGTGTTTTGATAGCCTGAGCAAGTTCGGGCGAACTTGGTGTAACCAAGTTCGGCGGAACTTGGCTAAATGGCTAAGTTTTGTTCGTTATTTTCGTGTTAGGTGTTCGTTCGGCGATTCGTTCATATTAGATAGTTATATTAAGCGTTTTAGCAAAGCGTTAAGCGTTACAATTGATGAAATAATGCGATTTAGCGATTCGGATAAGCGAGAGTGATGCGATAGCGAGTATATCATAAAGCATAAAGCAAACATAACACATAATAAACATAATGTAACACAAATAACTGCAATTGCGATGTGATAGATGAGCGATGTCGAAGGCACAAGTGGTTATTATACAACAACACCTCTGCTCTTTAGATAACATAATTACTTGCGATTGCGATGAGTTAGCGTTGCGTTTAATAGGCGTTTAGATGTAATATAGTTGTTACAAAACATAATTAGCTAACATAAACCATCCTTTATTATCGAATCTCGGATTTACAAAGACGGATACAATGAGATAAACGGAAATAAAATAACAACGAAAATGCGAGTTGTTACACTTATACATACTCATTCTAGTTCGTTCGACCCGTTTGTAAGGGGTCTATTACAAGATCATTCTTTAACATAACATTCTAGTTCATTCGACCAGTTCGTATTGGGTCTATTACATGGCCATTCTTTAACATAACATTCTAGTTTGTTCGACCCGTTCGTATTGGGTCTATTGCATGATCATTATTTAACATGACATTCTAGTTCATTCGACCCGTTCGTAATGGGTCTATTACATGATCATTCTTTAACTTGACATTTTAGTCATTCAACCCGTTCGTAATGGTTTTATTACATGATCATTCTCTAACTTGACATTCTAGTTTGTTCGACCCGTTCGTACTGGGTCTATTACATGATCATTCTCTAACTTGACATTCTAGTTCGTTCGACCAGTTCGTAATGGATCTATTACATTATCATTCTCTAACTTGACATTCTAGTTCGTTGGACCCATTCATAATGGGTCTATAACATGATCGTTCTCTAACGGACTACGATTATAACAATATATAACAATAAATAATGCTATAATTAAAACTTTATCGTAGAAGTAGCTTACCTCAATCTTGAACGCCTTGTGCTTTCTTGCTACTCAGGTCTTTTTCTTTCACACCATATTTTAAGAACACTTAGATGGTGAAGAATCTGTGTTCATGCATATATTTTAGCTTCAAACCCTATTTCAATTTTGCTGAATTGTAATTTTTGAGAGTTTTTCCCTTGTCTTTTTGTTGTTGTCACACCCCGATTTCCACATGTAACCGGTGGGCCCGGGTGAGGAATATTGTGACGTATGTTGATATCATCATAACCAAACAACATATAATAGCACAGCGGAAGTCTTGGATTTAAATATCATTACAAACCGAACTATTCAAAGTTCAAAATAACAATGGTTTGTAAAGAAGATCCACAGGCGGATCGAAAATATATACAAAAGATGTTCAACAGACTTTGGGCACATCTAAGGACTTGCAAGATCCCCTTATGTTGCTACTGAGCAGCTTCCAGCCTATTTCGTATTTGTACCTGTACTTAATTATTTTGAAAATACGTCAGTTTACACTGGTAAATACTATCAACCGACACATTTTGAAAACATCTTCAAAACCATTTTATGTACACATTGGTACATTTGTTTGATATTTAACTGGTACAAACTATATCTCATGTTATCGATTTACATAACTCAACAATAATATCGGGACCAGAATCGATGCCGGTTCATGATTTACCGACACACCACTTATTCCCTTATTGGGAAAACCCATATTGGGTTATAAAAATTATAATTTATTCCCTTATTGGGAACACCCTTATTGGGTAACCCTTATTGAGTTATAAAATTATTTATTTGAACCGTATCGCATCTGTCAGGTGTATGCCTACACCCCGTGCTTAGGTCGTGGCCACTTACAATTAAATGAGTCAAGGATATCCAGGACACGGTCGCATTAACCCCAAATGTTTAAGTCAAGCAATACGAATGAAAACGGGTTTTTGAATTTCCCGACTCATAGGTATTCGAATCCCATACCCGACCATGCGGTAATAATTTACCGTATCCCAAGCGCGTATAGGGAAAATAGGTTAAGAGTATTTACCTGAGCTTAGCAATCCTTTTAAATAAGAAAATATAATAAGCACAGTCGTATCCAATTTAAGTAAGCGTAGGTACAATTTACCCGGAGGCTCTAGTCTGGAATGATGGTATAAATACCCAATTAGAATACTAGCGGATCTTATTTAAGTCGTAGACTTAGAACGGCTAGCTTGAAGTATTAAAAACGGTACGATGCGCTTGATTAAACGATGACCGGAAAGAATGTAGTTTAAACCCAAAAAGTACGAGGACTTGTATAATATGGGTAAACTATTAACATTCTGGAATTTGAGATAAAAATGATAAGGTTAAACCCGTTACGGTTAAATTACGTAAACTAGTTACATAAGCTTAACCATACGCATATAACCGAAACCGGGTAACCGGATGAGTCATGAACAAGTTCCATATGCCAATATACTTTAAACAAGTTATAATATCAGTAGGATATCAACTTGTGTGCTCGTTAAGGTTTTAAAATCAAACAATGCTTTTATAAGGGCGTTTTGGTCATTTAGCGACATATAAAAGGAACTTGCGTATTATCTGATGTTACGACCATAAACATTTTGTGAAAATACTTTATTTATGATATACTATTAGTAGGATATCGAATATATGTGTGTTTTTATAGTTTAAATCCAAATATGCTCTGAAGGGGCATTTTGGTAATTTCACACATAGTTTCAAAAGTATATTTGGGATTCTGAGTTTATAACATGTACCCACTATAAAAAAAATATTTTAAATGAGTTATAATATCAGTGGGTAATAAGTCTTGGTTGGTAATTATAGTTTAAAACCACACTACGACGCCGTAAAGGCGTTAAAGAAGTTAAATGACGATATTTGCGATGTTTTATGAAACTGATGTTTTGAACAGGTTTAAATAGCTAAAATATGTTATTTGGTATAACACATCAGTATGTAAAAGGTTTTGTATGAAAATCATGATTTAAATCCATTTTATGTGCCATAATGGCGTTATCGTCATTTAAGAGCGTAAACAAGAACTTGTGCTTAACTCAGTTTGTAAACTGAAATAATATCCTAAAATATCCTAATCATGATATTATATCAGTAGGAAATGAGTTTAGAATGATAAATTACATTTAAAACCGTTCTATGCGTCAAAAGGGCCTTTCGGTCACTTTAAAACATATTTTACAACATTTTACGAAAACTCAGTTTATGGTCAGATTTGTAACACCAAAATATGTTAAAATGATATCATATCAGTAACTAATTCATTTCAAGTTCATTGGTGTTTAAAACCTCATTTTTAAATAAAATGGCAATATAGTCAAAGTATGGCATATTTACGGAACTCGTATAAAACTCGGATTACTATTATGATCATGTAATATAACCTCAGAGTGTTATGCTCATCATACTATGATCATAATGGACCTTAAATCAGAAGCATACTAATCTAATTTGGTTCATAATCGAAAGTCAACGCAGAAGTCAAACTTCACGACTTTCGGTGCGAACCGACCCTAAACTAAAATTGACGAGCCGAACATGTTTACACATGTTCTAATAATTATTACCAAGTTGATTAAGTGTTAAAATATATTTTAGAATATGTATAAACTCAGATTAGGAATATTTCAAAATTTGACCCGTTGACTTTTTAGAAGATTAATATGTTGACTCGTCAATTGACCAAGCAAACGTGGTAATTAGGGGGTGCCTTTTTGAGGGATTAACACCTACCTAATTACGATCACATAACCATGCTCGAACCAAGCATTGGCTTGACCTTAATGGTCTTGACCGAAAGTCAAAGCATTTATCGAAAACGCTTGACTTTTGGCTTTAAAAGCCTAAACAAAAGAACTAGCCATGGAAGGAACCCTTACAAGTGGTCCTATGGACTGGAGAAAACTCAAGGGAAGCTCCCAATTGCTTAGGAACCTCCAGAGGAGATTTATAGAGAGATTTATGAAAAGGTGCAAGTTTGAACTCAAGAATTCAACACCTATTTATGGTGGAAGATGATCATGGAGATCATTCCAAGTGTTTAGAAGGGGTGCTAGGATGATTACAAGTGTTAATGAGGTGTCCAAACCAGAATTGAGGCCATGATTTCGAAATTCAGGAGCTGAAGTGGGTTTGGAGGTGGCAAGCATACAGGTCAGCAGCTGGCCTGCTGTTTCTGCGAACTAACCTCTCCCGCGCGTCGCGCGGCGATATTAGGTATCTGGCGCGTGGCGCCTGGGGTGTCATTTCAAAAAATTTCTATTTTGGCCCCTGAACTTCTCCAAACTCCCATATTTCGACATAAAAGCATGTTTTATTCAATATGGCCCCTGGTTAGCACTTTCGGGAGTATAAACGAACATCGTTAAGCTCCAGGTTCATTAAAAGGTCACTCAGAGGCATATTTTAAGCATGTTGACACGTTTAACCCCTCGACTTTAATATTTACCACTCAGAGGTTATAAAATAACATGTTGGCGATTTAGTCCCTCTCGTCTAGCACACGGCATATGAGGATCAGCGGGACACGCATCGGAATTTTATAGGACGTGAAAACACAGTGTGTTACAGTTGCCCAGGTCGACACACACTGAAGTGTGTGTTTTGATTTTAGTTTATGTTTTATAATTCCATCTTTTTCATTTTTCTCATTTGCCCCCTCAAGTTTTCTAGCTATTAATTTGTTACATGTTAACTTGCTTTCTCTCATAATGGTAGCTTTATAACATTGTTAACCATTCTTAGTCACCAAATCGATGCCAAATACAAGTACTTTGTTAATATTTTACTTGGTTCGGAATGTTAGTTATCACATATCATTCTAAGTGATAATAATATAAACTTATTAACATATGTGCAGTTTGGGGTGTTACACAACTAAACGTCGATAAAGCATAGGATCATCTAAACATGCTCTTCATTGAGTTTAAGTTGAATGTGAGCTAGAAGGGGACACAAAATATGAGCATGATCATAAGCATGAAACTCTTTCAAGAGATCAGAGGAAAATTTCTTTGAGTTAAGATAATGCCAGTAGGTTCATGAAGAACCGCAATTCTCAGAAAGTAATTGGCCAAACCCAAATCTTTGATCTGAAAAGTGTTGTGTAGAAAAGACTTTAAAGATTATATCTTATCATCATTGTTACCAGTTATTAAGATATCATCAATGTAGGTGGCAAGGTGAATGATAGAGGTTCCCATGATTTTTTTAATTTAAAGAGTGACCATTAGGAGAACGAACATATCCCTCAGATTTAAGAGCAATGGAAAGCTTACCATACCACTATCTTGAAGCCTGGTTTAGACCATACAAGATATGAGAAGTTTAAGGATTTTATTAGGAGAAGAAAGTGGCATTCCGGTGGTGGTTTCATATAAATGTCTTCATCTAATCACCATGTAAAAACGCATTGTTAGGTCCTAAAAGTGTGAGACTGGCGCATCAAATTAACACAACGAGCTACGGTTGCAAACTGGGATTATTTGGGTTAGTTTGTATTAGGTTCGGGACCTTTATAGGTCACTAGGGCATGCCATAGGCCATGTGGGCCAGGCAAGCCCATGAGGGGCATGGGCAAACCCTAGGTATATAAGCCAATGTTATGGCATTTCTAGGGTTAAGCCTTCCCAGGCCTTAGGAAGAACTCTAGAGGAGCCTCCATTGTTAGAGAGAGAGATCTAGAGAAAAACAACTTGTATCAGACGTTTGGCTATCTATCAACGCAAGATTTAATAAACATCTGAATTCATCTTCGTCTGCAAAAGATGTGCATAAGAATAAAGCACACAAAGGACCGGTTTGTCCTTCAGGGTCTCCAAGAGCAAGTCAAGCTGATCCGAATGCCTTATACGCGAAGAGACAAACATGCTTCAATTGCGGCATTCCGGGTCACATTGCTAGAAACTGCACACATAGTCCCACGTACCCGATCATGCTCAAAATCAGAAGGTTACACCAAAGGATAACAACCATTCCAAGCCGATGAAGGTGTCATCACCTAAGGCAATGAAGAATGTGAATCCTAAGGTTAAACCATCTAACAGGGATTGAAATGTTTCTAAAAACAAACACAAGGCTGTTTAGGGACAAAAATCTATTTCTAAAACGAATAAACCTGAAACAGCTAAAGTTTCTCCACTAAAGACAACAAATGCGTTTGTTAAGCCGAAACAAATTTGGAAACCCAAATGCAAAACAGCAACATCTCCAATCCTTGAAATGAAGGGAGACTTGTGTTTGAAGGAAGCGTCTTATTTTGATGCTTCAGGGAAACCCAGGACCACGATGGCCTGGATCCAACTGACTTACTAAACTCCTTATTTTTTAGGGGCAACCAAGAAGGAGCTGTTGACAATCTCTGGAATGTTGATATCGATTGTTCCAGAGATATAACGGGTAACATTTCACTGTTGCAAAAAAAGTTCAAATTTTATAGGTGACATGTTTCCGTTGGAGGAGATGAGGTAAGACACGATCAGCAAAAGGTACAATTAAATTTCGTGCTTTAATTTGAAATTGTTTAGTCTTCAATCTAATGACGGAACGGTTAAGCAAAAACAACAAAAATATTTTCCTTTTTCTTTCGTTTAAACCTTTGTACATACGTTTTTTTATTAGGTAAATTTGCGCATAAAGTGTGATGCACAAATTTAGGGGGAAGAGGGACATATATGTACATATGCATTGTTTGAGGGGGAGAAAATGAGAAAAGACAAAAACATTTGACAAACAAGAAAAATACAAAAACATTTGAAAAAAAAATTAAAAAGACAAAAAACATTGAAAAACAGAAAAACCAAAAAGATTTTATTGCATAAAATGGGAAATGAAATGAATGTTCGTGATAAAGGGCGTGACTGACACATGTTAGGTGTCGTAGCTGAAAAGACTAGGATCTAATGTGATATGTCGCTAGGCTTAACGCTCAAAAAGAAAAAAGATACTAAGTGATACAAACATAACGAACTATGTATCTTGTGGGTAACATACAATCGGCGTGATTTCATGGTCTTAAATCTTGCGTTGATAGATAGCCAACGTCCGAAATTTTGGGTCTTTATACTGGTGAATTATCCGGGATATCAGGGTTGTCCTTCAGTTGCATCCAGATATATGCAGACCTAGGCACAGTCAGGATATCTTAAAAGAGCCAAAAAAACAAGGGTCAAAAATCTTAACAGAAGATAAACTCAATACAGTCAGTGTTTAAAGTGCCTGCCTTTCTCCACAGTGGAAGACTTGGGATACGCCTCAATACAGTCAGTGTTTAGAGTACATGCCCTTCTCCTCAGTGGGAGATTTGGAATACGCCTCAATTCAGTCAGCGTTTAAATACATGCCCTTCTCCACACTTGGACACTTGGGATACACCTCAATTCAGTCAGCGTTTAAATACATGCCCTTCTCCTCAGTGGGAGATTTGGGGCTTATTAGTCAGCATTTAAATACATGCCCTTCTCCTCAGTAGGAGATTTGGGATACACCACAATATAGTCGGTGTTTAATGTACCTGCCCTTCTCCACAGTGGGAGATTTGGGATACGCCTCAATACAGTCAGCGTTTTAAGTACATGCCCTTCTCCTCAGTGGGAGATTTGGGATAGGCCTCAATTCAGTCAACGTTTAAGTACATGCCCTTTTCCACAGTGGGAGACTTGGGATACACCTCAATTCAGTCAGCGTTTAAATATATGCCCTTCTCTACAGTGGGAGATTTAGGATATGCCTCAGTATAGTCAGCGTTTTAATACATGCCCTTCTCCACAGTGGGAGATTTGGGATACACCTCAATACAGTCAGTTTTTAATGTGTATGCCCTTCTCCACAGTGGGAGATTTGGGATACGCCTCAATACAATCAGTGTTTTAAGTACATGCCCTTCTCCTTAGTGGGAGATTTCGGATACGCCTCAATTCAATCAACGTTTAAATACATTCCCTTCTCCTCAATGGGAGATTTGGGATACACCTCAATACAGTCAGTGTTAATGTACCTGCCCTTCTCCACAGTGAGAGATTTGGATACACCTCAATATAGTCAGCGTTTTATACATGCCTTCTCCTCAGTGGGAGATTTGGGATACGCTTCAATTCAGTCAGCATTTAAATACATGCCCTTCTCCTCAGTGGGAGATTTGGGATATGCCGTCTCATATTTGGGCGAAAATTTGCACTTTCTCAACCACTCATTAGGGGGAATATGTGCTTTTGGCCTTCGTCTATCGCGCCATCAAGAGATCCGTTTGATAAGGTAGGAGCAATAAATGTGACCTTCATATTATTTGAAGGAAAAATAATAAATGGGCTCCATAAAATTAATGATTTTTCTTATGGCAGTGATATTACCAAAACATATTAGATGCTTACTATTAGCTGATATCAGTGCAATATGATCGTTGAGAGATCTTAGTGGTTCCATGCATTACACCCTCATACTGGCTAGGCATGAAAGCAATCTATGGGACACACTAAGATACTGCCAATCATCATATGGCGTTTCTATCATACTAAGTTTAGCATTCGTAGTTGCTAAAAATCAATGAAATAAAATCATTGTCGTACTCCAGATGGAGAATTTGCTGGCGAGAGTTGCCGAACTTGTATAATATAATATACCCAGATGGGTTTGAATCATTCGAGTTCCAAGACTCGAGATTTATGCTTTAAGCATGAATCAGAAAAAGTGATTCTTTTTTCTGCTTATTCTTTAGAATGAGAGATTATTGAATCAAAGAATTGAATTTGGTGCAAAAATTGCACTGATATCCTTGCCATGATACGACTATCATAGTTGCTGTTGTTATAACCAGCTGGCGAGATATCACCGGAATGTCTGTCGAATATGATAGACTTTGGATAAATGATATTAGGATATCACAAGAATATCAGAAGATATGATATCAGGTGACGAGGTTTAGCATCCTCGTATCAGAGTCATTGTCTCCAAAATATATGTAGTTCACCATATGGAACTTTAAGCTACTTAGTGGTAGGGATCATCAAGTCCACGACCCATCATAGATTCCTTATCTTGGCCGCGATATCTTGGTGGCATTTGCAGGATATTCATAAAAAATCAAGGATATATATATATATATATCGATAGGAGTAATCTTATGTTCGGGTCTAGACTCGGAATTTAAGGAATCTGCATTTGTGATATTTGAGATTAGACACAAAAGGCTAGTGTCTAATTCACTCAAACTGTAGCTCTAATACCAACCTATCACACCCCAATTCCCGGTGGGCTCGGATGGGTTTAATCGTGACGGTTGGATAATAGTTATCACAATATAATAATATGCAGCGGAAGTATTGGAGTGAAAATTTAAAATTCACTAAAGCTCGAATGTATATAAAAGTATTACAAGCGTTTAGTACAAACCCACAGGCAGGATCTAATAAACAGAGCTTAGACATCAAAGGCCTTATGCATTAGGAGTTGCAAATTCCTTAGCCTTCATTCTAGCCGTCCCGGATTCCCAGCCTATAATAAGGTTCGGTACCTGCGGTTCAATCTTTTGAAAATACGTCAGCTTTCGCTGGTAAATACAATTAATTGACTTTTTGGAAAACAGTGTTTCAAAAAGAGTTTTATACATAGAGAAAACCCGTAGGTGATCTTTTAAATATTTCTTGGGATTTATTCTTGTTACCAGATTTACATACTTGATTAATTCATTGGGATGTCCGGACACGGTTAATAACCCCCAATCATTTCCATTATCAAGTAAAACGAAATAAACTACATTCTTACATTTATGCGCAATCATAGGCGACTTATTTATGCAATACCCGCTCCAAGTGGCATATTTGCCTTCCCAAGTTTAATACTAAAATAAGTTAAGAGTATTTACCTTTTTGCTAGCTTCCAATCAATAAGATTATAATTTAGCAAAAAGCCGCAAGTCTAAGTACTATTGACCGAGGTCGATTATCTGGGGAGTACTATAGTCTAGAATAAACAGATTTATTATCTGTTAGAATGTTTACGGGCCAAAGGTAGTCCCTTTAAACATGACCCCATACTTAAGAATAGGTTTGCTAGATTAAGCATATACTGAATAGAATGTGGTTAAACCCAACAAGTACTAGGACTTGTATAATATGGGAAAACAAAGTACATTCTGGATTTTTAAAGTGAAAATGATAAGGTTAAACCCGTTTCGGTAATCTTATTAAATGGCTACATAAGCCTAACCGTGCGCACACAAGCGATATCGGGTAACCGCATGCGTCATGAACAAGTTCCATATGGCAATACACTTTAAACAAGCTATAATATCAGTAGGATATCAACTTGTATGCCCACTAAGGTTTTAAAATCAAACTATGCCTCATAAGGGCGTTTTGGTCATTTAGCGACGTATAAAGGAACTTGCGTGTGATCAGATGTTACGACCATAAAAATTCTTTGAGAACATTAATATAATATCACTATGATATCAAACATATGTGTGTTTTATAGTTTACAACCAAACTATGCTCGGTAGGGGCATTTTGGACATTTCGCACATAGTTTTGAAAGCTTATTTGGATTCTAAGTTTATAACAAGTACCTACTATAAAAACATTTTAAATGAGTTCTAAAATAAGTAGGTAACAATTCTTGGTTGGTAAATATGGATTAGAACCATACTACGCGCCAAAGGGCGTTTAAGTCGTCAAATAACGATATTTGCGATCTTGCGTCAAAACAGAAGTTATGACCAGGTTTAATGATTAGGATATGTTATTTAGTACAACATATTAGTAGGTAAAAGGTTTTGTATCACATTCATGATTAAAAACCATTTTAAGTGCCATAAGGGCGTTATTGTCATTTAAGGACATAATACAAGAACTCGAACGTAAACTCAGTTTACAAACTGACTTGTTATCCCCAAATATCCTATTTATGATATTACATCAGTAGGTAATGAGTTTAGTATAAGGAATTACGTTTAAAGACGTTCTAGGCGCCGAAAAGGAATTTCGGTCACCTTAAAACGTAATTTACGATATTATTCAAAAACTGAGTTTATGATCAGATTTGTAAATCAAAATATGTTAAACATGTTAACATATCAGTACTTAAATCATTTGCAAGTTCATTGGTGATGAGAACCTCATTTTTAATAAAAAGGGCAAAATAGTCAAAGTATGGCATAATAACGGAAACTTGCATAAAACTCATATTACTATTACGTTCGTGTAATATAACCTAAGAGGGTTATGCTACATCATATTATGATCATAACGGAACCTTAAATCAGTAGCATACTAGTCTAATTTGGTTCATAATCGAAAGTCAAACCAAAAGTCAAACTTTGCGACTTTCGGTTATGATTCGACCCTAAAACTGGAATTGATGAGCCGAACATGTTTACAAATGTTCTAATAATTATTACCAAGTAGTTTATGTGTTAAAACGTATTTTAGAACACCTTTAAACTCATATCATAATTATTTCAAAATCTGGCCCGTTGAATTTTTAAAACATTAATATGTTGACTTGTCAATTGACCAAGCAAACGTGATTCTTAGGAGGTGCCCTTTTGAGGGATTAACACCTACCTAATTACAATCACGTAGCCATGTTCGTTGCGAACAATGGCTGGACCATTAAGGTCTAAACCGAAAGTCAAAGCATTTATCGAAAATGCTTGACTTTCGGCTTTTAAAGCGAAATAAATGAACAAGCAATGGAAGGAACACTTACAAGTGGTCCTAGGGACTGAATAAGACTCAAAGGGAAGTTCTCAATTGCTCAGGATCCTCCACAAGAGAATTATAGAAGGAATGAAGAATGGTGCAAGTCTTCAAATGAAACCCACCACCTATTTATAGTGTTTGGAGGATCCTTAGGATCAATCCAGGTGTTTTGAGGCTGTTGAAGATGATTACAAGTGTCCCTAAATGTGTACGATACAACTCACAAAGTCCATAGATTCGATTTAATGGTTTATAGTTGCTTGGAGTGGCCACCAAGCAAAATTTCAAAGCTGCAGACCCACATATGGACCGTATGGGTCTTTGTACACGGTCCGTAAGGACCATGGTCAGTATACACAACTTTCACTTGATGTCACTTTTGGCCCTTGAACTTGTTTCGTCGAGTTTTGTCACCTTTAACCCCTGTTAACCTAATTTTTAGGTTCTATAAAGGTGTTAAGGCATATATGACTTGGATTTTGCCCGAAAATATCATGGAGTTCGTGTACGGTTACGTGTTTCGCAAAAATGCGTAAAACGCTTTAACGAACACGAAAATGATCGAAATTGCGCATCGATTGACATTTTTGCATCCTTATCAATAAAACACAAGATTTTATTCAATACAAAATATTTGGATTTATATATGGGGTCCGTACTAAAAAATACCAGAATCGGACAAACTTTCGCAGTTTGTCGGAAATAGTCCCCAAACTTGTAAACTCTCCTATTTTAACATAATAGCATAATTAGTCCATCAAGGCCAATTTGGCACACCAAGGAGTATGGCCGAACATCGCCGAGCTCTCAGTTTGTTAAAGGGTCACTCAGAGGCATAGTTTCAGCATGTTGAGACTTTTAGTCCCTCCTAGCCAATGATAGCCATAAATAGGAATAGGGATACATGTTGGCATATTATTGGACATGATTTTACAATGTGTTACATTATTAGAGCCGGTCACTCGTCATCTGATGAGATTAAAAGAAGCTTCTCAAGCGAAGACGATGAAGATAGGCGAACTTGAGCCTTCCATTTTATTAAAATGATTTTAAAATTGGGAGTGAAAATATGGGTAGGAGAGAAATGGGTTGGATATGTAGTATGTTTTTGAAAAAATTAGGTTAAAAGAGTTTGATATAGAGTTTTTTAAATTAAAAAATCTTTTTAGTTAAACTAGCCATTTAACGCTAGTATACCACATCCAATCGATGTCGGCCATGTCACCCCTCACATTCCCCTCAACGTTGGTATCTTCTCGCCCCTCCCCATGCCGCCCTCCACGCTATACTCGGGGCAGGGTGTATGAAATGTTTATTGAGAGTTTAAATTTTATGACGGATATATAATAATATGTATGTATTATGAGTAAAATCAGAGCCGTCTCCAAGAATTCTAAAAAAAAATAGGCCTCGGGCGACAAAAATAATTGGGCCCAAAATTGTGTCCGGGAAATGAATTAAAAAATAAAACCATGGTGGTAGAGCCAAGACTTGAACTTGAGATCTTTACATTATCTTAAGATGGTTGTTCCACTCCACCACAAGATCTTTTTGCATAATAAATGGATGCATATATTAAATATATATTTTAATATATATATACAAAAGATTATAAAACCCTTTCGGGCCATTTGAAAATTTTGAGCCGTGTACGACAGCACAAGTTGATCGGCCCAAAAACCGGCCGTGAGTAAAATAAAATATACATTTATATATACATACATGTAGGAGTAAAATAAAATGGTGTGTGAGTTACCAGAAAAATAAAGAAAATCTCGAGATATAAAGTTTGAACTTTTGAAATCTTTTATAATTTCATTCGAAGAGCCACATGTTTTGTGTCTTATATCCACGTCAGCAAATTTTCATCAGCTCCACGTGAGGAGGATTCTTATCCACGTCAGCAGTACAGCTGCCAATATCTTTTAAGGCACCACCACGTGTCCATGTATCACATTACCTCAGCACTCCCACAAAAATATCTCAAAGTGGCTGAAACTCTCGGTCCAATTATAAAGCCACAAGAAAAGCATTTTTCTGAGAATATAAAAATCTTCTAAGATCTTTATCAGCCGTACACGTGGCACAACAACCACACAATTAATGACCACTAGTTCTGGTGGTTGACATCTTTGACATTTCTTGTCTCGAGAATCTTAGAAAACAATTATCATTCACCTTATTTTCCTTTTTTTCTTTTCTAAATAGTAATTTAACGAATTTAAATCTTTAAATTACAAGGTGTAAATTGCACAAAACGTCCTTTACTTTTCTTCAAATTTGTAGGTTCCAGCCTTAATGTTTAAAACATGCTGAAAACAACATTTATGTTTATTTTTGTTGCAGGTTCAATCCTTTATCACTAACCAAGTTAATTATCTCAATTAGATTCCCTCACATGCCTAACATGTGAGGGTATATTTGTCATTTTAATTTTACTTCTTGTAAAACCCCAAAAAAAACCTACATGATCATTTTAATTCTCTTCATCACTTCAATTAAAAACACTACCCCCATTCTTCTTCATCTTCAATGACCCCTAAGTTTGATGAGTTCCATTTGTTAAATTGAGCTTGCATATTGTTTTCCCACCCTCTGTTCATCAAGAGTCACTGCACAAATGCATAACATAATCAAACAAGATCAAGCGAACGGGATGATGAACGGAGAGGTTGTGATGGTAATGACAGCCGGAGATGGGTGACCGATGATGGAGATGATGACGAGATGGTATAACGATGATGATGATGATCTACGATGGTAAGTCACCGGAGTTGATGATGATGAATGTGATGACGGCGTGTACGGTGGTGACGGAGGGTGGTTATCGACGAAGATGAAGACCGAAGGGTGATGAAAGACAATGATGGCAGCGGTGGATGTTGCAGGTTTACGGTGTCCGTTCGAGAGGATGATTGGAGTTCGCATCAGAGAACAGTGATCGGTGAACGGAGAAGATTACCGGAGGAAATGATGACCGGAGAAGATGAAGGTGTTGATTAACGGCGGACGATGAACAATAGTAGGTGGGCAATGGAGAAGGTGGTTGGAGACGATGCTACTGTTGTCGGAGATGAGGATGTAAGTGATGAAGTAGTATGGGTGTGGTTTGCAGGTGTTAGCGGTGGTCCAGTGAGATGGTTAGTGATCGGAGAATGGAGATGGTGAAAGGTGATGTCGCATGGTAGAGAAATAGTGAGCAAGGCGGTTCAAGGTTGAAGATGATCGGCTTAGCGGTGGTTAATGGCGGTTGCAGATTGGTGGCGTTTGACGAAGGTTAACGTAGAAGGTGAAGAATGGTGGAATGGGTTGAACCTGCAGGATAACTAACAAAAAAAGACGATTTTACCCTCACATGCTATGCATGTGAGGGCATTTAACCATGATAACTAACGAGGTTAGTGGTAAATGATTGAACCTGCAACAAAAATAAACATAAAGGCTATTTTCAGCAAGTTTTAAACTTTAAGGCTGGAACCTGCAAGTTTGAAGAAACATAAAGGACGTTTTGTGCAATTTACTCAATTACAAATTAGTTTAAACATTGTATATAAATAAAATAAAATATATACACGCATGTATAACGGTGACTCAAACTTTTTAAGAGCGTAGATTTTAAAATCAGACCATTTTTTGTAAAATCATAATTTTTCGTCTAGATTTTTAAAGGCCACAAATTCAAGATGCTATGAGTTGACGGTACTATGATTAGAGATGAAAATCGTATATGATTTAAACGGGATCTAAGATCATGTGTAGTGGAAGAGTAAAACAAAGCCCGCACTCTTAGGCGTTTTGCGTTATATGGTAATTCAGTCAGCAAGGGGCTTTGTTGGACGTTTTTCTAAAATGCGTAATGGGATAAGGAGCTTGTTTACCTTTTCATTTTTCTTAAAAATAATTCATCATCATCCACACAAAACATGCTGATCATCAATCATCATCGTTCATTGGCCAAAGAATCGATGAAGGGGCGTGGATAAAAGGACACCTTGTGAAATTTTTTTTTTTTGAAAAAACTCCTCATGTGGCGGTTGTGAGGCTTGGTTGGGCGTTGAATTAAAATTAAAAAATAAAAATGTAAAAAAGAAATGATAGTTTAATCATTTTTCTAGACCATTGAACCAAAAGCAAAACCACAGAATTGAGGTAACTAGCAAAGGAATTCGTGAATATTAATAAAAGAGAATTGATTTTACAACATATTCCTTAAATTATTTGTGACACCTTTTCCTTTTTAAATAAGAATTTACTTTGAAAAACAAGTTTTCATTAAAACCATTAAAATCCTACTTTATTTTTGTCCTAGTTTTAAAATAATATACGGCAATGATTCCTACTACAGTGACATTTTCGTTCCTACATAAAACGACATCGTGGTCTCATCAGGTGAGAGCAAGTGTTCCATTTCGTGTAGCTCGCTAACATCTTCCATACCACTATTTAGAGAGAGAAAAATACTTAAGAGAGAGAAACAAACTCATCTTCTTCAATTCACAAACATGAAGAGATGCGAGCTGTGTCAATCAACGGCCAGGATCTACTGCGAGTCCGACAGGGCAAGCTTATGTTGGACCTGCGACTCAAAGGTTCATTCAGCCAACTTTCTTGTAACAAGACATTCAAGGAGCCTTCTTTGTCGGGTGTGTCAGTCTGTGACGCCGTGGACTGCGTCGGGTGAGAAGCTTTGTCGGTCAACCGCTTCGGTTTGCCGTAGATGTGATGACGTGGCAGATGCTTCTGAGGGTGTTGGAGGTAATAATGGTCATTCTTGTGGTGACGAGATTGATGTGAAGGGCTCGGTGGATGAGAATCGTAACCGGGTTGTTGCACGGTCGTGCGGGCCGCTTCCACCCGCAACGAGTTCGTCCAGCAGCGACGAGGGTTTGGCTCGCTCTCGTTGCGGTTTACGGAAGCGGAAGAACATTGTAGATGTGACTCATGAGGTACGCTTTTGCTTAAATTTGTTTTTTGTTGTTCTTGGAGTTTTTAAAACATGAATGAATAATGGTGAATGGGTTACGAGAAAAAGTAGTTATTTTTAGTGTAATTAATATGAAACTTGAATCGGTTTATACATAATACAACATAAAGAAAAAATTATGTTTTATGTTCTTGTGTAAAGTTACAATTTTAATAAAGTATTAACACTTAAAAATAATAAAGTATGTAAATGAATAAATATGAAAATAAGAAAAATACTATGTTTTATGTTTTGGTGTAAACTTAACAATTTTAATATTGTACACGGGGTTACTACTGCGGTATTCGGTGATAGGTTTCTTTTGGAGTTGATGACAGGCCGGGTTACTATCACTGTTTGTCATCTCAGACGTGAGTGGCCTTTCGCCAATAAGCGTACCCAAGTGACCGGACATTGTTGGACTTAAAAAAATTAAGTTTATAAAAGCAAAGAGAGTATTCAAACATACCCGTATCTATAGTACAAATAATCTAGACTTCAGCCTATATCCTTAAAAAATAGGACCTCCACTTAACAGAAAATTAGTATGCTAACTATAAAAATAATACAAACATTTTATTTTAGATTTGTTTGATTCCTTCTACAAATAAACCACTTTGTGTTATAGTTGTGTTAGATTTTTGTTTGGTTTCAAACACGGATAAAGGGGTATCGTTTATAATAATCCAAGAATTAAAAAGGACCCCAAATTTTCATTTCGCCTGGCTTTCTTAAAAGGTCGGAACGGCCATGTACTCAAATGAAATGAATCTTATTAGGAATGAATTATTAGAGGATTGATAGATTAGAGTATATCGACGTTAACAATTTATTGCTTTATATACAGGACGATAACGATTCCCCATCGGTGAACATAAACCACCACTCGCCATCGTCAACGAAGTCGACCTCGGTAGGAACCATCGGATATAAGAAGAAAATCTGTGACCGGAATATAAAATCCGGGGAGTACGTAGATGCACCAATCCTTCAGAGGGGTAAATCAAGGAGGACGCTTGAATTTGACTTAAACCTATAGGCTATACGCTTTGTCTGGATTATCAATTATATTAAGCCCGATTCTTTTCTTTTTGTAAATTAAGTTCTAATTTTACGGATTGGAGAATGTAGTATTATTCATCAGATAATAATATATGGTTTATGTTGCATTTCAGGAATTAAGTATTTTAATTTATTGATGGGTAAACTGTTAAAATCGTCCCTAAGGTTTGGGCACTTTTGCCAGATCAGTCCAAAAAGGGTTTTTTTTCTCAACTGGACCACCCAGATTTCACAAAAGTTGCTAGATTCATCTATTTTTCTAACACTATTAAAACTAACGTTCAATGATGGGACAATTATGGCAGTTTGCACTTTTTATTGTTTTTTCTAATTTTTTATTAATATTTTCTTATAACTTATATAAAAACTGTTTTCTAATAAAAATGTTTTATTATTTAATTTCTTTAAAATACTTTTTGTCAACAGAATCCTATTTCTTCATTCTTTATTATTGGCATGTCATCTTTTCAAGATTATGTAACCGTAGTGGCAAAGTAAAATCGTATTGTTATAATCTAGGAAGGAAAATTTTCGTCTTTAGAAAACTTGGGTGCTAAACCATTAGTTTCGAAGACAGAATATAATTAGGATCGAGTGTACGTGAAGTCAAGATATCAAAGACATTCATATTTGAATTCACTGAAACAAATCAGACTTGAAATCATCCTCTCATAATCAAAAATCAATTAAACCAGATAAAATATAATGCAAATTGAATATTTACTAGTGATAAGATAATACTTTAAAGAAATTAAAAAATAAAACATTCTTATTATAAATACAGGTTAAAAAAGTTAAAAGAAAATGTAAATAAAAAAATTAGAACAACATTAAAAAGAGTGAACTGTCACATTTGTCCCTAAGGTTTGGGCACTTGCGAGATCCATCCAAAATACCCATCATTTTAATGTTAGTTTTTAACGGTGTTAGAGAAATGAATGGATCTGGCAACTTTTATAAAACCTTAGTGGTCCAGTTGAAAAAAAAAAATTTTTGGATGGATCTGGAAAAAGTAACTAAACCTCAGGGTTGATTTTGGCAGTTTCCTCTTTGTTGATTAAACTTAAAGTTTTTGAGATTCATCAATAATTTTAATTTTAATTTAATTATTATTATTATTGTTACTACTACTTTGTCGTCGTTGCAAGTGTTCCAAGTATACAATAAATGAAACTAGTAGACGAAATCAATGTGTTGCGGACAAGGATGTTAAAAATTGTAACACTCAGTTTCGACAACGAAAAAGAATGTTTTTGTTAAATGGTTTTATTACACATGACTCGGTTTCAACGACGAAAAACATGTTTATCTTATATGGTTTTATTTATCAGACAAAATCGAATGATGTAATAAAAAAAATAGTTGATTTTTAAATTATTCAAAAACCATAAAATAAACACAACATTGATTCCAATAACACCGAGGTGGGTACCGATGTAATTCGGTCGGTGTGTGCTCGGTTCGTCACCATATTACTATTTCGAATGTAACTTTGTTTTGAACAAAATTTATATCGAAATGTCGTTATAAAAATAAAAATAAATGTAGTTGTGTATTTAGTGGGTGAAACCCATTGCATTAGGATGTTAAAATTTGTTAGGCTCAGTTTCGACAACGACAAAAAAAAGTTTATATACAATGTTTTTATTACATAAAAGTTGTATGATACAACCCAAAAAATAAACCTATGTTTTACATCGATTGCTAAACCATAAAAACGATGATACCGGTTTGAATAATACTCACACCGGTACCGATGTTGTTTTGTCAGTACCATCTCTGTTGATACGCACTAAATGCAACATATAAATTTTATTAAATACGGTATAAAATCAACCCTTTTATGTATCAATGTTGCAAAAAGTGTGTTTCTTTGTATACTTTTAATTTTCAGGATTAAAATAACTTAAATGTACAAAAAGAGCAAATTAACGCATAAATGCAAAAGAAGAGAAGTTGACTCTTCATACCGACTCTCCCAGCTTCACCCCAAGACCAAAAACAATAAATTAGAAGACAAGCACATGGGTCGTGCCACCAAGGCATGTGGTCGTGCCCCACTTCAGATTCCATAAAGAAAAAGACAAACAATAGCAGACATGAGGCACAGGCCCGTGTCCCATGGATATGGGTCGTGGTCAACTCTTAGATATACATAATCTTGGATAGTACAACAAGTACAATGACCACGGGGCCGAGTCATTGACACACGGGGCCGTGTGAGCATACGGACTGACATGGCTCATTAAATGAAGACAGAGAAGAAGGAGACACAGGGTCACGGGGACGTGTGAAAGTCTATTTCCAGCTATAAATAGGGTGTTTGGTTCAATTGCAATCCATCCCTTAGCAAACCACTTCTCTCACACCTGCCACCACTCCACCACCACCATTGAAGAAACACCAGATCTACGCTCATCGGGATCAAACTAGATCTGAGGTTGCGGTTTCTGTATAATAAGGTTAATCTTCGGTTTGCTCGTCGTATGGAAGATCACTCGCCGGTAAACACTGCAAAACAGAACACCGTTAGACTCGCTACAGGGAGAATGGGGGTTCTCTCCATGACCACCCTTCGGCGTGAGAATAAGTACAGTGTATCGGAAGAGATTAAGTGAAGTAAGAGAGAGAGTATATGAAAGTGAATCCTTTACTTGTACCTGAAGTCACTTATTTATAGCCGGGTTTGGGCGCCAAATTGCGAAGGAGAACTAACGGAATCTTTCCACGCCGTTAGTTGGTTATCTTGCCATCCATGCACACGGATCGTGTGCTGATCAACGGCTAGGGGATTGCCACGTGGAAAATGAACTCATCTAGATTTATTTGCGAAATATGCCATCATCGTGACTTTAGATGAGCGCTCCAGATCTCACCATGTCACATTCAGTTTTAACCGAATGAGGCCATGCACGATGAGCATTAATTGTTTCTAGAAGATTTCACAGCTGTGAGCCTCTTGTCGAAAGCCACGTGTCCAGTTTGTTATAACAAGAAAGATTCCTTTTGTCTGCTTCTTACATTCCTGTGCGCGGGTGTGCCTGAGACTTTTTAACTGTTGTTAAGCCTATCCATACCCTTGCGCGAGCCTGCGCAAGGGTGTTATATGAGCATTGGCCTTCTTAGTATCCCGGCGTTGGGTTACCTTAAAGAGAGTGTTCCCCAAGTTTATTGAGGTTACTTACGCGAGCCCGCGCAAGACTGTATCCAAAGGAAATTTGAGAAAGAGCAAAGGTATGGTCCTCTGCGCTGGCGCAGGGTTTTTGGACCATATCCCTTCAACCATCATCCACCACATTCCTCCATCATCCATCTTTAGAGTGTGTAGTAGTCTCGGGATCCAGGATTGATCGTAAGAGTTTATGTCAAACAAAGGTCATGCTTGGCTAATGTCTTACATCACTTAGTGAAGACAATTCTTTATGTATTACTTTTGATTTCTAAGCTTTGGTTAACTTTTTAATTGGGTATATAATGACTTTAATAACTAGTTTTTTATGTTGACATTGAACTTTATTCTATCATCTCTTCATGTTTTTATGATTCACTTATTCGTGTCTTTACGGAATATATAAAGCGCGTTAATTTCCTAGAAGGGGGTTAGAAGGGTGGTATGGTAAAGTTCTTGTCTCGTTCAGTGTATAGATCCTGCGAGGACTTGCTTCAAGCTTATTAGGACTTCCTTTGAGGCAGATAGTATCAAATCGGGGGAAGTAAGAACGGCTTGAATCTCTTATAAATAAATTACTATTAAAACTTTAAATCGGCCTTGAGGGACTGTATCCCTGCTGACTCAAACCAATATGGCCGAGGGTAGCGTTGCCTCCAAAAGAGGAACATGCCACATTTTGCATTTGTAACTTATTTAATTATCTTTCAATATTCTGGCTTTACAGGACTGTATCCCTGCTGACTCAGTCCAATATGGCCGAGGGTAGTGTTGCCTCCAATAGAGGGACATGCCACTATAACTAAGATAATCTCTTAAAAAACCTAAAGTGCGAAAATCATTAAAGGATACGTAAAAGATAAGTCAAAACCAAGTGATTCTATCTTTTTTATTTGTGTCTTTTATTATTTTAGTTCCTTTTCTTTATTTTAGTTACTAAATTTTTTTTTCTAAAAATTTGGTTAGATTAGACGTTGAAGATATTCCGGTAGTAAAAGCTCTTGTGTCCTTATATGATCTCGTTATCTTACCATCATTATACTACGCCAACGATGGGTGCACTTGCCCTAGCTTGTTGTAGAGTGGTAGTGTTATATCGTGTTTTGTAAATTTAAAGCTTGCTAAACGAGTAAAGTGCTTTATATTAGCGCGTACACAAAACTTACATCAGGCAAAACTACTAACTCGACAATTTTTTTTGTTTTTTACAGATGTCTTTCTAATATTTTCATCTACATTTGTGCGAAAAACAATTGTGGCCCAACTGCACGGGAAATAGAAGTTCTCATGTTTCTCACAACTCGCGGTGGTTCTTAATTGAACCGAAGCCTATATATATATATATATTGGAAGGTTCAAGCGAAAACTCCTTTTATTGTGAGAACTCGAAAACTCCTAAAATAAGCTTAAAAAACACACCAAAAAAATTTATTTATTTTTTAAATATTTTTTGGCTTTAAATCTAGCATTAAATTTTTTTTTTTGAAAAAAAAGTAAAAAAATAATTTTATATTCCACATGGGCAACACTACGAAAAACCTAAGCGGGCAAACCTCCACCCCACACCCCCAAAAACCTAAATCCCCCCCCCCCCCACGCAACTCTCAACGCAAACTCAAATCGCGGTTAATTATGATACATTATATTACTTATGTGTTATGTGTGCTTTATGATTTATGGTTATACTCGCTAGCGCAACGCTCTCGCTTATACGAATCGCTAAATCACATTAATTTAATAACGCAACGCTTAACGCCTCGCTAAAACGCTTAAAGTAACTATCTAATACGAATAAATCACCGAACGAATGACCACGAACAAATGGGAAGCAAAACCTAGCCAAAAGGACAACTTCGCACGAAGTTAGGCATCCCCAACTTCGCCTGAAGTTGGCCAGGCCAACAGAACAAGCAAGTTCGCTCGAACTTGCACAAGTCCAAGCAGAACTGGCCAAGTTCGCCCAAACTTGTGCCAAGTTCGCCCGAACTTGTGACAAGTTCGTCCGAAGTTGCGTGCTGCCACCTTAATTTCTCTTCACCTATAAATACCCAGCACCTCCATTCATGCTCTCCTTGCTGCAACTTCGCTCTAGAGCTCCCAAAACCCGAATTCCTTTTATTTCCAAGTAAGAATCAACTCGTTTTATGCAAACCACAACGTTTTCTACTACGTTTTACACAAGGTTTTCCTTTGATTTCATCCAAACTTCCCTGTTTATAAAAATCTTCATCTTTTTCTATAAAACTTCTTGTTTTAGCTTAGATCTACACTTAAATGGGTTTATTGGACTTAGCATTGGCTCTCCAAGCTAGAAATCTTAATGATTTCGACTCTCCGAGTATTAGATCTGAGAAACTATTCAAATTATTGATTTTTACACAAAATACGGACTACCCGACGTGTGTCTTGTTCACTAAGCAGTGGAACGAGGCATTGTCGACCACATACTTGAAATGGATTCGAATTTACTTCTGTTTCAAGAGGAAACTCATATCCGGAAGCACAAGGACGATACAGTCACTTGCACGAACTGGACTAACTCGTACGAACCGATAAGTTCGCATGAATTAGCCCGAGTTCCTGTAAAATGGCCAAAACTCGTTCTCAAAGACCTCTCTAGCCTATGTTTTGCTCAGTAGCTCAAGGTTGGAGGGATGGACACTCGATTTCCTCAGCAAACGACGCGAAAACACACAATTTTGGACCAAAAACAGACAAGTTCGCTCCAAAACAGACAAGTTTGCTCAAAAAGGGCAAGTTCGCCCGAAGTTGACACCAGGTTGGTGCCAACTTTGCCCGAACTTGTACTAGTTTCTGTGGAAACATGCCAACTTCGCCCGAACTTGTACTAGTTTCTATGGAAAGATGCTAACTTCGCCCGAACTTGTACCTGGCTTAAGTTGGGTACAACTTCGCCCGAAGTTGTCCTCCAACTGAAGCCAGTACAACTTCGCTCGAACTTGTCTACTGCCTCTTTACATTTCGACCGTTTTAGCACTTCGGAAGACTGATGTACTTCTGTTCTTGCTTACAGGTTGATCCCGGCGCTCCCTTCAATCCACAACAGTTCGTGTTTCTTCTTGAGCACCGACTGTGAGTATACTTGAACCCTTTTTCTCATAAAACGCACTTTTGGGTGTTACATACGTTCTCTATATCTAAACACGCTACACACAACGCTAAACTCTTTTAAAGGTAACCGCTCTTGCATGTTATACGTGAATCGCTGAATGCTTGTTTGCTACGTGTGAATAATGAGGAATTGCAGACCACCCTTAGCAACGATAGTTAGGGCTGCAAACGAACCAAACGTTCTGCGAACAGTTTGTGAACTGTTCGGCGGGAAGTTCGTTTGCGTTCGTTCGTTTATTAAACAAATGAACACGAACAAGAAATTTCGTTCGTTTAGTTAAATGAAGAAACATGAACAGATTCGTGTTCGTTCGTTTAGTTCGTGAACGTTCGGTAACGTGTTCGTTAGCGTTCGATAGTTCATCAGTGTTTTTAGTTTTTATATTTATTTAATACTTCAAAATTCCGATAAATTAAATATCTAGTAAGTGTCAATGTGTTATGTATTCTGCTCATGAACTATTGTTTGTGTTCGTTTGTTTCCATTCGTGTTCATGAACATTAGTTCGTGCTCATTTGTGTTCGTCAACGTTAGTTGCCTAAAATTAACAAACAAACACAAACGAACATGAACAAGTTCAATTCCTTAACAAACGAACACGAACATAAAATCCCGTTCGATAAGTGTTCGTGAACGGTTCGCGAACTCATATATTTCTTAACAAACGAACACGAACAAGGTCTTGTTCGTGTTTGTTCGGTTCGTTTGCAGCCCTAACGATAGTACTATAGTTTGGACTCAGCACCCGATTGGTTCAAGGGTTGTTAAGGCTCGCATATTTACTTTACGTGCGTGTTCGCTGTTGTGAACACGTATCGCGCATACCCCACCTCACAGTCGTGTTGGTTAGCTTGTAACATTATTGTTGGCTTACTTAGATTCACTTTCTCTACGTGTACATGTTGGTTATGCGTAAACGCTTATCACTATTATTATGCTATTAAACCTGTGTACTCACCTTTATTTTATGTATTGACTTTTATTTAAACGTATGTGACAGGTTGATGATTCTACGCTGCAAATGGATTAGGGCTTTATCCTTAGAACGCATAATAGAAATCTAGGTTGTCGGATTGGTTTTGTTTAAGGGATCATGTGTTTTGTAATAATTATTATGAGATATTGTTTGATTGTATGGAAATCGGATCTTAAAAATATTGTCATTAATAGTTGTTATAGAATTTCTCTTGAACAATCTGATTCGTCTAGTGCCGCATCTCGATGATTCCGCCATCGGTTGGGTGTAACAAAACCTACCCCTCCCCCCCCCCCAAAAAAAAAGCCCTAAGCCTAAAGCTATATTAAACCTAAAACTTAAACTCTAAGGCTAAGTGGTATTTCATATGTGCAATACTACATAGTAGAATTGAAAAATGAACAACACGTTAAATATTTTTTTATGTCAAAAAATATGTTCGAATATACTCAAATGAAAGATAAGAAACTTTGTAATCTTATGGCGCATTTTTTAAAATAATAACATACGAAGAATATAGAAATGTTTGAAAATTTATATTTTTTTTTCTAATTTTGCCCCCTTTATTAAAAGCCCCCTTCCTTTTATTAAGAAGAAGTTTTCGAGTTTCTCACAAACTATGAGTTTTTAATTGAACCCCTATATATATATGGGTGGGTTTGGTTACAAAGTCCAAATTTCCTAAAAAGTAGTTTTAGCCAAAAAAACACAACTAAAACCCAAAGATAAAGAGTGACGATTAATAAAACACCATATTCAAACCCTAATAGTCCATACAAACTTCAAACACACAATTGTAGAACTATGAATATAAAACACAACATGGTAATCAACATAAAACATAGTAATGTTTGTCATTTCATAATTAGAGCCTTATAATTCAAAATACAACACAAGACCTACACATATAATGTTTTAGTAATCTTCATTATGTTATTTTGTGGGTTTTTGGAATGTTTTATGGTTAACATTATGGTGTTATAACTTTTTACATTTTTTAGGAAATTTAAACATTGTAACCAACTCCTAGCCTTATATATAGGGGATGGTTCATTAGGGTACACTAAAAAATGGGTAACTAGGGAACCATGCATTTAACATGTAAAAAATTCAACTTTAACATGTTAAACTCATTTTTTACCATGTTTTTAAAGAGTTTTTAGATTAAATATACGTGCAAGCCTTTTTAATAAAAAAAATTCAAAAAGTAAAAAAATGTTAAAAAAAGTAAAAAATGATCAATTTTTTTTTTACAAAAAGTGATTTTTTATTGGAATAACTTCTACACATTTTTATATGCAAAAGCTCCGGTTTTGTTTTTTGAAATTTTTTTTAGCATTTTAAATAATGATTTTTTATGATTTATTTAACATGTTCAAATGTACTGTTCCCCAGTTCCTCACTTTTTTAGTTTTCACTAATGAACCATTACACTTTTTTTGGCAAAGGAGAGAGAATACGTTCCATATTTTTGAACTTCACATGTTACAATTTTTATGAATTTTTATACTAGTTTTTTCATATTTTATGAAGTATATTGGTTTTAGAACTTGGAATTTACGAAGTTTTTAGCTTGCGATGCATGCAAACAATATGTTACGTTTTTTTATAAGAGTTATTTGTATAACACTTATAGCTATTACATCTATTATGTCAGAGGAGAGAGAAAGTTTACAAGTTACACTTTTTTGTCAGAGTCTTAAATTTTGAAAAAAAAAACACATTTTTGTACCGGTTTAATTTCCACCATAGATTTGTTGGATGGATGGTGGAGATAGGATTTTCTTGGTTTTCATAACAACAAGGTTTTCTCTGTATCCCTCTCGTATGTGTGGATATATATAGCAAAATGGTAAATGCGAACCACCTTAGGTTATGAGAAACATGAGAACTATGCCTTACAAAAGGTTTTTTGTCAAAAAAATGAGAACCAGATCGATGTAAATTTTTTTTAATGGTGATGTCATCGTTCTATAAAATAAAATTACATCATGAGTAACTGCTTGTTTAAAATTTTTATTTTTTATTTTTAAAGATGTGTTTTTAACGTTTTTATCAACGTTTATACAAAAAAGGTGACAAAACTCGCGCGTGAAGTAAGAGTTCTTATAGTTCTCACAACTTACAGTGGTTCTTAATTGAACGAGACCATACTTCTCGTGCGAGTTTTGCATATATAGATGAAAATGTTAGAAACACACCTGTAGAAAACAATTGAGCGGTGTTTTAAGCCAATTTACACCACTGGAAACAACTGCTGATATCAACATTTACCCTCACTGTAAGGGTTTTTTACGCTAGTGTAATTCAACAATTTTTTTTTTCTAAAGTTGGGGTTTTTAGGAATTTTGGTAATTTTTTTTTAAAAAAAAAACCTTGTTTTTGGCTGAGTTCTCTTAGTTATCACAACTAATAGGAGTTTTCATTTTACTCTAATTATATATATATGTGTGTGTGTATGTATAGGTGAAGATCCTAAGAGATACACATACTAATTGAGATTCTGGACCACACATTTTCTGCAAGCCAAAATTATTTATTTACTTCTAGGCGCAAGTTTTTAAGAGGTTTTATTTTTTTAAAAATCTATACTATATTATTGAACATATCCAAAAGATAACTTTCGGTAATTTGACACTTCCTACTTCTTTAATTCATGATCTACAAGTGTTATAAGCACATGAAAACACATATGTGATGTTACTTTCCAATAACTCCCTTCTCCTTCGGCGGTAACCCTAAAACCCAAATTCATTTTAAAATTCAAACGCACAACCCTGAGTATTCCGCCTCCATCTGCTTTCTCTCCTCTTAGGCGACTCAAGAACAAGGGTTTCTCCTTCTCAGGCGATTCAAGATGTAGAGATGTAGGCTTTTTCAATGACATCAAATCGATCGATGAATCTCTCTCTATCTGACACCAGATCGACTGGGTTCGACTTCTCGGTACCGTGTTTTTAACCATGTCTACCTCTTTTGTTTGTTAGTTAAGTCAATCTACCTTTTTTGTTTGTTATTTGAGGCGGATCTGTGAAACTTTTAGATATGTGTTGGGTTCCTCAAAGATAGTGGTTGTGGGTGAAAGACGATGACACAAGGCTTGGTTGGGGGCCAGTTTGGTACCGTTTTTTACCCTATCCATCGTTTTTGTTTGTTTCAATTGGTACGATTTCAGATCTCCATTGTTTCTTTCTCTAAAATTAACAAAACCGGTAACACGTAACCCTAGGTGCTTCCGTTTCAAAGCAAGAAGTTGGTAAAATGCAACATAGATATGTGTTTGGATTACACTGTCTTTATTTTTTTGCACTTTTTTTTGTTTGTTTAATTGTTGAGGTTTTTGGATTTTAACTTAATCTGATATTTATTTGTCGCTATGGTTCTTGTTTGTAGATTATATGGAGAGAATGAGGTGGTTGACCTTGTTGATTAAAGTTATTTTTGTTGTTTCCTCTTGTAGAGGTAACAATTTATGTTGTTTACTTGATGTTTATCATCCGTAATTTGGGATTAATGTTTGAATTTATTGTTTTGTTAGGCTAGCTTCAGTTCACTATTAGGGTTAAAATTTGAAAATTTATGTTTTTGAAAGAGTTAAAATTGAAAATTGTAAGAGTTAAAAATGTAATCTATATACTTTGTTTTGTTTCTTTTATTTGAAATAATTAATTTGTTTTTCTTACTACTTTTACATTCTATTAATTTATAGATTTCAACACCCACAAAGGTACAAGCGGGGGAGACAGCTGCTTTGTGCTTGTTCAGAACCGACCAGAAAAGAACCGTTGTTGCAGCTGTAACTGTGGCGTACAAACGGGGTTTTTGGTCAGCGGCGGTTTGCAAAGCTAATGTTATGGGTTAGGAAAGAGTTATGGAGATCGACTTTCCGTAGACAAGGTATTGCAAGTTTTTATCAATGAGTATTGAGTTGCAGGTTTGCAACGCTAAAAATAATTGATGCCTTTAATGTCTACACTTAATTATAGATCAAGTTTTTAAGTTACTGAAGAATTTTTATGTTCATTCTGTTTGGATAGATGTGCAAATCTTTCATAAGGTACCGCTATCTGTATAATGTCTTTGTTATTTTTATTATTATTATTATTATTATTGCATTTAAGGAATACATTTTTTTATGGTGGTGTTTCAAGTGATAATGTTTATTTTGAATTTCTTCATAAAACAATGCTTCCAATTTTTGTTTAATTCTGGTTATTTGGACTTGAATCGTTTCCATGTATAGGAAAACTTCAAGAAAATGGTGGAAGTTGTTAATAAGATTAGGTGGCTATCTGGGTTTTTCGTCAAGACGCCTCTTTGTTGTAAGCTCACTATTTTACGAAATTATCCGAATTAAACTTAAAAGTATAAATTTTACATGGTCAAATACCAAGATTTATCATATAAAGTACAAATAATAGTTAATTAACTGTACCAAAAATGAGAAAAAAACCCCCATCAGAATTGAAGTTAAGGTTGTTGAGGGAGAAAGTTGAAACCTTGACAGTGAAATCGAAGAGGGTTTTTTTTGGGTTGGGATGCTATGTATGATTGCTGGGGTTTGAGAGTTGAAATGCACAACAAGACGACAAGATGTATATTATTGAATAGGGTTGTAAACGAACCGAACAAACACGAACAATTGTTCTTGTTCGTTCGTTAAGGATATAATGTGTTCACGAACGATTCATGAACATTTACCAAACGAGATTTTTTGTTCGTGTTCGTTCATTAAGCAAAGGAATGTGTTCATGATGTGATTATATGTCATTCTCATCATAAACGAATGCTACTATTAATAACATATTGGTTTTTGATTTACAGATAGTTCTTGTAAACCACAAATATGTTATTCTCTCAAACAAGCTAGAAATCCGTCTTGCAAAATTTGAACCAATCCACTGGACATTGCTTGAATTTAACATAAAACATTGTGGTTGCGAGAAATAGCACCGTCTCAACAGATGAATCATGTATGCTTTGACATGTGTTTTTAAGCCTTTTTTTAATTTGTTCATATCACCCTTTCATATTACAGGTTTGGGTTGAATGGTTCAAGTTTTTGGGCTGCTATGCAGAACCACCCAAAAAGAAAGTAGGCATGTTGCTCAGGTGAGTGGCGGCAAGCGGTTGTGCTTGTGAAATTGGCCTAGCGATCCAGCTTGTGATAAATTCAACCTGGGTAAAAATCAATATGTTTGCGACTTGTAATCGTGTATATGTGTATGTAAATCTTGCTACAAGTTGCTAAATTTGAATATTCGATGCATGAGTAATTCTGCTAAGTGCACGTATACCTTCGGTTTATGATGTTTATAGTTTTGTTACTTGTTTCAGATTTCACTCTAGATTGAAGAACCCATGACTGAGCCAATGGAAGTGGATGACAAGAAAGCTTCTGACGAGAAGACCGACATTAAGAATAACAAAGAAGAGATCCCAGAGGAGAAGGGACCAAAAAGGCGCAAAAACGAATTGCGGTGACGAAGAAAGCAACAGCAAGACAAAAACATCAGTAGAGTGAGTGACTGGTTGTTGTCATTGTGTTTAATTTCATCCGGTTCCTTTAGAGTTATAATTTGTACAATTCAGGTCTAAATTGGCTTCCTTTTATGCAAATGGAGTCATTCTTGTTGTTACTAATGTACTTTAGATCGTTCATGCCATTGTAGCCTAAGTAAATTTTTTTTCCTGATGGGTTCAGGTTGAAACGGGTCAGGTGGGGTTCATTTTTTTTTTTACAATTATGACCATTGTGAATGTTTTTTCCTTTCTTAAAGAGCGCATGAAAATCAACACTACTGAATGGTCGATTCATGTGTCTGTGTGAAAATCAACAGTGGAAATTGATCAAAACAAAGTGTTGAGTTCATGCCACTCCAACGTTCATTGGTTGCTTTCTTAAACGGATATTTCTAGACAATTCTAATAAAAACAGGTTTACATAACTTGTTTTTTAGTGCTGATTAAATATATTTAATTTTTTTCTGCAGGGAGCCAAAGGGGTTTGGTTTTGTGCAGTTACAGATCTTGCTAATGCTGGTAGCATGACAGTTGCGGTGGCGATTTGCGATGGTAACATGACTGCCAAGGCGTAGGTGAACTCCGGCCACTAGACAGCGGTGGTGGATGGTGGTGGTTGTATACTTTTAAGAGGTTTTTGTGTTGAAGTGCAGCGGGAATCTGAACTCAAAGGTTACATGTTGCATCCCAGCTTACGAAACTTGGTATAGTTCTTTCATGTATACACTTTTTTGCACTATTTTTCTGAGCAGTCGGGTTGGTGGTAACAATTTCTCTGGGAAAATACTGAATTTCGTCACGAAATGGAGAAGTCTCCAAACCATATCAAGAAAAATGACAATTCAAGATAAATAATTGAAGTGATCTTATTAATTAAAACATTTTAAAGTGATAAAAATGTAACTGGTCATTCTGTATCAACTTTAACTTCACTTTGAACATATACACTATTGGGTTCTGATTTATTTGTGCTTAAGTAACCATTATTTGATATTTGCTTAATCAGGTCAAAACTTTATTCTACAAAAGGAGAAGCATCTGAAACAGTCAGTTGACCTCACTGATTACTAGACAAAGTTGAAACCCAAAAGCCTCATTTGATTTGTAAATAATGGGTGTTAGTCACCAGTTTCATGTTTTTTTATGCTAAATACGATTTCTAGAATGTGTATTTGCCTAATATTGGTATATATTCAATAGGAAAATACAAAGCTTGGCATGGGTTGTGAAACATAAGTCCATTTTGTTCTTAGCAAAACAAGTACCCAAAGTTTTAATTCAAAACTTAATATTGTTACAAACTAATTTTTTCACAAGTTTTGGTAGCCGATACTTAAGTATTAATAACCGTTCCGTTATGCAGTGCTTGGTTTGACTTAAAAAATCAAATTGTAGCTCTTTGTTGTATTTATTCTGATGCTAACTTTTTATAATTTGCGGTTCTTCAAGTTGTAATGTTCAGTTGAACTTGGCCTCATAGTGGTGAACCAGCTCTCTCAACAGTTTGTTTGATAGATTTATCAATTTATCTAATAATTTGTTGTAGTGTTTTGAGGTTAGCATGTTCTTCCACAAGCCAAACCCACCCGTAAGTACTTATGGCTTTAATTACTTTATATCTTTAGTAATTTAATAACTCATGTTTATAGTTTATAAGATAAATTGGTATTTAGCAGACTTCAAATACGGAGATGAGCGTAAGGAGGCGGCAAAGGAAAATATGAGATGTAATACTTCTTGAAAATGATATATGTTTTAGTTTATTATTCTTCACTATTATTTTAAGTACTATCTATCGTAACCAATGTTTTCATAATCACATTCCAGCCGCTTTGCTCCACAAGTCACCAAAGTGAACGACTTCACATATATACTTTGTATGAACAAGTGGATTCTTTGGTTTTTTCTTACTTGTAACAAGTGTTGTGTTTTCCGTGGCATCGCGGATTTGGTTTTGGTTATGGCTCAAAACCGAATCGCCCCGTATAGCCCTAAATTCACCAATCTAAGTGATGTTTCCCGCCGCATCGCGCGGGTAAACGACAAGTGTACATAAATGGATATTGTCAATTTTAAATTATACACATATCTATATAATTAATTTTAAACTATACACGTGTATATATTATGAAACATAAATATATCCTTAGGAAACTAGGTCAAACGAACACCGGTTGAGCTCATTTCTACGACTTCAGAACCGACTCGTCGAACCCTAACAAGAAACCCTTAAACACTAAAGCTAAACCTTAAATATAACCCCTAAACCCTATGTTAAAACCTAAAAAACTAAAAGCTAAACACTAAAACTAAACCCTAAATACTAATGCTAAACCATAAACCCTAAGGTTAAAACTAAATCCTTTCACTAAAACATAAATGTACAATACTTATTTTTCAATTTTAAACATTTATACACATATGTATAGTTAAAAGATTAACAATATACACATGTGTATGTATCCCAAAAAAACATAATGAAAAAGCTCTGATTTTTCATATATATATATATAATATATATATATGGGTTTAAATGAGAACGCTAAATATCGCGAGAACCGTGAGAACGAATGAAAAAACCACGAAAACTTGGTAAAAAACAATTCGAATTCAAAATTTCTTTTTACACTTATCATTATTATTCGAATTAAATGTTAGAAATTTAATTTACACGTTTAAATTTACGTGAATTCGTAAATAAAGTTTTTTTACACATGTGTAAGTTTGTCATTTACACATCAGTAAATTTGTTATTTTTACACATGTGTAAAAAATCTAACAAGAGTGATTTTGAGGGTATAAATGAATTATTTGATGTTGTAAATTCTAGTTTTGATGTTGTATTTTAATTACATTGAGGTTTGTATTAAAAAAATGGTTTTGATTGGTTTTTTCATTCGTTCTCATGGTTCTCGCAATATTTAGCGTTCTCAAGATAACCCTTCCCTATATAGGTGTATATATATATATATATATAGGGGGCCGCTAGAATGAAAACCACCACGAGTTGAGAAAACCGTGAGAACTACACGCCGTATGGTGTAGTTCTCACGGTTCTCACCATACGACGCGAGTTTGGCCAAAAAAAAATTTCGTAGTCCAAGACACATATGTAAAAAAAAATTGTCGTGTGTGTTGTTTTTACCACCCCAAGTTTAATGTAAAAATTAAATTTAATTTTTACACTAAACTTGAGGTGGTAAACAACACAAACGACAATTTTTTTTTACAAATGTGTTTAAAATATTTTTCTCTATGTTAATGAAATTTTTTTTTTGGCCCAACTCGAGCCCTATGGTGTAGTTCTCACGGTTTTCTTAACTCGTGGTGGTTTTCATTCTAGCGGTCCCATATATATATATATATATATATATATATAGATATAGGGGAAAGATAAAATGAAAACTCACTTGAGTTGAATAGAATCAAGAAACCCTTGTAAAAATAGGAAATGTAACATACATATATTTGAACATTTTTATACAAAAAATAAAAAACATAAATGTGCTGAGTAGTTTTTTTTGAAATGTTAAAAATTACATGTTACATAATATATATGTCCAAAAAAAATTAACATACATATTTTGAACATTTAGAAAAATCTAATCGGCGCTTTTTTATAAAAATGTTCAAATATATGTATCTGATGTTCCCTGTTTTTTTAGAAAAAATAAATATGTTACATAGGGTTTTCTTGAGTTTTTCAACTCAACTGAGTTTTCTTTCTATACTTCACACACACACACACACACAATATATATGTATATTTGTGTGTGTGTATGTGTGTGTGTAGTAAAGAGACCAAGAGAAAACTTCTTTTATTGAGAAAACTAAAAAGTTCATCTAAAGTTGTATTACATGTATGTAATATGTATATCCATAGCTAAAAAAACACACTACATGCAGCAGTGCAGTAATGAAAAGTGTTTGCGGTCCGTAATGTAAAAAAGATGTATTGCATATATGCAATACATCAAGAATTACATTTATGCAATACAACTTTTTTTAATTTTTTTATATAATGCATATTTGAAGTATATTAAAAAAATACTATTGTATGTATGCAATAAATCATGTATTGCATATGTGTAATACTACTTCTGCTCATTGCGGATTGCGGATGGCAGACACTTTTGTATTACGCTCCTGAATATATGAAGTAGATATATGTAATGCAACTTCGAATGAAATATTTTCTCATTAAAATGAGTTTTTTTAAATCCTCTCCTTATGTGTGTGTATATATAATTCTTATTTAAAGTAATCGTAATTATTTTAATAAAATTTTCTATAGTTAACGTGATGATTAATAATTTACTAAAAGTGAAAGTAAATAACACTAGAAGAACACAATTTTGTAAAGTAGAGTCGGACATAAGTAACTTGTGGATGTCAATTGTTGCTTGTATCCAAAAGAAGGTGATATGTGTGGGGGAGGTTAGTTGCTTCTTTGGAAATGTAAAGTTTCAGATTCTTTGGTGCTTTTTGTTCTTATTTGGGTAACGCTAAAATTTCTTTTATGTAAAAGAACCTTGTTTGATTAAAAAAGTTTGTACTTAATGTATATCAACCTAGTTAGATATGTAAACGTATTATAAATAGATAGATAGCTCAAACACAACACCGTGGATTAATATGGTGAATTTATCAAATCTCAAAACTATATATTATGATCTTTAATACAGGATTCATATCTTTTTCTTTATTGACCCATACAAAGTAAGATGAAGCAATTTATGTCCCATCTCTCTGCTAACATATTAAATCACATTATATACTATATTAGCTTATAATATGTATATTATACTCGTTGAATAATGGAAATTATTTATTTGCATAACAAATATACCTGCCATAAGCTTCCTATCTCTTACTCATAGTAATCAATACCAAACCTGCTTCTAAAGTGTTTAATAATCAATTCTTTAGGAAGTTTCCTAGTTATTTTTATACCGTGTAATTAAACAATGAAAACAATATTTATGTGGAAATTATTTATTTGCATAACAGATATACCTGCCATAAGCTTCCCATCTCTTACTCATAATAATCAATACCCAACCTGCTTCTAAAGTGTTTAATAATCAATTCTTTAGGAAGTTTCCTAGTTATTTTTACACCGTGTAATTAAACAATGAAAAGAATATTTATGTAACCCATTAATTTATTTGTCCTTATTTTTTCATACAATTAAGTCATATTTCCTCACGCATCTTTCAAAAACCTGTTAGGCAACATTAATAAACTGTTGGCCAATATTGATAAAATTATAAGTTTTAAAATATGAAGATTAAGTTGTTGATCACGTTGTAACACCTCAATTCGGATAGGGCTGGTGTATCACAACTTCAGAGACTAAAGATGTAGTTTCATTTGTTTAATTAAAAGTCACAGGTTAAAAATTAAAGGGTAGTTGACGGCCCAAGGGCCAAAATACTTATAGAGCTAATTACGTTTTTCGTCCTGTGGTTTGTCAAAAATCACTATTTCAGTCAATTAGTTTAAAAATTGTCATTTCAGTCCATGTGGTTTCACTTTCGTAACTATTTCAATCCATTGGTTTGTCAAAAATCACTATTTCAGTCAATTAGTTTGCAATATAGTGTCAGAATAATTGGATGGAATTAACGAATGTGGATTGGAATAGTTACAAAGTGAAACCACAGGGATTGAAATGGCAATTTTTAAACTAATGGACTGAAATAGTGATCTTTGACAAACCACAGGGACGAAAAACGTAATTAACTCTACTTAATATTATACATAAAGGATAAACATCTTCAAATAGCATCCTATGGTTTATTCTTCTTTCTTTACCCCGCCTAAAGTAACTTGTGAACCTGTAAGGAAATAAAGTTTACGGAATGAGCCAAATGCACAATATGAAATAATAGGCTCAAGTAGTATCAAAATAACAGTAACAAATATAGCAATAGTAACAATAATAGTATCGTATCATACAGATGTACCAATAAGCTAAACAAAGGTGGCGACCACAAAGTCTGTCACATGAGATGGTGTGGGTTGTCCTACCTAACATCCATCTCCAAAAATGTTCCTAGGATGTATCTATACGCCTCCTAGTAGCTATGTACCTAGGGATGTCGTGAACTGATAACTCCGTTATGGGAGGAGCCAGGGAGCTTAGCGTAACAAGTTTTAGTCAGAAACAAATATAAAAGTAACGTTAACAAATCTCATAAGTATCGAAACATGTGATAATGATTACAATATAATCATAAACCTATTGCATGCTATGAAGTCGAATACCAATCGTAATCGGAGTAAGAAACAAATAGACGGGCAATTAAATCGAGATTCAAAGACGTTCGGAGTGACCGATGTGTGTGTGTGTATATATGATAATAAGTAAGGGTTATAACAAACAAACTAGATAACAAAAGGAGAGGGGTTAAAGATGCGTGCCTAGTTTGCCGATTAAGTTGTTTCACACAATGAAAGATGTTCGTTACTTGCTTTTAAGTCCTACATCGAGTTTCAAAGGTATCATATGGTCATGCTCAAAGGCAAAATCTTATACTCTTTCCACCCATACTTCTTATTTTATAATCCCAGGTCTTATATAATAAATCGTGTTCATATAAAGGATTTATCTAATCGTTAATATGTTAATATATTGAGGTTTATATGTTTACAAAACCATGTTTGTTTAATAACCACTAACTCGGTTTAAAAGAATTAATCTAGGTTTTAGATGTTTAATATAACTATGAAAACATCATTCAAAAGGGGCTGTATAAAAAAATGTGAAAAATTTGTAATAAAAATGTGATGCTTGTAGGATTTGAACTTGTGATATATGGTTTAGGTATCACTTAACTTAACCAGTGACATAGCTGGGTTTTCCTGAGTTTAGATGATGGTTTCGTCATCTGCAGATGATGTTTCGATGGTTTGATGATGGCTCAAACGATGGATCAGGGTTTAGACGATGGTTCAGGCGATGGCTCAGTAGAGTGCAGATGATGGCTCAACACAATGGGGGCAAATTTGATAAGAATATATATTAATTAATGTTTTTTAGATTTGATGGTAAATACATAATAGAGGGTGTTTTAGACATAGAAGGGTATAATTGGAACAACAGGTGAAAGGCAAACGATGGATACGGAGACTCACATGTTTACGCACTGTACCCGACCTGGGGTTACGAATTGTATGCGCCACCAAGTGATCAATTGGCATGATGTGCAGTGGAAGTGGGCCCGAGTGGTTTCTAGGGAGTTACGAGCCGTGGGCCTAGTCCATTTTACGGCCTGTAAACAAGTTAAAGCAAGGGTTTGGTCTGTAATTGTGGAATCTACAAAAGAATAGATGATATTCAAAAGCCAAAACATGATCCACTAATCAAGAAATAAACAAAGGATTGAACTAGTCTCTCCCCAAAGATAGTGAATCTGGAACACCTAATTAGAACATATGTTCAAGAACAAAGCAAACATCTGACTAAGACATGGAACCGCTGCTCAAGAAGAAACAACATTTGTTGAAGGCTAAAGTCCATTGAAGCCAAAGGTCTGATGAAGAAGACCAAACATCTGTATGGCCAAATAGATGTTTGGATAACAGCAACAGAGGATAGCTTAGACAGTGGTTTACCAATGTAACACTATTTATCTTATCAGTGTTTAGACAAGTTAGAATAGATGATAGGATTTGCACAGACGTTTGCAACATATGTGGAATCTTTTCTGTTAGGAATGTTAGATGTCACTATCAGGGCGATGTCAGCCAATCACATGAACATAGCTTTCGTACTTAGTATAAATAGATAGCACCTGTTAGTGATCTCTTTTTCACACACTTCACCTTTTCTCTTGTACGAACAGATTTGTTACGTGATCGGCTGAGGTGGAGTATGAAAAGTCAATCGTTTGTAAAACATATGGTAAACTTTTGAGTTATAATTGAAAAAGTAATCATTGATGATGACCCTCTACTTGTGAACTATATTGTTGATAATCAATATTTGTTTACAAGTATCAAACTCGGATCTAACAATTGGTATTCGAGCTGGTCACGTTAAACTTGATTTCACAATCAGTTAACATACAAAGATTAGCTAAAAAAATATCCAATAATGTTTGTAACTCAGAGTTGTATAGTGAAGAAGTAATTAATGTCTTTCATATACTCTATTTTTCTGACAAAGAACAAGAGAAAATGGCACAAAATGATCCCCACAACACCGACTCAGTAATAAACCACATATATTTGTCAGATCAGAATTTAACATCTGGCAACGTAGGATGGGGCATATACTTGCTCAACAAAATATAGGGTGTTGAAAGTTTGTTGTCTTCGGACCACATATTCCAATGGTACCAAGTGCTAAGAACCCAAATGTATTTGAGCCAAAGAAGTCGGAGAATTACTCTGAGCAAGATTATCAAAAATTCGAGCTAGAAAGCCTTCAATATCGTGGCTATGGCTCTGCTGAATGATATCTATGTTGGCTTGTTGCATTGTGAGTTATGGGATGCACTAAAGGAACAATTTGGTGGGACAAAGGATGTTATCGAGAACACTTGAGAAATCCTTGACCAGCAATATGAAACATTCACTCACGTCAAAGGGGAGACCTTGACTCAGCAGTTTGAACGTTTTTCATGCTTAATTAGTGAACTTAAGTTGGTTAACAAAGAATTCACTAAATCAACTTTAAGTAACCGATTTCTAAGATCCCTGCCTTAAAAATGGGACACTATTGCTGTAGTAATGAGAACATTCCAAGATTTCAAGGACATGAGCCTGACTCACTTACATGGAAAGCTCCTAACCTTTGAGAGGGAGCTTGTCCAAAAGAAAAAAAAAATCCAGGAAACTGGAAATGTGTCTGACAGTTACGTTTTTGGTAACACAACACTTTTGAGTCATGAAGGATCATCACCTGGAATGGGAAATGATCAGAGTTTTGATCATTTTATTGATATATCAACATGAATCAACTTTGATCAACATTCCACACGTTATGATTTTGAAGCAAATGATGATACTCATTTCACTGATAATCTATCGTTTGCACTTGATGATCTTAAGCACATAGACCCAACATATTGCACCAAGTAGCACTACTTAGTCTAAGAGCTAACAATTTTTACAAGAGGACTGGAAGGACTTACCTAGGATTAATCGGGAGGTCGAAAGTGGGGTTGGAAAAATCTAAGATTAAATGTTTTAAGTGCAATAGGATGAGACATTTTGCTAGAGAATGCAAGAGTCAAACAAAGAACTCTCCACAATGATTACATATCCTAATTAAGGAGCTCAACCTCATACACATCAGTAGTTTTATCCCCAAAATACCCCTGGGCCAAATGTGAAAACACAACCCATTTTGCACAAAACTTAAATCCTATACCAGCGCACTATATTCATACTCCACAGGTTCCTCAGGTTCAGTATTGGTAGGATCTGAGTTTGAATTAGTTGTGAATGTTTGTAAAATGGATTGATGAAAGTAAAAAAAACAAAGTGAAATGCAGCGGAATTAAGAAAACTTTTATCACAACTAATGGAAGATTGCTATCATCATGCTTTCAAATTATAAGTTTTGCATGTGAATTACAACCCCCCTCAGCCTAATATTTGTTCGTACAGAATGTAAGGAAGATGATTGGATGCAAAGTAGAAATGATCTTTTGATAGATAGATAGAACAGTACAAATGCCACTGTCTATTTATAGTATATTCCAAAATTCTGAGCATCTTTTGATGACGTCAGAGGTGATAGTGACAACTAACAAAAATAGCTAACTATAACCACTGCTAAACACTAAACTCTGCTATTACAGATACTATTACATTAAATAAGTAAAACACTGATGAGCCTATCCACTATTAGTCATCATCAGAGGTTCCCTTCCAACAGATGTTCTCTTCAAAGCAGAGCTTTGTCTTTGACAGTGCTTGTAAGGCAGACTTTAGCTTGGGCAGTGGTTCTAAGCAAAGCTTGTTAACTCTGTTATTCTGGATCAAACATCTGATAGATGTTTTGGCTTTCAATCATCTGTTCTTTTGCTAAGGGTTCAATCCCAACAATCTCCCCGTGGAACAGATGATGCCAAAGTAACTTTATTGTTGATCTTTATTCTTCATCATTAGTTCCCTTATCTAACCTTTGAATTGGAGTTCAAAGTTTAGGGCAACCAAGTCTTCAAAATCCCTTTCAAGTTCAAGGTTCAGAAGATCTTGAAGGTACTCAGCACACAGACCATATGATGCCTCCATTTTAATGCATCGAACTTTGCCATCAGACCTGACCAAGGTCAATTCATGGGTGTCTTTGTCGGCACTCCATTGTTGAATTTTCAGATCTGCTGGTTTTCTTGGGCGAAGCTTTATTGAAGATGAGTTGTGTGAAGAAGGTCTACTGACAAGCTTTGTACCAGGATCTCGATATTCCATTCACCCCGGTGCTGACAAGATGTACCAGGATATCCGTTCTAAGTATTGGTGGCCGGGTATGAAAAAGGATATCTCTCTGTACGTTTCGAAATGCTTAACTTGTGCGAAAGTTAAAGCCGAACATCAACGCCCCTCTGGCCTACTCGAAAAACCCAACATCCCGATATGGAAATAGGAAAGTATAGCTATGGATTTTGTTACGAAACTCCCTCACACCTCTTCTGGTCACGATAGCATTTGGGTTATCGTTGATCGTCTTACGAAGTCTGCTCATTTCATTGCCATACGAGAAGACTATGAGGTAGAACGATTAGCACGAATCTATACCGACGAAGTCATTTGTCGACACGGGACGCCTCGTGACATCATCTCTGATCGCGACGGTTGCTTTACTTCACGTCTCTGGGAGACTTTCCAATCCGCACTCGGTACAAATCTTAACCTTAGTACCGCGTTCCATCCTCAATCCGACGGTCAGACCAAGCGCACGATTCGCACCCTTGAGGACATGCTTCGTTCGTGCGTTATAGATTTCAGGGGTAATTGGGATACGCACTTACCTTAATAGAATTCTCATATAATAATAGTTATCATACTAGTATTCAAATGGCACCTTTTGAGGCATTATATGGCAGAAAATGTCGATCGCCTATTGTATGGCACGAGATCGGAGACGCTCAGATCGCCTAAAAGCTCGGAGTCGTCAAAAGAGTTATGCCGATAAACTTCGCAAGGCCTACAATTCGAAGTTGGAGATCACGTTGTCTTAAAGGTTTCACCTTGGAAAGGAGTGATCAGATTTGGAAAGAAAGGGAAACTAGCGCCACGATACGTGGGTCCCTTTAAGATTCTAGAAAGAATTAGCAAAGTGGCCTACCAACTCGAATTACCGAAAGAACTCAACAACGTACATCCGACTTTCCATGTCTCAAACCTCAAAAAGTGTTTAGCTGAAGGAAATCTTCATGTGCCACTTGAAGATTTGCAAATAAACGAGACGCTGCATTTTGTGGAAAGCCAGTAGAAATCATGGATCGAGAAATCAAGAAACTTCAACGCTCTCGCATTCCTATTGTGAAAGTCTGATGGGAAGGCAAACACGGCGCCGAGTTCACTTGGGAACTCGAAAATGATATGAAAACTAAATATCCTCATCTTTTCGTTACGGCCGCCACCTGAATTTCGGGATGAAATTCCCTAAAGTAGGGGAGACTGTAACAACCCGATCTTTCGGATTGTTATCTAAATCCGTTATTTTCTGTTTATTTCAATTTCGAACTCGTTATTGTACTCTGAGATTCATTAATGGGTTAATCTACTCTTAAACGCACGATTATATCGCTTATTTTTCGCATTTAAATCGCTTAATACTCGCAACTCTCAATGCAAGCTCAAATCGCGGATAATTATGTTACATTATGTTATTTATGTGTTATGTGTGCTTTATGATTTATGGTTATACTCGCTATCACAACGCTCTCGCTTATACAAATCGCTAAATCGCATTAATTTAATAACACAACGCTTCGCCCCTCGCACCTCGCTAAAACACTTAACATAACTATCTAATATGAACCGAATCGCCGAACGAGCACCTAACGAACAAAACTTAGCCACCAGGCCTAGTTCGGCCGAAGTTGTGCACCCCAACTTCGCCCGAATTTGACCAGACCACCAGAAACCCCAATAAACAGCAAGTTCGCTCGAACTTGTACAAGTTCCAAGCTGAACTGGCCAAGTTCGCTCGAACTTGTGACAAGTTCGCTCGAACTTGATGTCGGCCAGCTCCTTTTCTCTTCACCTATAAAAACCAAGCACGCTCATTCTCTCATTCCTTGCTGCTAACTTCGCCCCAGAGCTCCCAAAACCGAAAACCTTTGATTTTCAAGTAAGAATCAACCCGTTTTATGCAAACAACAATGTTTCTACGACGATTTTTCACAAGAATTACCTTCGTTTTCATCAAAACCTCTCTGTTTATGAAAATCTTTATCTTTTTTTACAAAACTTCTTCTTTTCACTTAGATCTACACATAAATGGGTTATTTGGACTTAGCCTTGGCTCTCCAAGCTAGAAATCTTGATGATTTTGACTCACCAAGTGTTAGATCTAAGAAAAACTATTTAAACATTGATTTTTACACAAAATACGGACTAGGTGACGTATGTTTCATTCACTATGAAGTGGAATGAGGCGTTTGTCAAGCAAGATCTCAGATCCTGAAGCATAAGGATGATATCGTCACTTTGCACAAACTCGGCTAACCCGTACGAACTGACAAGTTCGCCCGGATTAGCCCGAGTTTCTGTAAAATGGCTAAAACTCGCTCCAAAAGACCTCTCCAGCCTATGTTTTGCTTAGTAGCTCAAGGTTGGAGGGATGGACACTCGATTTCCTCAGCAAACGACGCAAAAACGTACGATTTGGTGACCAAAACAGTCAAGTTCGCTCCAAAAATATCAAGTTCGCCCGAAGTTGTCACCAGATTGATGACCAACTTCGCCCGAACTTGTTCAAATTTCAAGAAAATCACTTAAGTTCGCCCGAACTTGTACAGTTTCCAAGGAAACCAGACAAGTTCGCCCGAACTTGTACAAACTGTAAGACAAACATGTCAAGTTCGCCCAAACTTGTACCAATCCTAAGGATTTGGTACATCTTCGCCCGAACTTTTTCACTGCCCCTCCATACTTCAACCGTTTCAGCACTTCGAAAGACGATGCACTTATGTTCGCGCTTACAGGCTGAATCGGCACTCCCTTCAATCCACAGCAGATCGTGTTTCTTCATTGAGCACCGACTGTGAGTATACTTGAACCCTATTTCGCTTTAATGCACTTTTGGGTGTTACATTCTTCTCTATATTAAAACACGCTACACACAACGCTAAACTCTTTAACGCTAACCGCTCTTGCATGTTATACGTGAATCGCTGAATGTTTGTTTGCTATGTGTGAATAATGAGGACTTGCAGACCACCCTTTGCAACGATAGTACTATAGTTTGGACTCAGCACCCGATTGGTTCGGGGGTTGTTAAGGCTCGCATATTCACTTTACGTGCGTGTTCGCGGTTGTGAACACGTTTCGCGCATACTCCACGTCACAGTCGTGTTGGTTAGCTTGTATCATTATTGTTAGCTTACTTAGATTCACTTTCTCTACGTGTTGCATGCTGGTTATGCGTAAACGCTTTTATCACTATTATTATTATGCTATTAAACCTGTGTACTCACCTTTACTTTATTGTATTGACTTGTATTTTAACGTATGTAACAGGTTGAGGATCCTACGCTGCAAATGGATAAGGGCTTTATCTTAGAAACTCATTTAAATAAAATCTAGGCTGTTGGACTTGTTTTGTTTAAGAGATTGTAATCTGTTTTGACTGTTTCTGAATGCTAGTTTGATTGTATGGGAAATTAAGCCTTATAAAGTGTTGTCGTTAAAATAGTCGTTATGGATTCTCTTGAGCAATCTGGTTCGCCTAGTGGTGGTGAAGCTTTAGTTGTTCACGGTGACCGATCGAGTCGAGTATCAGAAGTGGTTAGTATTATGAAGATGCACAAGATGTTGCGTAAAGGCTATCCTGCATTCTTGGTTAACGTAGTGGATACGAATGTCGAAAGTGGGAAGATTGAAGAAATTCCTGTAGTTCGCGATTATCCGGAAGTTTTTCCTGAAGACTTGCCTGGATTACCCCGTGCAAGACAGATCGAGTTTAGAATTGATCTTGTACCTGGTGCTGCACCGATTGCAAAATCTCCTTTCAGATTAGCACCGTCAGAAATGAAAGAATTGTCAAATCAGCTTCAACAGCTATTAGACAAAGGTTTCATACAACCAAGCTTTTCGCCTTGGGGAGCACCTGTGTTGTTCGTGAAAAAGAAGGATGGTTCTTTCAGAATGTGTATTGATTACAGAGAGTTGAACAAGCTAACTATCAAGAATCAGTACCCTCTACCGAGAATCGACGATTTGTTCGACCAGCTTCAAGGATCAAGCTACTACTCGAAGATAGACCTGCGTTCAGGTTATCACTAGTTGAAGATTGCCGAGAAATACGTTCCGAAGACTGCTTTTAGAACACGTTACGACCATTATAAGTTCTTAGTTATGCCTTTTGGCTTAACTAATGCGCCTGCAGTGTTCATGGATCTCATGAACAGGGTATGCAAACCCTATTTGGACAAATTCGTGATAGTATTCATTGACGATATACTAATTTATTCGCGAACCAAAGAAGATCATGAGCAACATTTGAAGATGATTCTAGAGCTATTGAAGAAAGAGAAGTTGTATGCCAAGTTCTCTAAATGTGAATTTTGGATTCGAGAGGTGCATTTTCTCGGACATGTCATAAATGAGAAGGGTATACATGTAGACTCGTCGAAGATAGAGGTGATTAAGAATTGGGAAGCGCCAAAGACTCCGTCAGAGGTGCGAAAATTCTTAGGACTTGCGGGGTATTATAGAAGATTTATTGAGAATTTTTCCAGAATAGCGCAGCCATTAACGCTATTAACCCAGAAGGATAAGAAGTTTGATTGGATAGAGAAGCAGGAGAAAGCTTTTTGGTTGTTGAAGGAGAAGTTGTGTAGTGCATCTATCCTATCCCTGCCTGAGGGAAATGACGGTTTAGTTGTATACTGCGATGCGTCACGTTTGGGCCTTAGTTGCGTGCTTATGTAGAAGGACAAAGTGAAGCCTATGCATCCAGACAACTGAAAGTGCATGAGAACAACTACACAACTCATGATTTAGAGTTGGGGGCTGTTTTGTTCGCTTTGAAGATTTGGAGACATTATCTGTATGGCAAGAAGTGTATGATTTACACAGACCATAAGAGCCTCCAGCATATCTTTGATCAGAAGGAACTCAACATGCGACAGAGGCGTTGGGTAGAGTTACTCAATGATTACGAGTGTGATATTCGTTACCACCCGGGAAAAGCAAATGTTGTTGCTGACGCGCTCAGTAGGAAGGAGCGGGAGAAGCCTCTGCGTGTGCGTGCTTTGGGTTTGACCATACAAACGAATTTGACCAATCAAATTCGTAATGCACAACGATAAGCTTTGAAAGATAAGAATCTGAGTAGAGAAGGTTTGAGAGGTTTGGAATGTGAACTGATACCAAAAGCGGATGAAGTAATGTACTTCATGAACCGAGTTTGGGTTCCGCTTAGAGGTAACCTATGTGAACTGGTTATGAATGAGGCTCATAAGTCCAGATATTCGATTCACCCAGGTTCTACCAAGATGTATCAGGATATTAAGGAATTATATTAGTGGCCGGATATGAAGAGAGATATTGCGGTGTATGTAAGTAAATGTCTCACATGCTGAAGGTTAAGGCTGAACATCAGAGGCCATCTAGGCTTCTGCAGCAACCAGAGATTCCTAAATGGAAGTGGGAGCATCTTTCTATGGACTTTATCACCAAGTTACCCCGTACGTCATGTGGACATGACACCATATGGGTAATTGTGGATCGATTGACGAAGTCTGCTCATTTCTTGCCCATTAAGGAAATAGACAAGACGGAAAAGATATCGCAATTGTACCTCAACGAGGTTGTAGCCCGACATGGAGTGCCTGTGTCAATTATCTCCGATAGAGATGGACGATTTGACTCCAGATTTTGGCGATCTCTTCAAGAGTCGTTGGGTTCTCGTTTGGACATGAGTACTGCATATCATCCTCAAACGGATGGTCAGAGTGAGAGAACCATTCAGACGTTAGAGGACATGTTGAGAGCGTGCGTGATTGATTTCGGTGGAAGTTGGGATACTCATTTGCCATTGGCAGAGTTTTCTTACAACAATAGTTACCACGCTAGTATCAAAGCCGCCCGTTTGAAGCTTTGTACAGAAGGAAATGTCGATCACCCCTTTGTTGTGTAGAAGTTGGCAAAAGGCAACTAACCGGACCTGAGCTTATCCAGGAAACCACCGATAAGGTTGTCCAGATCAAGGAAAGGTTGAAAGCTGCCGCCGATCGACAGAAAAGTTATGCAGACAACCGAAGGAAACCCTTGTGGTTTCAAGTCAGGGATCGTGTTCTGCTGAAGGTATCGGCTTGGAAGGTGTTGTGAGATTTGGGAAAGGGGAAAGCTTAGCCCGCATTATATAGGTCCTTTTGAAGTCATCTCTCGAGTTGGATCAGTCGCGTATATGCTCAAGCTGCCACAGGATTTGAATGGAGTTCATGACATGTTTCATATTTCCAACCTGAGAAAGTGTTTGTCGGATGAGACACTAATTATACCCCCTGATGAGGTTCAAGTAGACGATAAACTGAGATTTATCGAGGAACCGGTTGAAGTTCTGGATGAGAAGATTCAGAAGCTTAGGAGGAGTCGGATTAAGTTGGTCAAACTTCGCTGGAATTCCAAGCGTGGACCTGAGTTCACATGGGAACGACAGGATCTGATGCAATGAAAATATCCGCATCTCTTTAAGTTCAAACGAAACCTGTAGTGTAAGAATTTCGGGTACGAAATTCCTTAAACAGGGGGAGACTGTGGCACCCGGCTATTTAGGTTGTACCATACAAATGTAACACGTGTCATGAATGAATAAAAGGCCGTATTTGATTATTTATGTTGTTTATATATGGTATTTGATGTGTTGGTAAATTCAAAGTTTGATAAAAATTATGTTGGCAATATTAAGATAAACGCTTATCGCGTAACGGATAAAATGCGAAACGAACGTCGGTGACCGCCTGAATAATGTTAAAATCCTAAAAATAGTCGGTAATTATCGAAATAATATATTTAATCATATTCGTGAGGAAAAATAGTTTAAAACACTAAGAAACTCTATTTTTCGAGTTTAAGCGCGTACTGCGCGATACTGCGCGTATCTGACAAAATACTGTCAACACAGCCAGTCCAGGCAACTAATAATTATTATAGTAATAATTTGACAAGTTTATTTTTATAGAATGATAAAAATAAATTAAAACGCTTAAAATTCCTATTTTGTGAATTTAAGCGCGTACTGCGCAACACAGCGCACATACCGCCAATACTGACAACGTAGCCAGCCCAGGCAAATAAAATATTGATCAGTAGTGTTTTGGTGTGTTTATTTTTATAGAGCATTGAAAATAATTTAAAATGCGTTAAAACGCAATTAAAACGCTAGATAAAACACCCGGTATCTAGTTAAATACCAGTATTTAGTCTATATATGTGTATGTATATGAGATTGTGTGAGAGCAGGGACAAGGTGGCGGCATTAGGGGCTGCCCACCTTTTTGATTTTGCTTCTAATTTTATAAGTGTAGACCTTGGGAAGCTAAGACAATCATTTCTAATACATGCAAACTCCATTTAATCCTATACAACATCCAACAAAATCCTCGTCTCTCTCTCTCTCTTGATTCTCGGCCAAAACCACACACACACATTACCATTTCAAAATTTTGAAGTCTTGAAGATTCAAGTTCATGCAATCTTGTTTCAAGTCCATTTGAAGGTCCAAAAGGGTTTTAAAGGTGTTTACTAGAAGGTGCAAGCTCCATACCATCATTTTCATCAAAACCCACTAAGAATCTTGAAGGTACAACATTTTATCTTTCAATCTTGTTCTTGATTCATAGTGATGATGATGGCCATGGAAGTTTCTCTTGTTCTTGGATATAAACACTAACTTAAAAACAATAAGAAATGGGTTTTCAACGAAAATGAAAATGGATAAGTGTATGTATGTATGTAGGGCCGTATGTATGTATGTATGTGTATATATACATATGAGATTTTGAGTTTTGATGTTGATTGATTCTTGTTTGATTAGATTCTTGAAAAGTCCATGCATGTGTGATTAAAGGTGATTTATATAAAAAGGGCTTGTGATTAAAGTGGATTGAAGAAAAGTTCATGTTTGGATGTATATGTACACATGTGGCCGTGTATATATATATATGTATATGCATACATATGGAAATTTTGTTAGTTAGTTCATGAATAATACATGAATGCATCTTGTGATGATGATGTAAATGATTAGATGAACTTGAATGTTTTGGATTATTTGAACATGCATTTAAGATAAGAATATATGCATTTAGTTTATGTGAAATGATGATGATATGATATACATGCATTAAGTGCTTGTACTTAGTCATGCATGTGGGTGATGAACATAAAATGATGATTTAATTATGTTATGATAAAAATGGTTTCAAATCAGATTATAAACCTTAAAAATAAGGTTAATTCATGTGTTAAAGTGGTATGAAACTTGTCATGAAGTTTACTAGCTTTGCATGTAGTACATTGTGCTTAAAAAGTTGTAAAATGTGTGAAATCGCATGATTTATGTGACTTATACAAACACTGAACTAACTTGATTATAACCATCATTTTAATCATTAAATAACATTTATTTTTTTATAATATGAATTCGTTTCGAGTTCGGATGGTTATGGTAACGTCTTACGCAAAACTATGCGGTAAAAACGGTAAACATCGCCTTTTATAGAGGTTTTTAGGAAACTGTTTTAGATCAGTAACTAAATTGATATAAGTATTTTAAGTTATATCAAGTTTATTTGGTGTTTGGTTAGTCATACGTGACTTCCGACGCTCGAAAACGTTACCGAATCACTAAAGTACGCATTTTTCAACGTACACTAGAATGGGTTGTCCATGAGTGAACCTTATGTGTTTAAATGCGTTATGTGATTTAAATATGTGTATATGCTGATATGTTAAGTGTTGACATGATAGCGGGAATTAAGTCTATGCATGTTCGCTTGTATGTTTAAAACGGTAGAATCGGTAAAATCGCGTCAAATGTGTAACTTATTTGTCGAGCATGAAAATTGATACATAGTTTAACTTAATAAGTTATTTCATGTATGCATTATTTAAAAATGATAAAGAGTATAAGTTAACGAGATTTCGCGTGTTATGATATTGTGTATATGTGCACGTTTATGTATATATATTACGACGCGCAAATCGTAGATATATAGTACCTATAAACGGGAGTGTTAACGGGTATAGCATTAAAGGTCACCAATAAAATCGTTCAAGTCGCAAAACCCTAAAGTATATATATATATATGAACTCATATATATATATATATATATATATATATATAAATATGCCAACATAATAAAAAATAATGACTTTTCGAGAAAATCTCAAAGTTGTGTGAAAATTCTAAGAATTGGAGAAACTTAGGAATTTTGTAATATATTGATTATTAAATCGTTCCTACGTGTATTAGGACGTGTAAAATCAATTTGTGGGAATTGCGCTATTTTAAATACGCACCCAAATGTGAGTGTCACTAAACCCCTCTTTTTACTGTTTTCTATATGTTTTGGGGGAAGAACACGCCTTAAAAGGATTAAAGATGTTTTTGAATAAAACATACCTTTGCTTATATAAAATGTATATCTTCATGGAAAATATATGATTTTGATGGTATTAATATGTTTCGGGTAGAAACAGTTTTGTGAATAAATATGTTTCAGGTAGAAATGGTTTTGTGAATAAATATGTTTCGGGGATGAAACGGGGATTTTACGGTGTTTAGAGAAAATGACTGTGTAGATTTAAAAATTCTTAAATCTAAAGTTATGACGAATTGGCTCGGTCTCAAGAGAGTAAGTAACGGGTATGGTTTACGTTTTGGTGGGGACTTCCGGGAATTCGTACAACTTTATCTTTTTAGTAGGATATATATATTGTTCATGAGGTAAGTGATATAGATGGCCCGATATGGGCGCATGCGCAAGTATTGTTGTTATATCATTTAAGTATTGAACACATGGAATTGTTGGTAGATCTATCGGGTTGACTACCCAGTCGTGATCGGTCGCTCCGATCAAGTCAAATGACAAATTGATATTCTATTATAGTCTAGTATTGATTATACCCTTAATGTTAATATATAGTTCGTAATGTCTTGCAAACATACGAGTCTGAACATTTGATGCTATCAATTTAATATGCAAAACTTGGGAAGATGCTTTAGATCGAAGGTTTCGGGGAAACGCTTGCGACGGCTGTCCCATGGATTTTATTAAGGAAATAAATTAACTTTCGAAAATATTATTTGGATGTTTTGATATTAAACACATAATTAGAAAGTTTTCCTTGTTTTAAATTTGAATATGTGAGCTCACCCTCCTTTGTGTTGACACTTGATTTTAATGTGTTCTTCAGGTACTTGAGCATGGCTTCGGGAATCTTTGGCGTGTCTTGTGGTTGTGATGCATGTTTTGTTTAATAATAAACTTTGGACAACTTTTAAAACTCATTTGGGACCGATTGTATTAAGATCCATAAGGATCGAGACAACTTAACTACTCTATGGTTGTGGTTTATGTTTAAACTTGTAAACAACGTTTAATTTAAGTTAAATGTCCAACATTAACGATGCATCTCCACTAAGATATTTATGGGCACCAACTTCCGTCACCATTACGTTTGTATTTCTGCTGCGACGTTTTTGGGGTGTTACAGGTCCTTATCGTGTTACACGAGTTGGAAACCATTGAGATGTCAAGGTTGAATAATTTGATGATCACATTCGTCAGATGATGAATGGCTATAGACTAAAGCCATATTTGAGTGCATGGGAAATCAATGGACCAGAGAGAAGCTGTGGAAGTCCTTTATGTAAGCACTCCGCTCACGGAGGCTACTTGAGCTAACATGTATGATCTGGCTGAAGATCTAAAACTAGCGCTCTTAGGAAGCAGCCTAAGGTTTCTTTCTTTACTCTTTTATTTTGTTTTTGAGTTTTGTATTTTTTGGGCAATCGAGCAAGTGTGGGGAAGTTTGTGGAGGTTTTAGCCAAGTTTTGTTGAAACGGATGGAAATGCACATTTGGTTGGGGGATATGGCAAAAGATAAGCGTTTTTATCTGCCTAAAAATTGTAAATTGTAAACTATATAGTGTGTATGTATATTCCTTTTGTGTAGGTTGATTTTTCAGGAAATTGAGAAGTTTCGTCGGTGAGAAAAACAAGAAAAATGTTGTTTCAGGTACGTTTTCAGTATTATTTTGACCCGAAAACATGTTAGGAGGGTTTGGGAGGCTAAAATGATAAATTGGAAATTTTTTACAAAAAGTTAGGTCGGTAAAAATTGAAAAACTTATTGAAAACTGAGCATTTTCGCACCACGCGAAGGAATATATGACCTTTGTCGCATGCTACGAAGAAGCAGAGTCAATCGGAGTCAAAAGTTACTCCTTCACACCATGCGAAGGAGTCTTACATACTTATCGTGTTTCGCTACGATGCTTAGTTAAGGGAAAAAAGAAGGGGCATGGGTATATCAAATGATGTCTCTTTAACTTAAACACATCACCACCACCGTTTTTGTAACAACCTGATCTTTCGGATTGTTATCCGAATTTCGTTATTTTCTGTTTATTTCAATTTCGAACTCGTCATTGTACTCTGAGATTCATTATAAGGGTTAAACTACACTTAAACGCATGTTATATCGCTTATTTGTCACATTTAAATCGCTTAATACTCGCAACTCTCAACACAAACTCAAATCGCGGTTAATTATGTTACATTACGTTATTTATGTGTTATATGTGCTTTATGATTTATGGTTATACTCGCTATCACAATGCTCTCACTTACATAAATCGCTAAATCGCATTCATTTAATAACACAATGCTTAACGCCTCGCTAAAACGCTTAATGTAACTATCTAACGCGAATGAATCACCGAACAATCAGTCAACGAACGAATGGGAAACAAAAACATGACCTAAGGGCCAAGTTCGCTCGAAGTTGGTCATAGTTGGTTATGACCAACTTCGCCCGAACTTCACCAGGCCACCAGAAACCCCAATAATGAGCAAGTTCGCTCGAACTTGCACAAGTTCAGCTGAACTGGCCAAGTTCGCCTGAACTTGTGCCAAGTTCGCCTGAACTTGTGACAAGTTCGCCCGAACTTGATGTCGGCCAACTCCTTTTCTCTTCACCTATAAATACCAAGCACCCTTATTCTCTCATTCCTTGCTGCTAACTTCACCCCAGAGCTCCCAAAACCGAAAACCTTTGATTTCCAAGTAAGAATCAACCCGTTTTATGCAAACAACAACATTTTTACTACGATTTTTTCTCAAGGTTTACCTTCGATTTCATCCAAACTTCTCTGTTTATGAAAGCCTTCATATTTTTCCATAAAACTTCTTCTTTCACTTAGATCTACACTAAACGAGGGTATTTGGACTTAGCCTTGGCTCTCCAAGCTAGAAATCTTGATGATTTCGACTCACCAAGTGTTAGATCTAAGAAAATCTGTTTAAAACATTGATTTTTACACAAAATACGGATTAGGTGACGTATGTTTCGTTCACTATGAAGTGAAACGAGGCGTCTGTCAAGCAAGATCTCAGATCCAGAAGCACAAGCACGGTATCGTCACTTTGCACAAACTGGACTAACCCGTACGAATCGACAAGTTCGCCTGGGTTAGCCCGAGTTTTTGTTAAATGGCTAAACTCGCTCTAAAAGACCTCTCCAGCCTATGTTTTGCTCTGTAGCTAAAGGTTGGAGGGATGGACATTCGATTTCCTCAGCAAACGACGCGAAAACACATGATTTGGTCACCAAAACCGTCAAGTTCGCTCCAAAAAGAGCAAATTCGCTCGAAGTTGTCACCAGATTGATGACCAACTTCGCCCGAACTTGTTCAAATTTCAAGAAAATTAGTCAAGTTCGCCCAAACTTGTACAGTTTCCAAGGAAACCAGACAAGTTCGCCCGAACTTGTACAAACTGTAAAACAAACATGCCAAGTTCGCCCGAACTTGTTCACTGCCCCTCCATACTTCGACCATTTTAGCACTTCGGAAGACTGATGCACTGTTGTTCATGTTTACAGGCTGAACCGGCGCTCCCTTCAATCCACAACAGTTCGTGTTTCTTCACTAAGCACTGACTGTGAGTATACTAGAACCTTTTTCGCATTAAACGCACTTTTGGGTGTTACATACGTTCACTATATCAAAACACGCTACACACAACGCTAAATTCTTTTAACGCTAACCGCTCTCGTATGTTATACGTGAATCGCTGAATGTTTGTTTGCTATGTGTGAATAATGAGGACCTGCAGACCACCCTTAGCAACGATAGTACTATAGTTTGGACTAAGCACCCGATTGGTTCGGGGGTTGTTAAGGCTCACATATTTACTTTACGTGCGTGTTCGCTGTTGTGAACACGTATCACGCATACTCCATCTCGCAGTTGTGTTGGTTAGCTTGTATCATTATTGTTAGCTTACTTGGATTCACTTTCTCTAACTGTACATGTTGGCTATGCGTAAACGCTTTATCACTATTATTATACTATTAAACCTGTGTACTCACCTTTACTTATGTATTGACTTTTTATTTTAACGTATGTGACATGTTGATGATCCTACGCTGCAAATGGAATAGGGCTTTATCTTAGAAATTCGTTTAAATAAAATCTAGATTGTCGAACTTGTTTTGTTTAAGAGATTGTAAGCTGATTTGACTGTTTATGAATGCTAGCTTGATTGTATGGGAAATTAAGCGTTATAAAGTATTGTCATTAAAATAGTCGTTATGGATTCTCTTTTGGTTCGCCTAGTGCCGCGCCCCGATGGTTCCGCCATCGGTTGGGGTGTGACAATTTTTCCATCTGAAGACCATCTAAAACCTTTGTTGGCCACCCTAAATCACCTACCATATCCACCATTAACCGCTATAACCCATCTCCAATCATTGACACCATCTCCTACCATCTTCAATTGTTGAGACTACTTTCCACCATTGAATCGACCATCAACGAAAACTCACCACCGCTTCCACCGTGTGCGGTCGTGTTCTGCTTTCCACTGCCATCATCATAAAAAAGTTGTTCATCATCATCTTCTCTGTTCCTATCATCCATTAGATCTTCTCAAAACCCCATATTTTGCATTGAGTTAGAGTTATGGCTAAGAACTGGGGCGAAATTTCTATGATTCCGAGTCAGCTCGTGTCGTTATCGAATCCCAGGTACGTTCTCTTGTGTTTTAGCATTTGTAGTGGTAATTTTGTTGAGTTATGACTGCACAATTTGTCGACCGAGTTATGTTTGGAATTGTCGAATGATGTTGTTAGGGAGTTGTTATTTTGCGGATTGAATAAGTTGAGCTCGGGTTGATAGTCGAGTTGGAATTTGTTGGTTTTGGAAAGATGAGTTTGGTTAGTGGTTATAACTAGGTGATTTGTTTTGATTTAGTTTCGTCAAGTTTTGTCGAGATGATGTGAGATAAATAAAGTCAACAAAGTGAATAGACGCATGACTAGTTGGTTGCGATGTGTTGAGATGTTGATTGAGAGGTGGTTTGGGTACACGTGTTATGAATGGAACTTTGACTGTTATTGTGAGTGAGTTTGGGAATGAATTAAGTTTCAGATGGTCATTGAGTTGGGCAAGGTGTGTTAGAAGGAGTTTTGATAAGCTAGTGAGTGGTACGTGAGGGTTTAGCTCGATTCGTATGTTAATAGGTACCATTGAGTTTTTAAATTTTGTGAAATTGACATTGTCACACCCTCAATTTCCACTTGCTGAGTTTTACCGCGAGGCGTGTGAACAAACCAGAATCCGAGACACTAGTAACATCGAACGACTCTATATGATTAGTTTTATACGTTTTCCAAAATCATTTGTTTAACCATTCATAGTTAATTTTAAATTGTCTTAGTTTGGTTTCAATGTTTAGCGGAAGCATTAGTTTTAAAGTTGAGCGGAAGCATTAAAGTAAAGTAAAGGAACGGGCGCCAACACAAACGCCAAAACTAAAGAAAAACCAAAACAATATTCGTAAATGAGACTCGATAAAAAGATGTCTTGATCAATGCAAGTGAGTGCACTATAGCTCCTAGCGTCCTGAGAAACATGTAAAGAAACAAGTGTCAACATTAAAGAAGAGTGAGTTCACAGGTTTTCATAAGTTCATTTGTTCTGTTATAAGTTTGTTTCCCCCGTTATCCCTAACCCGGAATAACGATATAGTTCCATTATTCCAAACCCGGAATAATAATGATGTTGATTTCATTATTCCTAACCCGGAATAATATTGTTGTTTGTTTCATTATTCCTAACCCGGAATAATATTGTTGTTTCGTAATTAAGTTCAATGTTAACATGTAGGTAGCGAGCCTAAAGTTATGTCACATAAGTGTTCGCGATCGAAGCTGACTGTTGTGCCTCCGTGTTGCCAGGCCTATCACTGACCATGGCGAAAGTTAGGCTAAATTATTCACCCGTTGACCATACCCGGTCGGCTAGCACGACTAGCTCGGGTGGGGCTTGTCGGGCCCAGTAGTACTACTTATAATTTCCCGCTATCTAACCCAATACTAACGATCCGAGAGTTGTGGACTTGTGTGATATAGTTGCTTAGTGACCATAACGTACATTAACATTAACTTAGTTACCGAATAGTTTAATGACGTTAATTTCGTATAACGTAAAGAGATAGAGTTGTAGAGTGTATACATGTTTCTCCCCTGTTATTTAAAACCGGATAAAATTAGGGGCCGTGAACTCACCTTTAATTGCTCAGTTAGTGTAACACAGAAGTAGCAAATGATGGGACCGCTAATTGCGTCCTAACAAGTCAATTGATTTAAAGTTAGTGTGTGAACACACCGATACAAACCCTACACATAACTAACACACAATGCGGCACACACAATAACAAATTTGAAAACACAATCATGCATGCAAAGTATTATCATACCAAAATAGTGATCAAACCAACCTATCATGAACACAAATTAACACATACAACACTTTGGTACACACATGCGCAAGTTATCAAATTTCAGCTTGTATACTCATAATTAGGCTGTTTTCGAGGATTTTTATAAAATAGTTCCAACGTTCCAAAAATTCCAATTTTTTTTACAAAAGGTGTCAACTAAACTGTAGAATTTTATGTAAATTTTTCAAGTCCTAAAACTTTAATAATTATTCATAAATATTAATATACTAGGCTGCAGTCAGGTTCGTCGCTTTCTGACTGCAGTCCACGGGATAATTTATTTAAAAATCATCGTTCATCCAATTAACAAAATTCCAGTGGGAGTTTCCCGGAAATTTCCATCTCCAGTTGCTGTACAAATTTCGTGATTCAACTCTCTACATATTATGAGATCCGACTCGATAAACAACTAACAAATTTTCAGAATTTACACAGCTTCAGTTACTGCACTTAAGTGACCACTTAAAAATATCAAACGACCTCAGAAAAATATGAATCCAGTGCCATTAGAAGCGCTTTTAAAAAATATACGTTTTAGGCTTCAGAAAATCCGCTTTTCGATAAATAATAACCAAGTTACAGCTAATCGAAGTTGGCTGTAAACACCATTCAGCATCCTGTTTTCAACTTTTATCGCAATAGAACACGCTTAAACAATCGAGACGTTAAATATAAATGATCAAGAACAGATTTATTAGTCACATATCATCATGTACATCATACTCATGCAAACCCTAATCATACAATAAGATTTTTATCACAAAACGCAGCCTATGATTCCTGTATTCAACTAATCATCATAATCGCAATTCTTGCACAAATAATCGAACTAAACATCATAACTCTTTCATAACCATGATTCTACCATTACATACAAGCATGATCAACAGTTCATAAACCCTAACATGATTTGCGAAACAATAGAAAACCCTAACCTTTAACAATGAAGATTAACGAACCGGGAACGAGATTGGAATCACTTCGGGTTTTGGGGAAGGTTGCGATCGAGAGAAGGAGTGGGAAGGGCTGCCGTCGGCTGATTCTTGGAGCTAGGGTTCATTATTTTTTTTGTTAACACAGCTCCCATGCATACATGTCTTTATATAGTGCAAGGAAAGAAAGAAAAGGATCAAGGGTTTGCGGTTTGGTGCTTGCGGCCGCAAAGGGTTTGGGTTGGGCGGTTTGGGTCTTTAACTTGAGCCTCAAGTTTTGATTAATTCCTTGAGTCGCAAGGAAATGAGGTCGACTCGTTTTGAGGCTCGGTTCGGTTCGTCTATCTATTTACTATATATATATTTTTATAACTAAAAGTCACGAAATTAAAACATGACATAATAACTCACCAAACTTATAAACGTCTAATACACATAGCACGTAATTCACTTGATAAGTTCACAAAGTTAGCTTAGTTATTTCGAGCGTGTAAATTAAATCTCCGAATCAATTTAGCGTAGGAATGAATAATCGTGAAGTAGTGCGTTTAAGATACCTGAAAAACCGGGATGTCACAGACATGGTGCTTGGTCAACAAGGTGGATACATGGTGAGTTGAGAGGTTAAGGCGAGTTTTGAGAAGATTTGTTCGGTCAATTTAGTGTTAGTCGAGTGTTAGTTGTTTTTGGGTATAGAATAGTTGAGCTGAGTGTAGGAGTCGAGTTAAGTGGTGTCGGTCAAGTCTCAAATCAAGTAAATTAAAAAAATTCAAAAAATATATTTCGGCATTCGCACTAATTTTCAAAGTTTGTTAAAAATGCTGGTTTGGAATATTTGTGCATTTGAATCCAAATCCGGATCATCAAAGTGAGTTTTGCAAGTATCAGTCGAAACGCTCGTACTCAATCTCCATTTAAGCGTATCGACCAGGTTAATTATTTTTCAAAAAGGTATCCCGAATTTTTCGAAGTGGTATTTTTTAGTTAACTTGTAACCACGAATGAAATGCTATACGGTTACAAGTTTTATATGGTAATAACTTCTTTAAACAGAATTTCAGGGGAAGGTTCATCGCATAGAACAATGAAGCGGCGAAAGTCAACAAATATGAGTCTTCATGTCGAGTATAGGATGCCAGAAGAATGTCCGGAATCGAACGCAGTGGTGACACCTCTCGATCAGCGAGTTTTGCGTGAACATAATTTTTTACAGTTTATGATAGGGACAAATGAGTATGAGAGATGTGAGAAGTTCCTAAAGATGGAATTGTTTCAACACTAAATAGTGAATTTGTCTATGATTGATATAGAAGGAATCAGCGAGCTGCTTTGGAAGGTTTGTTGGGTCCGAGATGGCTAGAGGAGATTAAGTATGCGGAGCCATAGTTTGCAGAATTTACCATAGAGTTTCACTCTACTTTTAGTACACATCATTGTGGTTCATGCAATCGTATACGGTTAACTTGTTTTGGGACATCAGGAGTTTAGGATGAGTGTCGCACAGTTTGCGATAACTATTGGGCTGTATACCGATGAAGAGGCCGGGTTGCTTGAATTTAGGAAGCTAGTGAGGGGTAGTTCGTTGAGGCGTAAGGAGTTGTATATTTTGGAGGATGATTTGATAGAGTTTTAGATAACTATATCGGATTCCGCTTGGTCGAAACGGGCAATGGCATCATCAATTCGTGACCCTTTTGTTAGGTATATCCATAGGATTATTGCTTGAACGACTAGCGTCTAGTTTGTGTCTTAGTTAGGTTTTTAGTGTTGTTTAAAAAATTGAAGATGTTTCGTAAAGGTTTTCGCACAAAATGGAAGATGGTAGGAAAAATCGGATTGTTGGGTTTTTATTACAATACACATAATAACGAAACGATCGAACATGCGTCTATCTTAGGATATGTGGGTAGGCTGACCAGTTGAGAAGTTCCTTAGAATTGATATTATACACTTAATTGTTAGGATTCTTGTGGGTTCTCACCTTATGAGCTATTGCAAAACCGAATTGTGGAGAGTATAAGGGGTACCATTATAAGTATAAACCTATAAGTATTCTGGTTAAATAGCACACCTTTTTCTTTTAATGAAAATAAATCCAAAACTGGTGGCGCCCGAATTTTTTTTTATAACATTCAACCATTTGTTGAGCTAGATGTGTAATAACGAAAGCCTATGGTATTGCCACTTGAATGGTGACTCGGGTGGTACATACCCTCTAGATCTAGTTAGAAAAAAATATATATTTGAAGCTTATGGTATTAACCACTGGGATGATGACTTGGGTGGGGTATACCCTCTAAGTGAAGCATAAGCAAAAGCATGTTAAAGCTCAAAATCATCATCCATTATCCTTAATAATTCAATCGGAATTACGAACAAGTTATAACATAAGACGGTAGATTATAATCTTGTAACCTCATAAGCTTGAAGTGTGATTAGGTAGCGGTATGGTTTTTGATTGTGAGACCTAGAGATGAATAATTTATATGAACTCAAGTAACAAATCATGATTAAGGGCTTGGAAATTGGCAGTTGGATGTAGGTGGATCATATACCTGCAATCTTGGTTAACGTGTGATTAGACTTGTTAATTAAATACATGAATACAATGAAAGCCATTGTTTTTTTATTATGATTCCATTGCAGATAATTTTTCGGGACGAAAAAAAGATAAGAGTGGGGATGTGATATGTGTGTGAAAACACATTGTATTTTGTATAGTGGTGTATATCTTTTAGTCGTTTAAACGTGTTAATTCGTATCTGTATGTGCACTTATGACGTATCAGATTTTACAGGCTTAACAAGGGTTAAACAAGGTAAATGAAGCATCCATGCGGAAAAATGGGCTCGGTTGGTCAACACGAAAGCTATAGCGAAAGTTTTGGAAAACATGCTTCTTCGCGCCACGTGAAGAAGACACAACGCATGGTCGCGTCGCGCGACCATGAAAAAGTCAAGAAAAGTCAATTTAGGCTTCTTCGCGCCACGTGAAGAAGCAATAGAACATGCTCGTGTGGCGCGATAGTGCTAGGCGATGGAATTTTTGTGTTTTAACCTAATTTTTCACGGAAACTTCCCCAATCAATCTCCAGCCATTTTTTACGAATCCAAAGCTCCTCCTAGGCGATTTTCAGAGATCTTTCACCTCGTTCATCTTATTTCTTCATGATTAATCATACCAAATCAAGAATCGAAGCTGTGATAACTACCATGCGAGGCTAAACATCTTGTGACTTCCCCGTATGATCGATTGCTACATTTTGCACAATTACTTTGTTTCTGACTTTTAATAATTAATAACTTCAACCACTTGTGTTGATCTTTGCGAAACATTTATTATATTTGAATTGTTTGTCGTTTATCAAACGTATTAGTGATTTCCATATTTGTGGGTAGTTGGTATAATCAAACGGATTGTTAGCTTGTTATAGTTTATCAAGAAACTGCCCCTAATAATTAATCAAAGTCATTAATTTCAAGGTCATGTCTATGTGGTGTATTGAATCAGTAAACGGGTTTTTTTGTGTTAAACGGGCAATCGTGACTCCGGGTGGGGGTTACTTCTTCTCATTCTGATAAACTTTCCGTGACAAATTGTGTTTTTTTCTAAAACTTACAAAGAAACCCCCAATTAGGGAATAGTAGTTCTTAATTAAATTCTTCTACACTGACCACAAATTCCCTGCGGATACGACCTTACTTACCCGTTAGTATTGGTATTTAAGTTAAAATAAATACTTTTGAATAACCAACGATAGCCACATCATTTTCTTTGGTGTTTCAGATTATGGTCGTTTTATGTGGTCCCGAGGAGAAAAACCAAAACCATTTTCATAAACATCCCCAAGAAAGAAAGTGTGCATCGAATCATCATTGTTTTTTTTGTGGGGGGGATACATTTATGTTGATTAGTAGCTAATTGTTCAATGAAGAGTTCCAAAAGAAATCATGAACCCAACAAGATACCTAAAACCTTTAGAATGCGTAATCATGTATATGATTAGTATAAAAGTTTTCTCCGGTTTGAAACAAGTATGGTATTAGGTGATACTCACACTAAAACTGAGTATATTATATAATATCTGAAAATATATTAATTTCTAGAGTAAACGCCCTTTTGGTCCCTGAGGTTTGGCCAGTTTTGCCACTTTAGTCCAAATCTCAAACATTTTGTATCTGGGTCCCTGTGGTTTCATTTTTGTTGCCATTTTGGTCCAAAAGTGAAATCATGCCAGATTCCCCTAATTAAACCTACAACTTTTGTCCTTTTCTACAGGGGTATTTTTGTCATTTACATTTTATTATAACTGATTATCAATTAAAATTAAACTAAATGAAAAACACCTGACCCTATAAAAGCCCACAAATAATACTTCATCTTCCCCAGGTCTATATCAGGGTTCGCCTATAAACAGGTCTTGACTGTTATAACTGTGCCGTGTCACGTTCGACACCTCAGCACACCAGGCCGTGTCACGTTCGACACCTGAGCCCATTCACTGCGTCACATGCAGTCCAACGCCCCAGATGTAGTTATGCCTAACAACATAACCGAGTTTAGGATGCGTGCAGTTGCCTGTTGCCGGGATACAGTCTGGGCGCAACAACTGGGTTTGTCAGACCAATAGTACACTATCCACTGCCCATGGCTTACGTTAATCACGTGCACTAGTTGGGGATTATTCGTGTGTTAGGTAATTCACATCATAAGTTGGTGCAATTAACACAGTTGGTAACATGCAAGTCACCCCGGAAAACAGTAAAACAGTAAAACAGTTTAAAAGTGGGGGAGTGAAACTCACTCACAAGTTGGTGTAATTAACACAGTTTGTAACATGCAAGTCCCCAGAAAACAGTAAAACAATTCAAAAGTGGGGAAGTGAAAACTCACAGGAAAGTAGCATCACAGGTAGTAATACGAGTATATGTAAGCTTGTTCGGCTTTAACAACAATCATGCAAGTAATTACTAGTATCAGTCGCTAGGTCGGTAACGCCTATAACTTGGGTCCAAGTGGGTATTTTCAGTTCATATTGTACACATAGTATCCTGGTGTGGTGATGGATGTTAGGGTAGGATTAGTTCCATGTTTGGCTCCCGGGCACCGGTTCGCGTGCCAGCCAAAGTCGGTTGTTTTATGTGTTCGGATAACGGCACTAAGATTTAGACAGTGCCAATACATTGTTATTTAGAAAAGATTAGGTATTCATTAAGGAAATCCGGACGCTTGAAAGCTCTAGGTCCCCCGAATTTGAGTTTCCGTTTTCGCCGTCGGGAATCTTCCCGAACGGTGGTGGAACAAACCCAGAGTGTCCCGCTTACCCTGGAACCTCCCAGAATACCCCGATGTTCCAATTATAGTCAAAATAGGTTTTGGTCCGTTCCCAGTTTCGGCAGGTTCGTTGTCCGGTAAACTGCCGAATTTAGTTAAAATAAGCGTTTTAAAAGTCAAAAAATCCCATTTAATCTACATAGTTCATAAAATCTTGAAAATTTTTGTAAGATTCAGTAAAAATATATAGATTCCAATAAAATTGTATTGGGAATTTATAAAGCTATTTTAACTTCTCAAATAAATCATTTGTAAAACAGTATCTACCGAATAATTCACTTGGTATATCATCGGATGTCCAAAAATTCCCAAAATATTCCAGAAACTTCCTTACATGTCCAGAAACTCCCTGTAAATATTTAGGATTTTCCCAATTTCGTTTCAGTGCGTTTCCAGCTACCGAAAACTCATAAAAACGCGGATTTTTAATCCATATCAAAACCCAACCAATAGACTCCAAAACTTCCCATAATCTTTCCCATATGTTCCTTAGTGTTCATGTAAACTTTGGTGATTTATTGACTTCGTTTGGTATTTTTCCGAATTTCGTTTGTTAAAATAGTAAAAAATTCACCAAAAATCGTAGAAAATTCTACACTTTTATGTGGACCTTCCTGTCAATACCCTACATCACTATACCAAATTTTAGCTTAATCCAATACCCATGGACCTAGTTATGGTCCAAACAATATTCTGCCTCTACTAGTTTCGAGTTTCGGGTGCTATACCTAGCGATTCCTTCGATTCGGAGTGTTTTTCTTGAGTCCAGAAGTGTGTGTGAGCCATATTCAGTACCTATATACCAAGAACAATCCAACCATGACATAAACCATGTCAATCAAGCCTTGTTTCATAGTTTTTCGGTTAATAAGTTTTTTAATCAATTTCGGTCGATTAAGGGTCGATTAGGATATCAAACCCCAAAGTTTCATGATCTTTGCTACCATATAACACCAGGAAATTCACAAGGTGTTCTTATTCAGCCAAGAACCTTGTTAAACCTTCCAAAATCATGGATTAAAAAGGGTTTTTCGGTTCTAAATCATGTTTAATCAAGAATTCATAATCAAAACCATTTAAACTTGTAAAATTAACTTAAATTAGTTGAGTTTGTGAGTGAAAATCAGCTGATCTTGCAAGTATATGGCAGGTTTTTGGGAGTAAACTTGGAGAAAAATGAAGAATAAATGAGAGATAATAAAAATAAAAGTCTCTTCTCTCTCTATATATATATATATATATGGGTGGCGGGGTGCCCCTACCCCACACGCGCTTTGTCGTTCTTCGTCTTTTCGTGTTAAAAGATGATGTCTATCTTCGGTGGCGCGTTTAGGTTCGTTTTCGGGTCTCAGACGCGTACCTAATTTGCAAACGGACTCCGTTTTTCGCGTTCTTAGTGTCAAAAGGCTCGGTTTTAAAATCGAGCATAACCGTCTCGAAACCCGAGCACGGTTACATTTTAACATAAAAGCCTCGTATTGGGTTAGTTTAAGTGTTTTTAGGCTTGATTGACCGTTCCTTGCATGTTTGGTTTGTCTTTCATTGCTCCTAACGCAAAGGCGTTTCCCTAACCGGGACTGCCTCAAATTGCGTGCCCGAGCACTGATTTGTTTCAAATCTTGTGTCAGAGTCTAACGGCACATAACTAAGATGTTTCGTAAACTCAGAATCTTAAAGGGTCATACCATTGGCCTAATAATCATGGTCGACTGTTCAATGCGCTGTTAAACGTCAAGTTCCCGTTTAACACGTTGTTCAAGGCTAAGGACACCAACCTCACATTGTTCGCCCTTATTAGTGTCATGTTAACCATGACGTGCTATCGGATTCCCCCGAGACGTAACAGATATCGTTTAGCATAGCACACAAGTCATGCATGTTTACTAATATGTATTTCCAGAGTCGTCAATCCATTCACGACTTTGTCTTGCCATGTAGGTGACGCATCGCGTCAACGTAATGTTTTGGCAATTGCTTGGCACATACTCATATTATAGTTGGTGTAACATATTCCAGAATTCGTATCATCACACATAATTACAACAAATATCATGATACACATATCACGTCCGGTTACCACGGACTTGTACCAATCAAAGTTTACCGGGATTTTCACAATTGTCACATGATTCAAGTGTGTTTTGTTTGCTTTTCTTGCTGGTGGTGGTGGTGGTTTTGTGTCGGTGAAGATGACCAGATGCAGTGGTTTGGGCGAGCAGATCTGGTAGTAGATGGCCGTAGGTGGGTAGTGGTGACGCCGATTGTTTGTGATTAAGGAAAAGGGGAATGATTGGGTTTCCGAAGCTTAGAACGCAACTAATCGGTGGTTTTTAGGTTAGTTAATCTTCTCTTCTTTCTTTTGTCTTTCGATTTTTATCTTTTGAGGGGGATGATTTGGGTTTTTTGTTTGCTTTTGGTCATCACGTTTGTCTCCAACCTTAATGATCTTTGATTTCGGGTATCAATCATTGAGAATTCATATTCGTGCTTCAATACGTTCAATCAGTTTGTTCCAACAGTTTTATTACGAATTTTCGAATCATACGCATCTTCTTTTAGCTGTTGAGTTGTGACGTTTTCGAAATGGTTATGTTTTTGTGTTCTTCATATAACTGATTTACAAATTACAACATCATCATTCTGATAGAAATTGCAATTTTAGGTTTAGGTTTTAGATTACTTGAGTTTAGCTGTATATGAACCTTGAGACAGTCCGTTGTAATCACTTGTATACACTGTTGCTGATAGATTTATGTTAATATGGAATTTTCATCATCATCATCATACTCAGTAAATCCCATCACTAGCAAAGCTAAGGTAGGGTCTAAGGAGGGTAATTTTAGGTTTAGGTTGAACTTAACTGAGGTTAATTATCTGGAATTCCCATGTTCGGTTAGGACTCTTAAAATATAGCAGCTTCAGTTCTCAGGTTGTGGGTAGCTTCTGTCCGGCTCCCACGATTTACGCCTAACGTCAGCTCCCAAACAACCCATATACGTTATTTGTCCTCATAAAAATTAATGATTTTATATGCTACTTTTTTTAGCATGGTTTTAGATTTGCAGTGGTCTTCGGCTTTCTTGCTCATTGACTGTTATATGATCTACTGTTTTAAATTTTTAATGGGCTTTTTAAATTACGTTGTTGGTGACTTTGGTGACTAATTTGCTTACGTGTAGAGGTGGAAATTTTCACCGTTCACTTAAAATGGGTAATAAAGATAGTTAGATAAAAGGAAATGGGTAGAAAGTGTCTTGGCCAAACTGTACATTTCTGCATGCAACCATTAAAATTGTGTTGTTTAACAATTTCGATTATTATTGTTATATTCCTAGCAATATTCATCACGTTAAATATTTTATATAAAAGTTTTAAACATGGACATAAAGCGTTTACGAGTTAACTCAACCCAACTCAGTCCGACCCGTTTTGACCTTTACTATATCCAAGCACCTAACTTTATGTCTTAACCGACATCTATAAGGGTCATCCACTGCAGCACAGTGGTTGTTCCCATCTCGGTGAAGGCTTGGCCCGGGTTTACCCAGGTTCGAGTCCAAGGGGGGCGCAGTTTTACATATTCCACGGGGTTTCTGCGTATCAGGGGTGTGCTACGTTTTCTAGCGGTGGTCGAGTAGTCGGTCTTTGGACTTAGCTCCGAAAAGGTGGGTTTACACGTGGAAAGCAGTTAGCCGTTAAAAAAAAACTGACATCTATAAGCCATAGAGGGTGATAATAAATGCATGTGTGAGTGAAAAAAAGGAAAGGGGTGATAATAAATGCATGTGTGAATGGAAAAAAAAGGAAAGGGCCGCTTTTCAGGTGCCCATATGGTTTATTCGGCTGTTAATGTTAGTTTACCTTTGAGCAATGTATATAGTTGTCATAGTTGACTGTTTTTATAAGTCAATGGTTCTTATGAAGTTCTTAATTCATTTCTTTTCATTATTGTTTCATTAGTTGAGTGTAGAGTTCTGTGAATGATTCTTAATTAATTTTTTTTTTGCTTCTATTCAGGGTGGTCCAACACATGTTTAAAACCGCAGCATCTCTAGCACAATGACGGTCAGTAGTCCGCTTAATCGAGAACGTTATCAGTCTTATCTTAACAAATGTTACTTACAGGTTGATGACTTCTATGCTGCATCATTCAAGGAAAACGACTTGACACGATTCTTTACCCAGCGAAGACCTAACTCCCTGACTTCATCAATAACTCAAGCATCAATCCCCTTCTTTTTATTGAAGATAACATTGTTTCTGACTCTCAAAATAGCCCAGCAAGTATAGTTCAGTTTTACTTTGTATTTTTATTGAGCCCATATGTATAGTTCAGTTTTACTTTGTAAATTAAATATTGCTATGGTTGTGAGAAGTTAACCCGACTCTCTCGCACAACATGTGTGGGGAATAATATCCTAGTAATGTATATAAATTACATACAATACATCAAAGTTTTTTTTCTAAATCATTTTTTTTAAATAGTATATAGCGATTGAGTTTATAAAAATGATGAAACCAGATTTAAGCAAAAATGTGTAACAATTAAGGCTTATTAATTGTTAACCATTCTGCCCTTATGCAATGTAACTCTTTGTCATTGACGAATTTACCACTCTTCAATCCTGACCATTGATAAAATAAAATCAAAGGTTCAGATCAAGTTCCAAATTTTGTAGATAATTAGTTTTCATTTGATTATATGGATACATACATACACACAACACAACAAGAGTACAATCATCATGTATTTCAACCACCATATTCCTTAAAAGTGATCATTGTCGGCTCGATGATATACTTTACAAACTCAAATTCACCCATCTTAAAAACACTTTCAAAACCATATTTCAATCTAATGATTTCATTTTCCGGGAACAAAGTTGGTGGCATAAGCCCATGCATTGTTGCTAACTGGATCAGCTAGGTGGTCAGCCAGGTTCTCTAGTGGGCCTTTTCCTGTGACTATGGCTTGAACAAAGAACCCAAACATTGAGAACATAGCCAACCTTCCATTCTTAATCTCCTTCACCTTCAACTCCGCGAAAGCCTCAGGATCATCCGCCAAGCCCAACGGATCAAAGCTTCCTCCAGGGTACAAAGGGTCAACAACCTCTCCAAGTGGCCCACCAGCAATTCTATAACCCTCAACCGCGCCCATCAAGATCACTTGGGTGGCCCAAATGGCTAATATGCTTTGTGCATGTACCAAATTTGGGTTCCCCAAATAATCTAGCCCACCCTCGCTAAAGATTTTGATCCAGCCTTGAACCACACGGCTTCGCCAAACTTGACACCATTGCGGGCCAAAAGCTCGGGGAAGACGCATCCTAGTGCTCCAAGCATGGCCCATCTGCAGTGGATGACTTCAAGCTCACGGTTCTTAGCAAAAGTCTCGGGATCTGCTGAGAGTCCAGCTGTGTCCCAACCGTAGTCACCTGGGAATTCGCCTGTGAGGTATGATGGAGCCTCACCAGAGAATGGGCCCAAGTACTTGACTCTGTCTGGACCATACCATGGGCTGCCAGATGAAACAGTTTTGGGCTTGACCGCAGGTTTTCGCATTGTGACTCGTCCTTCACCAAGCAACTCAAAGGTTGAGGGGACAATCTTGACGGCCTGCCCGGCCAACGAAGAAGGCGAGAGAGTCATTGTGGATGCAGCCATTGGAACTCTTGAGTAGAAATTAAAAATATGGATGAGAAGGTTTGTATTGAAATGGGATGCTTTGTAGACTATTTGGGTACTAGTAATTATAGGCGCAAAGTGAGATTGAAGTGCTTATCTAGTGAGATTGAAATCTTGCATCTTATTGGCTCATAAAATCATTTAAGAATTCAAAGATTTTCGATAACATGGCCCACATATCTCTATTTTTATCCAAGTTATTATTGTGGGATTCTCACGAGATAAGCTATCAAATATGGCAGACCAATGAAAACATGCACATTGTCGATCTAATTCATCCCACACATATCTATTTTATGTAGCTTCTAGTGTAATAGATTTTTTTTTATGTCAAACGAGCATTAAATCGATGCGTAAATCTGAAATTCAAAATATTTGATAAAATTACTACGTATTGAACTGGGTACATGAATAATTTTAAAAAATTCGCAGATACAACAAGGGTATGGTAGTAAGTAATAACTGATTCAATTGCCCTTTAACTTTTAGTTTTTAAATTTGTAATTTTATTGGGTGATCCCGTCTCTCACAAGTAAAAGTAAATTGTCACATGGCTGGTGTTCAGCCAACCCACATTAAGTTTTTAGCCAAAATTGAAAGCACAACATGTTAGAAAGTGAGTTTACATTTTATTAAATGATATAATACAATATGTAATAAAGATACTCTCGTTATTCGTTAAAAAATAAACATGGTATAAAATGTAAAATGAACATAAAGATAAAAAAACTTTGTAAATGTAAATAAGTTGACTGAAAGTTCAAACCAATATCTTTTTGAAGAACTTCAACCACACTTTCTCGTTTGAAACTCTGCTACAAGAATAAACTAATTGTAGTTGGAGGTTTTGGTTGAAAATCGTGTTTGACAGAGGTCCTTAAAACAGATTCCACGCCTCCCATAAGACGAACATGTTTCTCTCTAGGTACAACCATCGGAACAGTATGTGTACTAACAAAGAGAGCACTTGAGCCCGGGATAGTATCAGGTATAAGAGTGATTAGAAATATAGGGGAAAGAATTTGTGTAAAAGAAACAATTCAAAGAGTGCTCCTCTCTAACTTTTTCGTGGGACAGTGATTCTATATGTATGTGTATTTTACTCTCTCTATGAAAACACCATATTCATCTTATATACAGACTTGGAGACTCATACAACCCTTATTTAATATATTTAATAAACAAGATAATAAATCTTTTAATAAACACAGTTTATGTCGTTTTCCATGGATTTAAGGAGTAGTCAAAACTGTAGTTTTCGTTCCATACACGAGTTAAAATGGCTGGTTTGACCAGGTTCAAACAACTAATCGGTTAGCAATGTTGTTGCTCGAAATGGTTGTTCTGGTTCGAAACAATTGCTCAAGGCAAACAATTACCTTTAACAAATGATTTCGCTCGAAATAACTGGTCTGGTCTAACGGCTGTTGACCAAACAACTGATGTGGCCAAACATGTGTTGCTTAAGAAGAAGTGTCGGTTCAAACCAACAGTTGTTTAATTGTTACCACTGTTAAACTCATCAGCAAATGATGATGCCCCAACTGATGTCAACAGTTGTTCCGGACCCGACGCGCTGAACTTGCACCACACAACGCCATAAATTGATGGATGGTGTTCTAGGTTGGAGTAGTTTATGAGATTGGAGCAATCTTATTATCAAATACTTTAAGGAAGAAATATTGGTGAGGGACTAGCAAAGAACCTCCCTAAAGAGGAAACTAAAAACACTAATGAAGAAGATGCTCAACACGCACTCATCCAAGTGGTGTATGAACATGTGTCCCCCCACTTGTGGCCTAGTAGTAGGAGGCTTCAGTTTTTCAATGGAGATTCAAGTTCAATTCCTACTTGTGTCTGTTAAAAATAATATAACTCATGTAATATTATTGTGTCATTCATACATTGTGTTACTATATATTATTGTTCTCATAAGTTGGTCAAGTATTGAACATGTTATAAAGAGTTGAGGGACTTATGTAGAACTTTGTCTATAACTTGAGGACTGCGATCATTTCTACTCAATGTTGGAGGATTAGAGTGAAACATTTGGAGGGGCTGAGTGTAAGATTACACTTAGCTGGTATAAAAGGGTTGTTCGTCGTTCTCTGTATCATTTTTGTTAGTCTTTTCATTCTCTCTTCTCTGTTAGTTAGGGTTATTGAAGATTTCTTGGTGTTGATCCTGCGAGATCTGTATTTCTTCTTCGTTGTAGTTGTTATCAACTGATAGTTTTGATCAGTTGATTGTATTGAACATTTGTTCACAAAATTTTACTGATTTACAATAAGATCTAGGTATTTGGGGGTATTTTTTTGGTACGGGTTAAATAAGATTTTTCCATCACGTTTTGTCGCTATTTCTTGTTGTTCTGAGTTGATTATACCATTTTAACATGGTATCAGAGCACAAGTGCTTTTGATTGTTGTTGTTCTTCTGCTAAGATTTCACTGATCTGTTTGTTGGTGTTTTGTGTTAGGGTTTCTATACTCGGAAACCTATTGTTGGAGGATTTCTGATTCAGATGTGATTTGGATCTAAATGTGCGTAGCTTGTGATTTCTTGGAGATCAAGTGACGAAACCCTAATCTAGGGTTGTTATCGCTTGGAGGATTCTTTTCTTCTCATATCTGAGTTAGTCTTTGTAACTCGAGAAAGTTACAGGGGCAAACTAACAAGTTGTGTGCTTGGAGTTATACGCTTCTGTGAGATCTTTCCTTCGCTTTAGTGCTTTATTTTTTGCATTCATTGTAGTTGTGTCTAGGCATATTTGTTGCCGGGCTAGTCGGGCCGGTCTTGATCGAGTCTATCTTACTTGTTGCATTGTTCTGTTGTATCTTGTTCTTATTGTGTTGATTGATATATGTTGTGATTGTTATTAGATTACATCTGTGTTATGCTTGTCCAGGCACCTATAGAGTGATTAACCTGGAATCTGGCCTCTGACACAGTCTGTTTTAGGGTTTTTATTGTTTCTTTATATCTGATTTGTATTGTGTTGTGATTCTTGATTGTTCTTTTTTGTAATGGGTGATACTGGTAGTACTTCACAAACTCTTATAAGTAAACTTGACATAGGAGACCTTTTATACCTTCATCCTAGTGATTCTAGTAATCTTACTATTGTCAGTACTAAACTTAAAGGAACAGAAAACTATTATGTTTGTTCTAGGGCTAGGAAATTGGCTTTAGAAGCAAAGAATAAATTTGGTTTTATTAATGGTAAATGTGAGAAACCTAAAGATGATGATGTACTGGCCAACCAGTGGGTAGGTGTAATTCGGTTGTTCTTACATTGTTGTTAAATTCTGTCTCAGAAGAACTCTTTTAGGACAAGTTTTTTTTTTTTTCTAAATTAGCTTCTGAAGTATGGGTTGATTTAAAGGAAAGTTATGATAAGGTAGATGGTTATGTTGTTTATGACATGTATAAAAAGATAAATAGTATTTCTCAAAATGGCAGTACTATTGCAGAATATTATAATTATTGACAACTATGTAGAAGCAATTTGATGCTATTTGGCATTTAGCTTCATGTTCTTGTCAAGATGCCAAAGACTATAATGATTTCACTACTTCGATAAAACTAATGCAATTTCTTATGGGGTTAGATGATGTTTATTAACCTGGAAGAACAAATCTGTTAACAAGAGAACCATTTCCCACTGTCAAAGTTGCCTTTTCTATTATTTCCAGAGAAGAATCGCATAGGTTTAGCTAGTAACAGTACTAAAACTCCAAATGTGTCTTTCTTAACTAAATCAACTCAATCTTTTGATTCAAAAAGAAAAGTGTTTAGGTGACCTCCAAATTTAAAGTGTACACATTGTAACATGATAGGTCACACTGTAGACAGATGTTTTGAATTAACTGGTTATCCTCCTGGTGTTAAAAGGAGATATGGGGGATAGTTTGTGAAGAATAATGTGTCAAATAATAAAACTAATATCACTGCTACTAGTTCTTCTTTACCTTTTACATTTGAGCAGATACTAGGTTATTATGTCTTGTTGGAGATAAACCTGAAACAGAGCAGACAAAGTCTAATATGGGAGGTAACTTGTCTAGTTAATGTAGTCTTATTAAAAATATGTTAGTTGTTCTAGTTCAGTTAACTTTGGGTATGATTACAATTGGATTGTTGATTCTGGTGCAAATTAACACATTGTCAAAACTGATAAAGATATGTTCAATTGTGTTGATGTATTGGAATTTGATTTAAAAGTTAGCCATCCAAATGGAACAAGTGTTGAAGTTTTAAAAATTAGTGAACTAAGATTAATAAATGATGCTGTATTGCAGGATGTGTTCTATGTTCTTAACTATAGTGTAAACTTGTTGTCAGTTTATAAACATGCTAGAGACAATAAGATTACTGTAGTTTTTAATGAAAACAGTTGTTCATTAGAGGATTCGAAATCAAAGAGAGTCCTGGTGACAGGTAGTCAAGATAACGGTTTATACTTTATAGGAAAACATGGTAATTCTGTTAATATGAGTTTTTTATAGTGTGTTAAAGTCTAGTGTATGGCATAGAAGGTTAGGTCACCCTTCAGACGACTGGCTATTTTAAAAGGAAGTTTTAACATTAATAAAACTAGTCATAGTCCATGTGAAATTTGTCATAAGGCTAAACATTACTAAAACTGATCATAGTCCATGTGAAATTTGTCACAAGGCAAAGCAGGTTAGGGTTCCATTTCCTTTAAGTGAACATAAAACCAAGTGTGTTGGTGATCTTGTACACTTAGATTTATGGGGCCCTTATAAGGTGTCTAGTTATGAAGGTTTTATATTTTTCTTTAACTATTGTAGATGATTTCTCTAGAAAGTGTGGTGTTATTTACTTAAGAACAAGATGGAAGTGTTTGAAAATTTGAATGATTTTTATGAACTTGTTTTAACTCAGTTTAAACGTAAAAATAAGGTCTTTAGAAGTGACAATGGAACTGAGATTGTTAATCATCAAATAACTAGTTTTTGTAAATCTAAGGGTATTATACATCAAACCTCTTGATCTTATACACCACAACAAAACGGTTTAGTTGAAAGAAACCATCAACACCTTTTAAATGTAGCCAAAGCCTTGATGTTTCAAGGTGGACTACCTTTGAAATTTTGGGGTTGATTGTGTGCTAACTCCAGTTAATTAACAGGTTACCTAGTTCTGCGTTAATAGGTAAAAGTCCATATGAAGTTATGTATGGTTTTAAACCCTCGTTATCACATTTAAGAAACTTTGCATGTTTGTGTTTTAGCACTGTTTTAAATGAATCAGACAAATTTGTTTATCATGCTGATAAGTGTGTGTTACTTGGTTATTCAAATGTGAAGAAAGGGTATAATTTGTGGAGTCTTGATGAGAGAATTTTTTTTTACTCTAGAGATGTCAAGTTCTATGAAATATATACCCTTACAAAACAAAGCAATATGAAACTTTAAGTATTTCTGCTGATAATAGCTTAAATCATATTAATTTTTTTGACAACTATGAAAACCTTACATCTGAAGTTTCTCTAACACCCAATGGTGAAGAGGGTATAAATGGTTATCATGATCTTCCTAGTGATGATCAGCAACCATTAGAACCCTATACATCTGCCACCTCCAGTAATGTAGTAATGTTGAATAAGCTCAACATTTAGAATCTGGAAATGTGAGTAGTAGTGGTCAGGGTAGTAGTGGCGGGGTAGAGGACACTGGATGATCAAGTGACGAGACCAACCTATTTGAGGGTATAAATTTAAGTCTTAGGAGGTATTTTAGAGTAACATTTGTTCCAAAAAGGTTAGATGGTTTTGTGTTAAATAGTAAAGCTAAATATGATATAAGTAAAGTTGTTAACTATTCATGTTTTTTGCTGAATATTTTTATTATGTCAGTAGTCTAAATAAAGTAGTTGAGCACAGTTCTTATTATGAAGCCTTAAAAGACCCTAGGTGGATAGAAGCCATGAATTTAGAAATGGAAGCCTTACACAATAATAATACATGGGTTTTAACTGATTTACCTGTTGGAAGGAAAGCTATGGCTGTAAATGAGTATATAGATTTAAGTATAAGTTTAATGGGAAATTGAAGGGTTTAAGGCAAGAATTGTTGCCAAAGAATATAACCAACAAGAAGGTATTGATTTTGGTGAAATGTTTTCACCTGTAGTGAAAATGGTTACTATTAGAACTATTATAAGTTTAGCCGTTGCAAACACATGGAAACTTTTTCAACTTGACATTAATAATACCTTTTTGTATGGTTCTATTTTTGAGGATATCTATATGACATTACCTCAAGGTTATTACTCTCAAAATGAAACCAAAGCATGTAAGTTGATGAGGTCATTGTATGGTTTAAAACAAGCACCAAGACAATGGAATGAAAAACTTGTAGAAGTTTTACTTAGTATTGGTTTGAAGAAAAGTGTATGTGATCATTCTTTGTTTGTGTTGAAAACAGATGATGTGTTGTGATTTTGTTAGTATATGTGGACGATATTGTTATAATATGAAATAGTCAAAATAAAATTGTTAAATAAAACATGTATTAAGTGAAAGTTTCAAAAAAAAATGATTTAGGTATTTTAAAATACTTTTTAGGTATTGAGTTCTTGTATGATAAGGATAATATAAATCTAAATCAAAGAAAATATTGTTTAGAGCTTTTGAATGAATTTGGTTAATTAGGCTGTAAGCCTATAAATACTCCTATTTAGTTAAATCATGTTATTAATGGTAGCGATAACAAAACTCAAAAGGAGTTAAAAGATGTTACTGGTTTTCAAAAATTAATAGGAAAATTGATATACTTGTCATTAACAAGACTAATATCAGTTATACAGTTTAGTATCTAAGTCACTTTATGCATAAACCTTTAGAAGTGCACTTAAAAGTTGCCTTTAGGTTGCTTAGGTACTTGAAGCAATCTCCAGAAAAATGTCTTATGTTTAAAAGAGGTTCTACGTCTATATTGGAAAGTTATGTGGATTCTGACTAGGCTAAGTGTAATAAAAGTCGAAAGTCTGTTGCTGGATTCTGTGTCTTTCTGGGAAATTCTTTAATTTCCTGGAAAACTAAAAATGCAAAGTGTGGTTATCAGATCAACTATTGAAGCTGAGTCTAGAGCAATGTGCTCAGCGGCTTGTGAATTGTTGTGGTTGAAATATCTTTTAAGTGAACTTCATGTGGTTTGTGACTTACCTCTGAAGCTTTATTGTGATAGTAAACCTGCAATATCGTTCTCATTGAATCCTGTCTTCCATGAGAGGACAATACCTTTTGAGATTGACTTACATTTTTTAAGAAAAAAAATAGCTTGTGATTTGATTTCTCCAGAAAGGTTGACTCAAAAAGTCCTGCTGGCATATTTACTAATGGTCTAAGTGTTTCACAACATGAGACCTTATGTAAACAGTTGGGATTGGTTGACTTGTACATTATATGAATGATGGGGGGATGTTAAAAATAATATAACCCATGTTATATTATTGTGTCATTCATACATTGTGTTATTATATATTATTGTTCTCATAAGTTGGTTGAGTATTGATAAGGTTATAAAGAGTTGAAGGACTTATATGGAACTTTGTCTATAACTTGAGGACTGCGATCATTTCTGCTCAATGTTGGAGGATTAGAGTGAAACATTTGGAGGAGCTATGTGTAACATTACACTCAGCTGGTATAAAAGGGTTGTTCGTTGTTCTCTGTATCATTCTTGTTATTCTGTTCATTCTCTCTTCTTTGTTAGTTAGCGTTGTTGAAGATTTCTTGGTGTTGATCTTGCGAGATCTGTATTTCTTATTCATTGCAGTTGTTATCAACTGATAGTTTTGTTCAGTTGATTGTATTGGACATTTGTTCATAAAGATCTTACTGGTTTATAGTAAGATCTAGGGTATTTGGGGGTATTTTTTGGTTTGGGTTAAATAAGATTTTCCATCACGTTTTGTCGTTATTTCTTGTTGTTCTGAGTGGATTATACCATTTTAATAGTGTCATCTTGGGGTGGATATAGGCAATGAAGGATTTGGATTAGGGCTTGTGTGAGGTTGTCAGTTCGATTCCTGAGCCCAAACGGGTTTTCGTCCCACCGTGTGTTACGTCAGAGAGTTCTGCTCTTGTGGTGGCATAACGACTGTAAAGTGCCAGCCGGCGGTATGATTTTGTTGGTGCATATGTCTGTTGCCTACGTCATTATGTATCGAGTCTGAATGAATAGGGCTTAATCTTTTAGAAACTAGGCATATTTATGAAGTTTGGAGGACAAGTTCGCTTGAGATGGTTCTTGAGAAGTCAAGTTCGCTCGAACTCACATACACTCCAGCGAACTTGATCACCTACAAATAGGTGCCTTGGGTTGTCGTTGTAACTTGGAGATATTTTGACACAGAGACGGCGAAGCTCTGTCGGATCCGGTTCTCGAATGTATTGAACTTTAGATCAATGAAAACAACATTAAATGAGTAATTCTTGTTATTTGATTAACTTGTCGTTAGTTTCCGCCTAATCGGGCAATAGATAAAAAATTTAGGTTCTTGTGCTAAACGTGGACGTTCCTACAAGTGGTATTAGAGCCTCGATACCTGAATTTGTTGAAATCAAGACAAGAATCTCTCTATTTCATCTCCATTCTTCTATTTTTCTTAACTTTTGATCAAAAACAAAGAATTCATGGTCAAATTTTGTCAAATTTTGAATATGTCATGTTAAATACATTTGTAGTAAACCCCTGAGAGTTTGGACATCAAATCCACAAGACTTGACATCAAAAAGTTGCAAAAAACATGTTTTTCAAAATCATGTTGGCCGAACTTAACCTCAAGTTCACCCGAACTTGATTAAAAATCATTGATTTTTATCAAGTTCGATCGAACTTGATAGAGATTTCAGTGATTTTAAGCTATCAAGTTCGACCGAACTTGATATAATTCTGTTGAAAATTCAATTAAGTTCGCCCGAACTTGAAGTTTTTTATAGAAATCCAAGCTAAGTTCGCCCGAACTTGGTGTTTTTCTTAAAAAGTCAAGCTTAAGTTCGACCGAACATCTTTGTTTTTCATTAATTTTCAAAAGTTCGCTAGAAATCAAAAATTTTTGAAAGCTTTCATTCAAGTTCGACCGAACTTGGGTATAAACTAAAATTTTCATCTGTCAACAACAAGTTCGACCGAACTTGTTTAAAACTGAAAAAATTCTCATTCTTTCACTGCAAGTTCGACCGACTTTTAGTATTTCTAATCATTTTAAAAGTTTTATCGTGTTTTCAGCATACGTGTCTCGATTATCAAAATGGAAGATTTCCATAACGCGTTTGTAGCTGGAGTAGCACAAGCCTCAATGTCAAATTCAATTGCGGTTAACCAGATGAACCTCGATAATGAAATGGGTACTACTCACAAACCGCCGAAGTTGATGAGTATGGACGAGTTCAAGGGATGGAAAGAAAAGTTTGTTAATTGGATTCAAGCGAATCAATTCAACAGCTGGGTTGCGATTGAAGATGGATACACATGGCCTAAAGATGAACGTGATCAAGAACTTCCACTGAACAAATTTCAGCAATTGACAAAGAGAAATATGTTGCTGAAAAGAAAATGATCAGCTTGATACAACAATCTGTCAAAGAAGATATCTTGATATTATTACCAGAATATGATACTTCTCAAGAATTATGGAATTCTCTTTGCGAAAAATTCAAAGGAAGTGATGAAATGATCAAGAGCAAAAAGGCCCTGATTAAGAAAGAGTTTGATATCTTCACGATGATCAAAGGAGAGACAATGAAACAAACGATTGATAGATATTGTCACCTCATGGTCCAGATGCGAAGGCATGATATCGAGAGAACTAACGAAGAGCAGATTGAGAAGCTGGCCGATGCACTTCCAGAAGGAGAATGGACAACGTATCTGATGATTCTAAAGAACAGTCCATCTTGGAGACATTTTAAATTGTCATCTTTCATTGACAAATTTGAAGGTCATGAAATGGAATTGATGAAGATTGCAAAATCCAAAAACACTAATGTTGTTCAGGATGTCGGAGTTTATTACAAAGGTGGTGTTCCAGATATTCCGATTCAAAGTCCAAAAATCCAAACGACATTTAGTGCAAACATGAATACATCAGATCAGTCGTCACAAAATCAGTATTCTCCAAACACTGGTTATTCATATGTTGGTTCAAGTTCTTCTTCTCAAAGTCAATCTCATCAGACAAGCCAATCCACTTCTAATCAAATGTTTTCCAATGCAACATTGCAGTGGATTTAAAGAATGTGTTTCCTGAAAAAGTTACGAAACAGCACATAGCACTTCTTGCTACAGCTCTTGAATCGTATGAAAGTCTTGTTGCTGGAAAAATCAGAAATCCTGAAATGACAGCTGAGGATTACGATCAGGTAGATGAGGAAGAGTTGGAACTGATGGACATCAAATGGTCCTTAGCATCGATTATCCGGATAGTTTCAAAATTTGTAGCACTCACTGGAAGGGATATTGGTAACTCAAGCAATAAACTTGGTTTCGACAAAACGAAAGTTACTTGTTTCAGATGTCGACAAAAAGGGCACTTCAAACGTGAATGCCATAACCTTGAAGCAAGTGGAAACCAAAACCCGTTTGGAACTGGTAACGAATATTACAAGAAAGCACTGCAATACAAGTCATATCCGAATAGAACACAAGTTGAAGTTGAAGATAAACCTGCAAAGAAAGCCGAACAAGCTCTTGTTGCCAATCATGAAGACGATGGTTTCGATTGGAACAAATACATCAGAAAGAAGACTGGTGTTGCTATGATGGCAGAGCTTGTGAATGAATCTGAGACATCATTTGTGGAAGCTGCTATCGAAAATGCTATTCAAGAAGCATTAATGCAGAGAGCTGAGGAAGAAGCTGTCCTGGAGGATGCAGTTCTGGAAAGATACATGCAACAAACAGAGGAAGAAGGAATAGCTTATCTTGAGACACAAAAGCAAGAAGAGTTGAAAGCAGAAGCTGAAAAGGTAAAAGCTGAGGTAAGCATGTCTGAAAAGGAAGTTGTGGAGGTTGAAAAACCTTGCACAAAGTGCGCAAGTCCTTGTGAATCCTGTCTAGATAAAGTCAAAGTCATAAGAGAATTGACTGAACATAACGAACACTTTCGTTATGATTACAGAACCATAAAAGAAGCTTATGACAAAATATCAGGCAAATATAAACATGTTGAAAGAGCTAACAATGAACTCAATGCTAATGTCACCATTTAAATGCCACAGTTATTGAAAAACAAAAGGCAATTAACATGTACATTAATACAATTGCTGAGACAAATCGTGAGTTTCATGAAATGAAAATTGAAACAGAAAGAGTCAAACAATTATTAAAGAGTTACACCACAAACGCATATGTCATTGATCACATTCTTCCTACAATTAAGTCGGAGGATAATGTTGATAACTCAAAGCGTAAAGTTTACGGAAAAGTTCCTCCACCATTTCTTGCAAGTTACTGCTGCAAGAAAGATGATAATATTGAAAAGGCATTTAATCTTTTACTTCTTTCAGAAAAGAAAGATAAATTGCCTGAAAATATTGACGTAGACTTTACAAAATCAAACGATGACAATGAATCGGTGGTAAAAGATGTGTAAAGAATGTTTTGGGAAATGATTCTGATGACGGCAGCTTTAAAAGCGCTAACTCAAGTTAAAATATTTCTGGTTCACAATATGAAAATGACGATAAATCATCAGAAAATGATGTAAGTGATGATCCTAACGTTGTCATGTACAAAGTTAAGGAATCTGATAGATTATATTTCAATGATAGCTTTCCGATTCAGAATGTGAAAGAAGATCAAATTGATAAACTGTTTAAACTTGTGGAAGTTTCATCAAATGATCTCTAGAAAAATGAAAAGAAGTTTTATTCTAAACCGAAACGGAATTTTAACAATTCCCGTAGAAACGGTGGTGATTTTCCTGAGAACAGGAGAGCAGGTTTAGGTTTGGAAGAAACTGAAGATGAACCGAAGAAGAATCAGAAGTCAACGTTCCAGGAATACAAAGATAAGAGCATAATGTTTGTGTACGGGACGAACACGGTTCGAGAAGAAAGCTTGATAGGTAAGAAATAAAACAATGTTTTCAAGAAAGAAAAGGAACTTCGGGACAAGGCTAAGTCCGCAAGTGGAGTAAAACCCACTAGTGGACAAGTTCATGATACTCGGACTTGCTTCAAATGCAATAAAGTTGGTCACATTGCTCGCAAGTGTCCGAAGTCTAAGCCTGTGTATCCCCGAAGAAAAGAAGTTTCAAGAGAGGTAAAACAAAAACAATCTGAAAATGATCAAAACAGGATTGTAAAAAGAAACGGTGACTTAAAAGAAATGAAACGTAATGTTGAATCCAATCTTGAAATAAAACCTAAAAATGAATCAAAATTTGAAAATTCAATTTTTCAAAAAGGAGAGACTTCAAAGTCAAACAATGATTCTAGGTTTTATATCAAGAAAGCTAGAGTTAATTCTCAAGCTTGGATTGCTAAAAAGAAATCACCTGAAAAAGTGAAGATTGTTTATGATAAAACCGAAAATGTCAAATCAATCAAGAAAGATAAAGTAAAGTTGATTGTGAGTTTGAAGTTTGTGATGTTGAATATGCTTATCAAAGAGCATACGAAAGTGATTACGAAGAGGTGTATGAGGAGTTATATCCAAAACCCAAGACCAAGAAGGCTTGGGTTGAACTTTTTAACTAAATTCTTCCATGTGCAGGAGTTCCAAAATCCAGATTATCAAAGTTGATTCGGGATTGAGGAGCTTCATAATATTTAACTTATCTAGAATGTTAAAATCTTTGTCATTTGAGGAGGAGTAGTTAAGAAGAAAATTTTGAAAAGTCAAAATTATGAAAATCCACTTTGTTGAACAGAAAAACTGATTTCAAAGTTCTTACATGTTCAAACTGCTTTTACAAGTGGTAAACGAGTCTAATGATTGTTTGTTAAACAATTGCAGATACAGGATTGAGAAAAAGGATCGGACGACGAGGTCACGGGATCCACATTGGTTTGTTACATTTTTAGAAGAATTTCTTTAAATCTAAAATCCAAAAATATGTTTTTGATTTTAGGGGGAGTAAGAAAATTTTAAAAATTGTTGAAAAATAAAAAACATATGAAAAAGTTGAAAATTCAAAAAACATTGAAAAATTTCAAAAAAAATACAAAAACATGAAAAAGACAAAAAGAATTTGTTGTCAAAAAGGAAATGATAGTACATCAGTGAACTATCACACTATGCTAAAGATTTGTAAAGTTTAAAAGTGATAAACAAGTCTTACTGTGGATATGTCGATAGGCTTTACACGTTCAGTAGATTGTTTCCGGGATATAAACTAAATTTTACAACTGCTTAATCTCGTGGTTTAACACATCTTGGATATATGGACTTAGTACTCTGAAATTTCGATTGAAGGGTTGCCTGATTCTGAGATACGAGGTCTTTATAGATGATTGATATCTGGGGTATTATACAAGTTCTTCGGATTTTGCGGAAGCAATAGCCTAGAACTTCTATAATGCTTTTTGCTAAAAACCCCAAATAGCATGCAAAACTTGAAAAAAATCGAAAGATCTAATCATTTGCAATGCTGAAAAGATTCCTTAAGTGGAACACACCTGAAAGACGAGCTTTCATCTCTTTGTCTGTACGGTAGTACTAACCTGAGCTCTCAAGGTCTCGCACACCCATATACAGATATCAATTACGCTATACTCACTTGTAAGATGAAATCTTGGGATCTGGATTCGGGAGTATATTCAAGAGGTGGGAACCATAGTTAAGTCAAGTTTCATAATTCTTACCTAACATATCTTGGAACAATTGAGAAACGTGATGAAGTTTAAGTGGACAAACATATCGACAATCTAAGGTAAAAAGTTTAAAACTTAAAGTCTCAAAAAGGTCAACGGTACTGGTGATATGTCTCAAACAAACTGATATGATTCTTAGACGCAAATTCACAAAAATATGTCTGTAAATATGTTTGTACATAGTTTACTTTACTTGTTAAAATTTCTGTAAATACTTTACTTACTTTTTAAATCCAAAAAAAAAAATTCAACAAGCCAATGTTGGAGAACGGATCATCGAAGTCTGGTAAGAAAAAGTTCATTAATTTGAAACTTTAAAAATTGAAGATAATATCAGGTGTTCACAACGGTTATAGCCAAGGTCATTAACTTGGACTTGGTAAACAAAATTAGTTAATCAAGGTCATTAACTTGGACTTGATCAACTAAGTGGATTTCATTTCAATAATTGAAAGTTGAAGGTTTTAAATGTAAAATGTATTCAAGGTCACTAAGTTGAACTTGAAACAATTAACGTTTTTGAAAAAAAAAAGATTGAAGTGAAGATTAAAGTTCGAAGTGTTGATGGTACAAAATTTCAAAACAGTGAATCTGAAATGTTTATTTGAATGTCAGAATTTATTAGACAGTTAGTAAAGTTTGAGGGGGAGCTTGATAAAACATTGTCCAAATATTTCAGAAAGCTCAAAGCTAGGGGGAGTTTGATGTTTAAAGATCAAAGCAAAGGGGAGTCTGAAGGCTAAAGCTTAAAGCTAGGGGAGCATGGTAATTAAAAGCTTTATCAAGACAAAGCTCAAAGAAAGAGAAAGAGGATATAAAGATCAAGATGATAAAGTTTATTCAAGAACTAAAGTTCGGAAGACTCAGAAGATTTTAAAAGTCAAAATGACTGCGGCAACATCCAAGGGGGAGTCTGTTGGTGCATATGTCTGTTGCCTACGTCATTATGTATCGAGTCTGAGTGAATAGGGATTAATCTGTTAGAAACTAGGCATATTTATGAAGTTTGGAGGACAAGTTCGCTCGAGATGGTTCTTGAGAAGTCAAGTTCGGCCGAACTTGACTTAGTAAAGTTCGCCCGAACTCACATACACTCCAGCGAACTTGCTCACCTATAAATAGGTGCCTTGTGTTTTCATTGGTAACTTGGAGAGATTTTGGCACAGGGACGGCGAAGCTTTGTCGGATCCGGTTCTCGAATGTATTGAACTTTAGATCAATGAAAACAACATTTAAATGAGTAATTCTTGTTATTTGATTAACTTGTCATTAGTTTCCGCCTAATCGAATAATAGATAACAAATTTAGGTTCCCGTGCTAATCGTGGACGTTCCTACAGATTTGCCAGGGAACACCCTAAAAAACCAAACGTTGAAGCCAGTGTGGGCCTGGTTAATATAACAAAGTTATGATGAATATTCCTTCAAACTTGTTGAAGATATGATGAGAAAGAGACCCATGCTTAGCGAAATTTATGAAAGTCGACTTGTATGACCGTCAGAATCAACAATTTATTTTTTTAAATTACTAGAAAAGGTACAAAATCGAAATTGTAGTTCTCAATAGTATTCATAAGTATGGTTGACAAGAGTTCCCCAAAGATCTCTCTTGGGCCGGTTTGTAAGCATCTAACCTTGTGCTAAATGAACTTTCACTCTTTAGAAAACTTAGAGATCTTACCCTTTGAGTTCCTCATCAAAAGTTGAGCTTAATTAGCTAAGTTGAACAAACCAATACAGATTACATCTTCATCAAGAAGGATTTGAGTTCCTCATAAAAAAATGAGCTTCGCTAAGTCGAACAAACCAATACAGATTTATCTTCATCAAGAAGGATACTGATGTATTGCACAATACATTAGTTTATCGTGTTCAGTTTGTATAGGTTTCATTAGCTTTTAGTTTCGTTTTTAGTAGAATAGGTAGTGTTTTGATCCAATTGCGTTTTGTAGGTCTTGTGAGCTTAAAACAGCTGAAAAATGTGGAAAATAAGTTGAAATACAGAAACGTCAAGTCCTGGAATGAATTGGAAGGCTCGGGAGCTGATACGAGTCGAAATTGTTGTTTTTGTTGCTTCTGGCAGGCCGCGACTAACAAGGAGGATGTCTCTCGCGCCCCGCGAGAGCACTGGTAACTGCTGACATCATTTTGGCGGTGGCAGGCCGTGAGTAATATTGCCAAACCCTCTCGCACCCCGTAAGAGGGTGTTTTCACCAGATATGTTTGGGATGGGTATGGATTTTCGCAGAAAAACATAGTTATCATTATCAAAAACCCTAAGCTACGAATTAAGAGCAACCTAGGCAAATTTGGAGCATTAAATTACAGGTTTTCGAGCGTTCAGAGCTATTGGATGAAAGATTGAAGTCGAGGAAGCATTCGGTTCGCATTCGTGACGTTCGGGTGTCTTTACTTTCGCTACTTTCTTACTTTACCATGTTTAGCTTGTTTGAATACTCTTTGTTTTCTTTGAATTGCATGACTTTGTTTAACTAAATGTTTTTAACTACCTAGATTAGATGATCGTTTGATAAAGTTTCGATTTTTATTATGGATATGTGATTTTTGAGGATTGTTTATAAGTTGTAAACGATTTGTTCTATTAATTGGATGTGTTTTGCGTACTTGATAGTGTTTGATTAATGTTTATTGCTTTACATGAATCTTGGTGACGGTCTTTATCACATAACAGAGTCATGTTAGGTTCTAGGTTTTGGTGACTGTCTATATCACGTAATAAAGCTAGAGTCTTTAGGGTGAAAATGCGCAATTAACCTTAAAAGTAATAATTGATAATCTTATAAAATCAAGTGTTCTACTAATCGTCAATAGCTGCAAGGTGCGAGGTTATTGCTAGGTCTAAGTCATTAAGCCGGAAGGTAGGAGCTTTTTAGGAAGTAAACCCATTGGCTATTGTCTAGCAAGTCCAATTGTGAAAACAAGTCTATCCTTGGTTTAGATCTCGACAAGGAGTGAGCCTTGTAGGATACTTTTATAAACCCATTAGGTGTCTTGACAGAGAGTCTAATAACCGGTAATCTCAACAACCTCTAGGGTGCTATAGCGTGCTCTTGAGAAGGGTTAGGGGTCCTATTAGATATCCCGAGAGGTGAGAATATTATGATCCCGGTTCCTCATTAATCAACTTCCAAATAAAATCGTTACTAAAATCAATCAGGATACTGGTCTAGGTAGTGTTTCCACCATCTAAGTAAAGTCCAGTTTAATTCGTATTCTTTAGTTAATTTAGTTAATCTAGTTTATTTTTATTGCATTATTCGGCATTGTTGGAAACCCCCCCAACCAAATAAACAAATTAGTACGTCCGTGTCAGTCATAGTCTAGATTGAGCCTTTAACGTAATTAGTAGAGTCTCGTAAGTTCGATATCCAGACTTACTTTAGCTATACTATAGTCGATCAGTACACTTGCCAGTTAGTAGTTTAGTGTGTGTAGTGAGTCTAGAGTATCACTTAGAGTCTAAAATTAGGTTAATTTAGTTCTTTTTATTAAACTACTTTTTAGCACATCAAGTTTTTGGCGGCATTGCCGGGGAGTGATGAGAATCCTAGAAAAGACGGTAAGGAAGTGTAGGAAAGATTGGTTGGATAGGCTTGATGATGCTTTGTGGGCATTTCGTACCGCCTACAAAACACCTCTAAGGACCACACCGTTCATGATTATCTATGGCAAAGCATACCATCTTCCCGTAGAGTTAGAGCACCAAGCACTTTGGGCCCTTAAAACCGTTAACTTATATATGATCGAAGCGGCTAGGAGAAGTGAAGGTCCGTGATCAGGCGGTTCTAGACGGAAGTTAATGCGTAACGTGTCAATTTCGGTAGAATGTTATTACAGAAAGGAGTAGAAGTAGAATGCAGCGGAAGTCTTCTATTATTCATTCATACCGAAAGAGTTTACATCGTTGTCAGGCTGCCGGAGTTCCTGGAGAGAATCCAGCAGCACCTCCATGTAGGGATGCCAAAAACTTAAATGACAAATGAACACACACCACCTATTTATAGGGTAAGAAGTTCGCTGGTAAGCATCTAAGTTCGAGCGAACTTGACCTAGTCAAGTTCGGCCGAACTTGACATCAACATTACCATTATGAGCGAACTTGATCTCCACAGGTCAAGTTCGAGCGAACTTGTTACATTTTACACTGAAAACTCCGTATTTTGGTCGTGTGTTCAATTCTAACATATACAATATTCAACACACGCTCTATCTAGCTTATTCGACAAGTGATGAACACCAGGTGCACCAACAGATTCCCCCTTGTTCGTTACTGTCGAATCTTGGTCTTCAAATGTGAGCCGTGTTTGAATATTCTGCAACTTCAATCAAGGTGTTTGCTGTAACATTTGTAAAAATCAGGTCTCAAAAAAAAAAAAAAAACCCGCTCCGTTTTGTAATCAAGTACCAAGTTATGAAAGTGCATTAATTATTTATGGTTATTTTGAGTTAAAACGATACATAATTAATAAATAAACTAAACTATAAAAATTATATTTGATAAAAAGTTAAAATAAAACAAATAAAAAATATTTGAAGCTGCCGGGACTCGAACCCGGGTCAGCTGAGTCGCTTCAATGACTTAACATCCTTTCCCCAAACCGCTCCGCCACAATGTGTTTTATGTTAACTTTAGGAAAACAAAAGAAACTTAAACACAAACTCAGTTTAACCGATGATACCATCTGAAAACCGGTAATCGGCAAACCAATCGTCAAATCGATTGTTTACCTCACAATTTCAGTTATAACCGATGTATTACGGTTTCTAATCAAGTTAAAATTGATTGAAACTTTAAGCCTTATCATTTTCGGCTTTTGAAACCGAAAATTCATCAAGTTCTGATTTAATTCGAGCTCCAGATCATTTACACGATTCAGAACTATCACAACAATACCCAATTTCATTTTCGTCGCATTTTTGAACCATAAGATTTTCTGAATCAGTTCGCTGGAAAATTTCTGCAAGTCACCCGAAAACCGGGACTCACATTCTCACGGTAATTCCTCCGACTCTTTCAGTTTAAATCATATGATTAATCAGTCTCTAACACAACTCCATCATCAGAATCGACCCTAGCCAACGTTTATCGAAAATCTTATCTTCGCCGGAAAGTTTCTGAGACTGCCGGAATCACACTGTGAACTGGTATGATATCCAAAACTTCTTTTAAACCTTGTTTAAGTAACTCAACTTTATGAATAATCGATCAACGCTGTTAATTGGTTCAACAGCCGGAGTTCATTTCCAGTACCGACGAACCTCCGCCGGATTTCTGTGAATAACCTCAATCGGTATATTCTGTTCCTTAAACTCTCTCCATTCTTTACTTTTGAATTCCTGTTAATGTCTGAGAACTTTATAAATCACAAATAAATCATAACCAGTCGAATTATGCTATCTGTGAAAATCGGTGAAGAAGATGAAGTTATAACAGAACATAAGATTAATTAGAAACGGGTTAGACACACAGTCCAGCGGTGGACTGTGTGCAAGTTCACACACACGTCCCGAGTTCGATCCTTGCTACGCGCACGCCTTGTGTAATAATATGCCTTTTTGATCCAGAACTAAACCGGGTTTAAAACAGGTAGTTGTTAAGTATAATAAAAACCAAGAATATAACCGGTTAGACACACAGTCCAGCGGTGGACTGTGTGCAACATGAACTTCACGTCGCGCGTTCGAATCTTGTCACGAGCACCGGTCCAATCGAATTAAAACGTTTTTGCAAATAAAGGAATTTTCGGTTAATTCAAATAAGTATATAAATATAATTAAAACCGATTTTATAACGGGTTAGTCACGTAGCTCAGTTGGTAGAGCTACGTGCACGCGAACGGAAGGTCGCCGGTTTGAATCCCACCCGGCCCAGAATTAACCGCTGACCGAACCGGTCAACGGTCAACACTAAAAAAAATAATATTTTTTTTAAATATTTAATTATATAATTTAATTTAAAAATCAATTAAAAATACTTAAAAATAACATTTTTAAAGATAGAAAATAGCCATAAACTCATAAAAATATATCTAAAAATTTCATTAAAATCCTTAATAACATCCATCCATTTAATATATTTTTCCATTATTATTTAGGTTAGTATTCCTCGTCGACTCGCTCATCTAAATCGTGCGCATCTCACCATCTCCAATTCAACGCACCCAATGTGAGTGAACCTTTCAAATTCCCCGTTTTAATCACGTTTTTGGGGTGTATCATGTGTCTTTGTTTATATACATATTATAACTAAACTATTGTGCATACATCATATCATGACATGTGTATTTAGTTTGTTGCTATTAAGTAGTTATTATTGGATGCAAGTTATTATTTCAGTACATGCAATTGCCGAGGCCGCCGCTCCCCATTTTATTATGAGGTTTGAGCCTGTTCCCCATTTTATTATGCGGTTGAACCCGTGCGTGCCCGCAACGATCGGCTCCGTTTGATTGAGCCTTGATCGGTCATTTCAATTTACATTTCAGTTCATGCAATACGATCGGCTCCGTTTGATTGAGCCTTGATCGCACAGTTCATTTTACATTTCAGTACATGCAATACGATCGGCTCCGTTTGATTGAGCCTTGATCGCACAGTTCAATTTACATTTCTAGTTCATGCAATACGATCGGCTCGTTTGATTGAGCCTTGATCGCACAGTTCATTTATGTTAGTTATCGTATGATATTGGTATGTTCATGTATGCTATCAAGTGTTATAATTGTAACTGCTATTTGCCAATGCTTGACTATTTACATTGCTCTTTTATGATTATGCACAATATTTCATTGATAAACTAACCATAAAATCATTATCAAATGTTTATCTAATAAGGTTCACTCGCCAACTTATGTTGACCCAAAAACTCCCATTTTACACATGATACAGGTGAACCAGCAGCAGCTAGGAACACATAGGACCTGGATTAGAAGAATAAAACGATTTAGTATTGGGATTGTATGTTTGGTTATTTTCCTTTGTATTGAATGAACATGTTTGGATGTTTGAGAATGTAACTTTGACTTCATTAATTATGAAACATAATAGTAAATGTCATGTGCTTTGGTGATAACCCAATTATGCCCCGACTCTTATTTCCGCTGCGGGTCGGGTGTGACAGATTGGTATCAGAGCCATGACTATAGGGATATAGGATAGGTTATTAGACCCTTAGAGCCTATACTATAGTCGATTAGAAACTTATAAGAATTTTGTGTGTTATATGCCAAATTTCATGATGTTTATATGTTTTATGTTAAATGTTACATTTGATATTGTGCAAGCATGTTCATAAGTATGTATTATCAAATAATGCCTATCATGAAATAGTATGATCATAACATATCACATCCATGAAAGCACACACCACTTCATGATTGATTTTACAATGATTTTCGTGTTTTCAAATCTCATCAAAGTGAGTTCTCATGACGGGCATGTAGTAACTGGAAGGGTACTAGTACCGGTAGTCGGAACGTCCTGTCTAGGCTGGCATTCGTATAAATCCAAAATAAAGGACCAGTTTGCCTACCTGGGGACTAACGATGAGAGTACGAAGTACCTATTAGGCCAAAGCATGCTATACCAAACGTCGTGTGAGCTAATCCCACTTTGAGTTGTCATTGTGTCTACACCTGGACACGTTCCGACCAAACATCTCATGAACATATTTTGTGGTTTGCATTCGGGGGATGCGAGTGTTAAATTGCCAATACTAATGTAAATCCTACCAAGCCAATAGCCATGGGGGCCCACATGACTATGTAGGTGAAGGTATGGGGGACATTTGAGGCCCAACACGAGCGAACCCAAGACATCCTATGGATGTAGTTGCATTATTGATATTTATGTTATTTTCATTTTCTTAAAGACACATGACACCTAAAAAGACACCATAAACTCACAATCTTCTCATTTTATGATCCTGTAGATGTCATCTAGACAGTATCGAAGGGGAAAAAAAATCGGGAAAGACTCAGGAACGTTTGGCCACGCATATCGCGAATCAAATGGCCACGATATTGCCTGACATCGTGGTACAAGTACAACAAGCCCTTGCTGCAAATCTTACTAACCCTCCTCAACAACAGGACCAGAACATCGACAACCCTCCTACCATCAAATGCTCTTACAAACATTTTAAGTCCTGTGATCCTCCAAAATTCGAAGAGACTGAGGGAGTCACTGCTCTCCTACATTGGTTCGAGGAGATGGTAAACGTTTTCTTAAACTGCGATTGTCCTGAGGATCGCAAGGTTCGTTACGCCACCGGGAGACTACTTGGTGTAGCTCTCACTTGGTGGAATACTGAGAAAGGAAAGAGGGGAACTGAAGATGCGATGGCCTTAACTTGGGAGGAGTTAAGGGAAATCATGACTAGGCGTTTCTGCCCTAGGAGTGAAATTAAGAAGTTGGAGGATGAATTTCATGCCTTAAAGCAAAAGGAGGGTGATCACTCTACTTACAACAAGAGGTTCTTGGAGTTGAACCAAATGGTTCCAAACTTATTCACTCCAACCTATCGTCTGATCGAACATTATATTCGAGGACTTCCCTCGAAAATTCAAGATTCGGTTCTCAGCGTTTCACCGGTAACACTCGAAGCTGCCATGGAGTTGGCAACTGAACTGACCGAAAACCGAATTCGCAATGGGAAGTTCAAAGAAGAGAAGAAGAAAGCCCCTGTTGAGGGACAAACCTCAAACCACCCCATTCCTTCCTCTAAGTTTGCTAACAAGAGGAAGCGTAACACCAGGAATTTTGCAGTCACCCAAACCAACACCCTATTCCTGCTGCACCCATCACTCAAGCTCCTCCACCCGCGCCATCCAGAAGACCCTACACAGGCCCATTACCAAAATGTAACCGTTGTTAGTATCACCACTCCCCTGATTATCCTTGCCAATACTGCACCGGCTGCGGTCGCGCAGGACATACTGTTCAAAACTGCCGCACGCTTCAACGAACAAACCGCCACCAACCTATAACCCAAACCCACCAACAGTTAATGGGTCAAGCACAACAACAACTACCATTTCCACCCACCCAACATTTAGCCCAAACATACTATCAACCCAATTACCCTATGGGCCAACCTATGCGGGCTTGTTTCAATTGCGGCGACCCAAGTCATTTCAGAAACACATGTCCAAGGCTGGTCAATATTATTCATGCTCAGGCCCAAGCCAACCCTGTGAATCAAGCGAACCAAGCTCCTCCACCTGCTAGAGGAAGAGCTTTCAATATTAACGCGAACCAGGCCAGAGCTGATGGCAATGTGGTCAACGGTACGTTTCTTATAAATGGTAGATATACCTCTATGTTATTTGATACTGGTGCGGATAGAAGTTTCGTGTCATTAGAATTTGAACCTATCTTAAGCAAAAATCGGGATAAGCTCGCGGAATCCATAACGGTGGAAGTTGCGGACGGAAAACCAGTTTCATTAGACTCTATTTTACGCAATTGTACACTCACCTTAAACGACCACGATTTCTCAAGTCGACCTTATTCCTATGAAGCTGGGAAGTTTCGACATCATAATCGGAATGGATTGGCTCAGTCAACATCATGCGGAGGTTGTATGTCGTGAAAAATTTATTCGTATTCCTCTTTCAAACGGTCAGACTCTTCGAATCATTGGAGAAACCTCGTCGAAAGGGCTCAACTTAATGTCTTGTCTTCAAGCTCAAAAATACCTTTGCAAGAATTATGTCGCGTTTTTAGCCCATATCATCAAGAAGGGGACCACAGAGAAGAAACTTGAAGATATTCCTGTAGTAAAAGATTTTCCACAAGTTTTTTCCTGACGACATTTCAGGACTTCCTCCAATCAGAGATTTCGAATTCCGTATCGATCTTATACCTGGTGCTACACCAGTTGCAAAATCTCCATATAGGTTAGCCCCCTCTGAAATGCAAGAGCTAGCCAGTCAATTGCAAGAATTGACTGACAAGGGATTCATACGTCCCAGCTCATCGCCTTGGGGTGCGCCTGTCCTTTTTGTAAAGAAGAAAGATGGATCTTTTCGTATGTGCATCGACTACAGAGAGCTCAACAAGTTAACCATAAAAAATCGCTATCCTTTACCTCGCATAGATGATCTTCTTGACCAACTACAAGGTGCCAGTTGCTTTTCAAAAATCGATCTTCGATCTGGCTATCATCAGCTTAGAGTGCATGAAGAAGACGTCCCTAAGACTGCTTTTCGAACTTGTTATGGCCACTATGAATTCATGGTTATGCCGTTTGGATTAACCAACGCACCAGCTGTCTTCATGGACCTAATGAACAGAGTCAGCAAACCTTACCTTGATCGATTTGTTATAGTCTTTATCGACGATATTCTTATTTATTCAAAATCTAAAGCTGATCATGAGCGTCATCTTCGACTCGTTCTTGCACTTCTAGAAAAGGAAAAGCTTTATGCCAAGTTCTCTAAATGTGAATTCTGGTTAAGAGAGGTGCAATTCCTCGGGCATGTAGTCAATGACAAAGGAATACATGTTGACCCTTCAAAGATCAAAGCAGTTCAAGAATGGCAAGCTCCACGTACACCAACTGAAGTGAGATCTTTTCTTGGACTAGCTGGCTATTATCGTCGATTCATTTCAAACTTCTCTCGCATTGCGGTGCCACTCACGGCTTTAACCCATAAGGGAAAACCATTCGTATGGGGACCCAAGCAAGAAGAAGCTTTTCAAACTCTTAAACAAAAACTTTGTGATGCACCAATCCTCACTCTTCCTGAAGGTTGTGATGATTTTGTAGTCTATTGCGACGCGTCAGGGCAAGGATTAGGTTGCGTTCTCATGCAAAGAGGAAAAGTCATAGCTTATGCCTCGAGGCAACTCAAGACACATGAAAAGAACTACACCACTCATGACCTAGAACTTGGAGCCGTTGTATTCGCTCTTAAGATATGGAGACATTATCTCTATGGTACTAAGTGTGAAATATACACTGACCACAAGAGTCTTCAACATATCTTCAATCAAAAAGAGTTAAATATGAGGCAACGAAGATGGGTCGAACTCCTGAATGATTACGACTGTGAAATTAGATACCACCCTGGTAAAGCAAATGTGGTGGCTGATGCACTTAGTCGAAAGGGTTATGCGAACTCCATTCATCTTCTATGTTCGCAAATTATAACCGATATTAAAGATCAAATTCGAGAAGCTCAACACGTTTCGATAACAGAAGAAGATGTGCGAAAAGAGATGTCCTGTGGAGCCGAGCTAATACTTGAAACTAAATCTGATGGTATTCTGTATTACCTAGATCGTATCTGGATTCCTAACCACAACAATCTTCGTGAAACTCTCATGAATGAAGCTCATAAAACGCGATATTCTATACACCCAGGAGCTGATAAGATGTATCAAGACCTACGATACACCTATTGGTGGCCTGGAATGAAGAAAGATATTGCCATTTTTGTTTCCAAGTGTCTCACATGTTCTAAGGTGAAGGCTGAACACCAAAGACCCTCAGGACTTCTAGTCCAACCGGAAATACCTGTATGGAAGTGGGAAAATATAACCATGGATTTCATTACCGGGTTACCTCGCACTTCTGGTGGGTATGACACTATATGGGTGATTATAGACCGACTTACAAAATCAGCTCACTTTATTCCTATTCGAGAAGATTTCAAGAACGAAAAGCTTGCTCGTATTTATATCAACGAAATCGTAAGCCGACATGGGGTACCATTAAGTATTATTTCTGATCGTGATGGTCGTTTCACCTCACGAACATGGCAAGCAGTACAATCCGCTATGGGCACTCGATTAGATCTCAGTACCGCCTATCATCCTCAAACTGATAGACAGTCTGAGCGCACCATTCAAACTCTTGAGGATATGCTTAGAGCATGTGTCATAGACTTCAAGGGAAATTGGGACGCCCACCTACCGTTAGTTGAATTTTCGTACAACAACAGCTATCATTCGAGCATCGGCATGGCACCTTTTGAAGCCTTATATGGTCAAAAGTGCCGATCTCCTGTTTGTTGGCACGAAATTGGGGAAGCACAAATTACTGGTCCAGAATTGATCCAAGAAACCACAGACAAGATTCATCAAATCCGAAACAATCTTTTAGGAGCTCAAAGTCGTCAAAAGAGTTATGCAGATAAACGACGGAAGCCCTTGGAGTTTAGCATTGGTGATCATGTGCTTTTAAAAGTATCACCGTGGAAGGGAGTAGTTCGTTTTGGTCAAAAGGGAAAGCTAGCACCACGTTACGTAGGACCTTTCAAGATACTCGAAAGAGTAGGTCCTGTAGCATACAAGCTTGACCTACCGGAAGAACTCGACAGGATTCATCCCACATTCCACGTGTCGAACTTGAAGAAGTGCCTCGCTGATGAGAACCTCCATATTCCGCTGGAAGATATTCAAATCGATGAATCCATGCATTTTATTGAAAGACCAGTGGAGATCATGGACTTCCGAGAAAAGCGTCTTCGACGGAGTCGCATTCCAATTGTTAGGGTACGCTGGGAGTCGAAACGGGGACCTGAGTTTACTTGGGAACGTGAAGACTCAATGCGTGAAAAATACCCGCATCTTTTTCCTATTACTTCAACTATTTAAATTTCGGGACGAAATTCTTAAAAGTAGGGGATACTGTAACATTTGTAAAAATCGGGTCTCCAAAAAAAAAAAAACCCGCTCCGTTTTGTAATCAAGTACCAAGTTATGAAAGTGCATTAATTATTTATGGTTATTTTGAGTTAAAACGATACATAATTAATAAATAAACTAAACTATAAAAATTATATTTGATAAAAAGTTAAAATAAAACAAATAAAAAATATTTGAAGCTGCCGGGACTCGAACCCGGGTCAGCTGAGTCGCTTCAATGACTTAACATCCTTTCCCCAAACCGCTCCGCCACAATGTGTTTTATGTTAACTTTAGGAAAACAAAAGAAACTTAAACACAAACTCAGTTTAACCGATGATACCATCTGAAAACCGGTAATCGGCAAACCAATCGTCAAATCGATTGTTTACCTCACAATTTCAGTTATAACCGATGTATTACGGTTTCTAATCAAGTTAAAATTGATTGAAACTTTAAGCCTTATCATTTTCGGCTTTTGAAACCGAAAATTCATCAAGTTCTGATTTAATTCGAGCTCCAGATCATTTACACGATTCAGAACTATCACAACAATACCCAATTTCATTTTCGTCGCATTTTTGAACCATAAGATTTTCTGAATCAGTTCGCTGGAAAATTTCTGCAAGTCACCCGAAAACCGGGACTCACATTCTCACGGTAATTCCTCCGACTCTTTCAGTTTAAATCATATGATTAATCAGTCTCTAACACAACTCCATCATCAGAATCGACCCTAGCCAACGTTTATCGAAAATCTTATCTTCGCCGGAAAGTTTCTGAGACTGCCGGAATCACACTGTGAACTGGTATGATATCCAAAACTTCTTTTAAACCTTGTTTAAGTAACTCAACTTTATGAATAATCGATCAACGCTGTTAATTAGTTCAACAGCCGGAGTTCATTTCCAGTACCGACGAACCTCCGCCGGATTTCTGTGAATAACCTCAATCGGTATATTCTGTTCCTTAAACTCTCTCCATTCTTTACTTTTGAATTCCTGTTAATGTCTGAGAACTTTATAAATCACAAATAAATCATAACCAGTCGAATTATGCTATCTGTGAAAATCGGTGAAGAAGATGAAGTTATAACAGAACATAAGATTAATTAGAAATGGTATATTAAACGGGTTAGACACACAGTCCAGCGGTGGACTGTGTGCAAGTTCACACACACGTCCCGAGTTCGATCCTTGCTACGCGCACGCCTTGTGTAATAATATGCCTTTTTGATCCAGAACTAAACCGGGTTTAAAACAGGTAGTTGTTAAGTATAATAAAAACCAAGAATATAACCGGGTTAGACACACAGTCCAGCGGTGGACTGTGTGCAACATGAACTTCACGTCGCGCGTTCGAATCTTGTCACGAGCACCGGTCCAATCGAATTAAAACGTTTTTGCAAATAAAGGAATTTTCGGTTAATTCAAATAAGTATATAAATATAATTAAAACCGAGTTTATAACGAGTTAGTCACGTAGCTCAGTTGGTAGAGCTACGTGCACGCGAACGGAAGGTCGCCGGTTCGAATCCCACCCGGCGCAGAATTAACCGCTGACCGAACCGGTCAACAGTCAACACTAAAAAAAATAATATTTTTTTTAAATATTTAATTATATAATTTAATTTAAAAATCAATTAAAAATACTTAAAAATAACATTTTTAAAGATAGAAAATAGCCATAAACTCATAAAAATATATCTAAAAATTTCATTAAAATCCTTAATAACATCCATCCATTTAATCTATTTTTCCATTATTATTTAGGTTAGTATCCCTCGTCGACTCGCTCATCTAAATCGTGCGCATCTCACCATCTCCAATTCAACGCACCCAATGTGAGTGAACCTTTCAAATTCCCCGTTTTAATCACGTTTTTTGGGTGTATCATGTGTCTTTGTTTATATACATATTATAACTAAACTATTGTGCATACATCATATCATGACATGTGTATTTAGTTTGTTGCTGTTAAGTAGTTATTATTGGATGCAAGTTATTATTTCAGTACATACAATTGCCGAGGCCGCCGCTCCCCATTTTATTATGAGGTTTGAGCCTGTTCCCCATTTTATTATGCGGTTGAACCCGTGCGTGCCCGCAACGATCGGCTCCGTTTGATTGAGCCTTGATCGGTCATTTCAATTTACATTTCAGTTCATGCAATACGATCGGCTCCGTTTGATTGAGCCTTGATCGCACAGTTCATTTTACATTTCAGTACATGCAATACGATCGGCTCCGTTTGATTGAGCCTTGATCGCACAGTTCAATTTACATTTCCAGTTCATGCAATACGATCGGCTCCGTTTGATTGAGCCTTGATCGCACAGTTCATTTATGTTAGTTATCGTATGATATTGGTATGTTCATGTATGCTATCAAGTGTTATAATTGTAACTGCTATTTGCCAATGCTTGACTATTTACATTGCTCTTTTATGATTATGCACAATATTTCATTGATAAACTAACCATAAAATCATTATTAAATGTTTATCTAATAAGGTTCACTCGCCAACTTATGTTGACCCAAAAACTCCCATTTTACACATGATACAGGTGAACCAGCAGCAGCTAGGAACACATAGGACCTGGATTAGAAGAATAAAACGATTTAGTATTGGGATTGCTATGTTTGGTTATTTTCCTTTGTATTGAATGAACATGTTTGGATGTTTGAGAATGTAACTTTGACTTCATTAATTATGAAACATAATAGTAAATGTCATGTGCTTTGGTGATAACCCAATTATGCCCCGACTCTTATTTCCGCTGCGGGTCGGGGTGTGACATTTGCCGATGTCGTCGAAACGCGTCAAAAAATTCCCCCTTAATTGATGATTCGGGTTTGCATTATCAACATCGAATTCCCCCTGAAATCTCCAGTTCAGATATTTGTTGCATAGTTTCCAACCTCCTCTGATTTGCTTGACCGACAGATTATCTTGAATAGACACCAATTTGAAGCTTATCAATACAGCTTCTCCATTTCAGCTTTAACCACATCCGCATTCAGTTTTAGCGCATATCTCCCATGCTCGATCTTCCGATCTTCAAAACTCAACCGGCAATTGATAGAAATTTAAAATACCACACCGGTAATCTTCAAATCAATGTTTACCCGCAATAATCTGAAATCCTGATTTCCGTAAACACTCCAGATCAGCAAATCGGTAATCTTTTTCAATCAACAAATCTTCATCGGAAACAGATAATCTGATAATGCATCTAATATGAGAATCATACGTTCGTGACCAAAATCTCATTCTTCCTCTTTAGTCATAATGCCAGATATATAGTTATCCCCGGTAGACCAGCGCCACTTAATCGACAAACATCATCATTCAACGGCGGTTAGTCCAAGAGAAGAATGATTCATCTGCTTGAAGACTAAAAATAATGGCCACCAAAGGCTATCATCAGTTAGCGTATCTGGGATAACTTCATATCTCCTTGGTAATTTTGAAACCATCCGTTTTCAGAGCTAGTCACTAATCCTAAGATCATCACTCAACGTTTTGAACGTCCTCAGTTCCTTCATCAGTACTAACAACTGCTAATCCAGCTAACTATTCCTTAACCAGAGATCAGGACTCTAACCCTTAAGCATCAATCTATATCATGATCTGATAAATCGAAACTTCCTATGATCACAAAATCTCAATGAATCCCAATTCTATGCATTTCTCGAAAATCTGCAATCGGTAACCACCCGGATACTGTTGCAGTAGCCACAAATTTCAAAAATGCCGGAATCTTCAAATATTGAAAAATTTTTATTCCCCCTCATTTTTGCAAATTTTGACCATACTGAAATTTTACTGAAATTCCCCTTCAAATCCAGAATTTTAAGTTTTAAACAAATGCGGAATTTACTTTAAGGCCCATCGGTAGTCTTCAACCCTAATGATCACCAAAACACATTGGTATGAATGACTACCCTCTCATCTTCAACCATCTCTAACCTCATCATCTCAGCCTCTCTCTAAAGCCTCCGACGGTGTCCCCGAACAGTCAGTATCGGACGAAGATTTTGAAAAAAATTCTATCACCAAATTTTTTTCTGGACACCCGTCTCATCAAACCGAGCAATAATTTTTTTAGGCTCCCTGGTAAGTTCGGGCGAACTTAGTCGGTATGTGACAAGTTCGGGCGAACTTGGTTGGCCACTTCCAAGTTCAGGCGAACTTGATGAATTATCATGAAAAACCTTGTCAAGTTCGGGCAAAGTTGACCTCGACAAGTCAAGTTCGGCGGAACTTGGTCTCCCAAATCAGCCAATTTTCACATTTTTCGATCTAAAATCCTTATTTCTTAGAATTTCGAGATAATTTCACAGTAGATCTGGTCGAAATTGGTTTTCTAACAATCCTATCCATTCAATTTTGGATTTTGTCCGTGGATTACATGTTTATTTGATGATTTACATCTAAAACCCCTCCTAATGTCCATAAATGTCCAAATTCATGAGCGTAGGTGATAACCGTAGCTCTGATACCAATTGAAGGTCCGTGATCAGGCGGTTCTAGACGGAAGTTAATGCGTAACGTGTCAATTTCGTTAGAATGTTATTACAGAAAGGAGTAGAAGTAGAATGCAGCGGAAGTCTTCTATTATTCATTCATACCGAAAGAGTTTACATCGTTGTCAGGCTGCCGGAGTTCCTGGAGAGAATCTGGCAGCACCTCTCCGTAGGGATGCCAAAAACTTAAATGACAAATGAACACACACCACGTATTTATAGGGTAATAAGTTCGCTGGTAAGCATCTAAGTTCGGGCGAACTTGACAACATTAGCATTATGAGCGAACTTGACCTTCACAGGTCAAGTTCGAGCGAACTTGACCTCCACAGGTCAAGTTCGAACGAACTTGTTACATTTTACACTGAAAACTCCGTATTTTGGTCGTGTGTTCAATTCTAACCTATACAATATTCAACACACGCTCTATCTAGCCTATTCGACAAGTGACGAACACCAGATGCACCAACAAGAAGAAACTTCCAAATCCAAGAATTGGAAGCGCTTAGAGATGCGGCATATGAGCGATCATAGAGTATCAAAGAAAAGTCGAAAGCTTTGCATGATCGGAGGTTGAAAAAGTTGAAGGAATTCAAGAATGGTGATAGGGTACTTCTTTACAATTCAAGGTTTAAGTTGTTTCCTGGAAAGTTGAAGTCGAAGTGGACGGGACCGTATATTGTGAAGGAAGTGTTTCCGCATGGTGCGATAGAGGTATACAATGAGGCTAAAAATGTTCGTGGAAGTTAATGGCCATAGGTTAAAGCACTATCTAGGTAGCCCTATTGATAACACCGAGAAGGAGGAAACTCCTCTCGAGGACTTGCCAAACACCACCACTTTGCATCTTGAGTGAAAGCTCAAGTGTAGAGTTTGTACCGGTTGTAATTTCGTTTATTTTCGATTTTTTTCATAGCTAACGGTAGTTTTTGGTAGTTTGTCAGTCTTTGTTTTGTGTTTTCGAGTCATTTGCAGAGATTCATAGCCGAGGATGTGCGAGATTTGAAGCGAAAATGAGGTCCAGGTAAGTTCCAGTGTTAGAAAAATTTTGGGAATTGATTTTTGGGAGTTTGGTTAGGTTGAAATTTTTTTCTAAGGCACGAAACTAGCCAAAACTCGAAACTTTCTGTTGAAAATGCCTTCTGGCAGGCCGCGAGAGCCTTTTGCTCTCCTTTCCGCGGCCCGCGAGAAGGGCATGGAGGGTGACGTCACAAACCCGGTCGCGGGGCGCGACTTGAATGCCAATATGACTCGCAGCCCGCGAGTCACTTTACTACAGCCACACTCATGAAATCCCCAAATTTCTTCACTTTAACCCTATTTCTTCTTCATCTAACCCGCCGACAGCCACCTCCTACTACCATATACCTCCGGAAATCACCATCTTTTCACCAAATCGACCACCCTCATTCACCTATAAACATCACCCAACCGATTTCCACCATCAAGCTTCAATTTTTTATTACAAACACGCGATTTTCACGAGGGTTTCAAGTCACAACCGGATTTCTCTTAGTTTTCTTGCTTTAACACAAATCCAAGCTATGTTTTCTTGTAATCTTTGTACCATGAGTCGATTATTTCAATATTTACTTAGTTTCGTGTTACTTTTTGTGTTGGGTCTTGTTCTAGTCTTGTGTTAGGGTATGTTTAATGCAAGTTTGAGGTTGCGGGTGGTTCGGTTTGGGTAGTTTAGCATAATGCAGGTTGCGGAAGGGTTGGTTTGGGTTGAAATCCTTGTGTTTTGCGGCTGCCATAGGTTAGGGTTCGGTTAACATTCAGTGTGGGGATTCGGGATGGTTAGTTTTGTGCTAAAGATGCGATTTTTACATGTTTTGACCCGTTTTCACTGGATGTTCAATATAAAGTTTTTAACTTTAAGGCGGTTAGACACTTAATGTTAGTTTTACTTGGCACTCGAGGTTTAATTGAGGACAATTAAAGTGCCGGAAGGGGGTAGTGTACATTCGGTTGCGTATTTTGAGTCGTTTAGTGTCAGTTCTAGTTTGGTCATGGGTTTACTTATATGCATGTACAGGTACAAAATGCCTCGCCCGTACTCAATCTCCATTCGGGCGAGGTTGTTTATAATTTATGCTTTTGTAAATGGTAACCCGATTTTTGCTTTCACTTTATTTTTCGGTTTCAACCGCGAATGAAATGCTAAACGGTTGTTTCCACTTTTCTAAAAAATTTTTTAGAAATATATATAAATTTAAAAAATACCAAAAATAGTTAGTGACTACTAATGATCTGCTTTGCTTTGTCTTGTCAAATTTGAATTGTTTTGCAGATGTCAGGTGAAGGTTCTTCGAGTAAGAGGGTAGAAAGAGAGGGCCAACAACTCGTCCTCAAGGGGTTCCAGTTGAGCCAGTGCAACAGGAAGAGTATGTGTATTATAGGGAAGTAGATTATGCGAGACCGGGGATCCCACACGGTCAGAGCACTAGGATTGGGATAGCCCATTGTTGCAGTTTGAACTTAACTCGGGTGAATACCAAAGATTGGGTAGTTTGATTTCGGTAGATCTGCTACCATATAGGAGAATTGATTGGGATTTGATGGATCGCCTGGGGGCGAGGGAGAGAGTTGAGCAGTTGTTAGGGCCGAAGTTTAGAAGGGTTTTGGATTGTGACGCGGGACAATATAAGGAGATCACCTTGGAGTTTCACTCCACATTTGAGTATAAGCAGGGGAATTTTAGTGAAAAGGATGCTGTCTTCTTTGCCTTGGGTAGGTGATCATATGAGATGACCATACCCCAATTTGCAGTGGCTACAAAATTTTATACGCAAGAGGAGGTGGAGACCGATGATTTTAGGACGAGTTTGCAAGGGGTTTTCAAGAAGGATCATCCGCATAGTGTACCGGTGAGCGAGCTAGCTAGGTTTTGGAGTACGATTTCCCGGATGCCTTATTCGAATAACATGGTTGCAAGTGATATCATGACCCGGTTCTTAGATTTATTCATAAGATTTTGGCGGCCACCTTAGTTGGTAGGGGTCAAGGTGATAATAAGGTGAACCAAGTTAGCTTGTTTCGTTTGATGTGCATGTAGAGGGGAGAATCGCCAATTTGGCGACTGTGTTTGCTTGGTCGATGAGGAGGCCGTGGAGAGGTGGTTCAGGAGCGAGGATCTATTATGGCCCATATGTCACGTGGTTAGCTGAGAGTTCAGGAATTTTTGGTAGGTACCCGACTGCGAAGATGAGAGAGGGTCCGACACCGTGTTTGATGAAGGTTGCGGGATCCGCCAACATGGGATTATATTCGTCAGGGTCCACAGGTTCCGCCCCCACCAGGTTCAGATGCCGCTCTACTATGCAGTCTGCCATACCTACACGCTATCAGAGACAGACGACCCGCCAGGAGATTCCCGCCAGACAATACCCACTGAGATAGCCTAGACCGGATCAACTAACATTGGATTCGTTGTATGATAGGATGGAAACTAATTATGGGGAGTTACGTGGTTATGTGGATGAGCAGTTTAGTGGGCTTAGGCAAGGTCAGCTGAGATATATGATGGAGGGTATGCATTTGGTTGTTCCTCCTTTCTTTAGACAACAGCAGGCGGGACCCAGAGGTTTGCAGGGAGTGGAGCCTTATCATGTCTATCAGCAGGGATAGGAGGAGTCGGAAGATGATGAGTGATGGAGACAGCAGCAACATGTGCTTATGGAGTATCTTTTATTTTTTACTTTTATGTTGTTTTTATCTGATTTGGTATGTACTCCTAATATTTTTAAACACTTGGATATGTGGTTGGTTGGGTTGGGTAGTTGAGTTTGTTGATACTTTGATGTTTGGTTGAATGTTGGGAACACTATGATCTATCGTATGGTATGCTTTTGTTTTTATGATTATTGTTGATAGGTTTGGTGTTTATTTTTGCCGCTTGCGTTTGTTGTTCGAGAGATAGGAGTTGTTTGCTGAGCATATTCGGATTGGAGGGCATATGCTGAATAGACTGGCACTTTGACAGTCTCGCATATATTCAGCTAAGTCGTTTCCACTTGTATACTTGTATATATTTATTTATTTGGTTTTTAATTTTTAGTTGCTTTGTTAGGTAGTTTGGGTCGTATTCACGTTCTTGCATCAGGGACAATGCAATCTTTAAGTGTGGGGATGGGATACATAGTTTTTAGTGTTAGTTTGAGTCATAAAATTTGAAATTTTGAAAAATACAAAAATTAAAAAAATCCAAAAATCCAAAAAAATTGGAAAAATAGAAAAATGTCTTTTGAATAAAGAAGTTTGCAAATAAGAGCGGAAAATGATAGAAAAGATGGGTTTTTGTTCGGGTTCAAATAATAATAATATGAGAATAATGTAGTCGAGCTTGTGTCTAGTTTGAGATATGCGGGTAGGCTCGACTAGGTTCTAGGTTCCTTTAATATTAATACGCTTGATTGTCGGTTTGCTAGTGGGTACTCATCTAGGAAAAATGGGAAGTCCAAACCGCCGAAAATAGTATAAAGAATGTTGTTATAAGCTAAAATTTTTAGAATTTTTGATCATGAAAAAATGGAATAAGTGAGCTTAATTAGAAAAGTAGGCCAGGCCAATATAATCTTCATTGGGGATGGTGACTCTGACTTAGATTGCCTCTAGGATGGTTGAAAGAAAAAAAAAATGCAAAATTTACCAACGCCAAGTTGTCGCTCTCGGGGATGGTGACTCTGGTTGAGACAGCCTCTTGGTTAGGTGAAGCAAAGTCGAAAGCTCAAGAAAGAAAAAAATTGATTTTAAATTCTTTGAATTTTGGTATAAAACAGTTGGGAATTGGGTGAATTATTCGTTCCCTTTGTTCTATAAGCTTGAGGCGGGATTAGATGTATTGTGGCTTCTAGCGTGAGACCCTAGGTAGACTGACCGCACTTGAACATAAATTGCATGATAAGGGCTTGGAACCAAGGGTTTAAGAGGACAAGTTTATTTGCAATCGTGGCTAACACAAGTTTGATTTTAATAAGTAATTTATATTTTTGACCCGAATGATTATCTGTCTCTGATTCCGTTTGCATAGATTCTTTTTCGAGGATGAAAAAAGAGTAAGTGTGGGGATATTTGATGTATTTATTAGTTTCGTTAGTTTTTAGTTTCTGTTTTAGTTAGAGATAGATAGTCTTTTGATCCAATTGCGTTTTGCAGGTCTTGTGAGCTTAAAACAGCTGGAAAATGTGGAAAATAAGTTGAAATACGGAAAAGTCAAGTCCTGGAACGAATTGGAAGGCTCGGGAAACGAGTCAAAATTACTGTTTTTGTTGCTTCTGACAAGGCCGCGACTAGCAAGGAGGATGTCTCTCGCGTCCTGCGAGGGACCTGGTAACTGCTGACGTCATTTTGGCGGTGGCGGGCCGCGAGTTATATTGCCAAACCCTCTCGCGCCCCACGAGAGGGTGTTTTCACCAGATATGTTCGAGCTGGGTATTGGATTTTTGCAGAAAAACATATAAAAACATAGTTATCATTATCCAAAACCTAAGCTACGAATTAAGAGCAACCTGGGCGAATTTGGAGCATTGAATCCGAGGTTTTCGAGCTTTCGGAGCTATTGGATGAAAGATTGAAGTCGAGGAAGCATTCGGTTCGCATTCGTGACGTTCGGGTGTCTTTACTTTTGCTACTTTCTTACTTTACCATGTTTAGCTTGTTTAAATACTCTTTGTTTTCTTTGAATTTCATGACTTTGTTCGGCTAAACCTTTTTAACTACCTAGATTAGATGATCGTTTGATAAAGTTTTGATTTTTATTATGGATTTGTGAGTTTTGAGGATTGTTTATAAGTTGTAAACGATTTGTTTTATTAATTGGATGTGTTTGCGTACTTGATAGTGTTTGATTATTGTTTATTGCTTTACATGAATCTTGGTGACGGTCTTTATCACATAATAGAGTCATGTTAGGTTCTAGGTTTTGGTGACTTTCTATATCACGTAATAAAGCTAGAGTCTTTATGGTGAAACTCAACAATTAACCTTAAAAGTAATAGTTGGTAATCTTATAAAATAAAGTGTTCTACTAATCGTCAATAGCTGCAAGGTGCGAGGTTATTGCTAGGTCTAAGTCATTAAGCCGGAAGGTAGAAGCATTTTAGGAAGTAAACCCATTGGCTATGGTAGTTCAACGTATCTCTAGGTATAAGATACATTCATTTTTTAGTTGGAATGGTGAACACACATCCCAAAATCTACTCCTAAAATCAAACTATTATCTACTTTGTGGGACTCACACGTTGTATCATTTCAATAAAGATAAACACCTCTTGTCAGTAGTCTGTTAAATATTTTAGTGTAATGGGGATTAACTGGGTGACCATAGGGAATTGTAATATAGATCGAACAAGTTAGGAGGTGCGGGAGTGCACGCTTGTTCGAGTTGTTATAATTCCAAGTATTCGGGTGAAGCCCCAAATAGGGGTTCCAAGGGCAGCGCCCCGGGAGCAGATTCCAAGGGCAAGCCCCTGGCTGGGGTCGAGCTGTTATAGGCACAATTTTTCCTAAAAAAATGTCACAATTTTTTAGATAAAAAATAAAGACAGTTATAGGCAATTTTGAATTTTTAAATCAATAACTGCCAACAGGTAGTTACCATCCGTCATCCCCAAATTCAAAATTAGGGTTCTTGGTCACACTCTGGTTCATTACGAATTCTACAACACACATACTATTTGTTCGATTTCTCTATCAGGTTGTATCCGATTGAATTATTCGGTAGAACCACCGAAATAATTTGATCTGAGAATGATTACATGCCTCTCTGATCATCCAGTTTACTGAAAATTCCCCAACAAAGATCAAATTATTTTCTGTGAAGATGGCAAGCAGATCGATGAAGGATATGACAAGCAAGTTTGACAAACTGGAGAAGTTCAAAAGGCAGGATTTCCGAAGATGGCAGAAAATGCACTTTCTTCTCACAACCTTGAAAGTGGTGTACGTGTTGAAACTGCAAAGCTACCGTGGGACACGTTGGAAGCCATATACATGGCGGAAGATTCTTCTAGTAAGACGTTTCTTTAAGTAATTTTAACAATTACAAAATGGTTGATGAAAGGCCTGTCATGGAACAATATAATGAATTGTTACGAATTCTGGGGCAGTATGCCCAACATGACATGAAGATGGATGAATCCATTTCTGTTTCAAGTATCATTGACAAGTTACCTCCTTTCTGAAAGGATTTTAAACATAATCTGAAACATCAGAATTTAGTACAATTTAATGATTCGGTTCAGAATTATGTATCACTAATTTCTGAACATTTTATGTGCAGGATGATGATATTGTTTGGTGGGTTGATTCGGGTGCAACAAGCCATGTATGCAAGGATTTCGTTGGTTTAAATACTTTCAACCAATTGAAGACGGATCTATCATCAAGATGGAGAATGTTGCAACTGAACCAATCAAAGGAATAGGAACCGTGCATCTTGTTTTTACTTCTGGAAAATCTTTACTTTTGAACAATGTTTTGTATGCGCCGGGAATTCAAAAGAATCTGTTAAGTGGCATTGTGTTGAATAATTGTGGTTACAAACAAGTGTTGGAAAATGACAAGTATATCTTCTCAATACATGGTACCTTTGTAGGGTTTCTTTATCTTTGTAATGGTGTGTTTATGTTGAATGTTGATGTTTCTTTTATGAATGAATATGTTTATGTTACTTCAACTAGTAATGTCAATGACATAGCTTCAACTAGTAATGTGAATTGCATAGCTTCAACTAGAGCAGAAACAACTTGACTGATTCGGAAATGTGGCATGCTAGACTAGGACATGTACATTATAAAACAGCTAAAGAAATGTCTAAAATGAGCTTAATTCTGCCTATTAACATAAACAATGATAAATGCCACATTTGCAAAGTGAATAAGATAACTAAAACACCTTTCATGCAATATGTTCATAGGGAAACTAAAATGTTAGATTTGATACATAGCGATCTATGTGACTTTCATGCTACACCATCTCTAGGTAATAAAAAGTATGTAGTAACGTTTATAGATGATGTTACTAGATTCTGCTATGTTTATTTGTTGCATGCAAAGGATGAAGCTCTTGAAAAGTTTAAGATCTATAAACAAGAAGTAGAGCTTCATCGGAGTGGGTTGATCAAAACCCTACATACGGACATAGGTGGTGAGTATTTTGATCCGGTGTATTTTCAATTGACTGGAATAATACACCATACCACAGCTCCTTACATACCGGAACAAATTGGTGTGGCGGAAAGGAAGAATAGGACTTTAAAGGAAATTGGTCAATACCATGTTGTCCTATTCGAGCCTAAGTGAGGACTTTTGGGGTGAGGCTATGTTGACAGCCTGCTATTTGCTAAATAGGGTTCCAAATAAAAGGAACAAGACCACCCCTTTTGAGCTTTGGTATAACAAACCACCTGAGCTACATAAACTGAGAGTTTGGGGTTGTAGAGTCGTGGTAAGGCTCACTGGTCCTAAGATAAGGAACATAGGGGAAAGAGGTATAGACTGCATTTTCATTGGGTATGCTGAGCATTCATTTGCTCACAGATTCTATGTTATAGAACCAAATGACTACATGTCTGTGCATACGGTAATTGAGGCATATGATGAGAATAGATTCTCTTCAATACCTAGGCCTAGGAACATTGTTCCAAGTTCTAGAAACTCTCACATGGCTGATCAAGTGATTGATACTCCTCCGGAACCTAGGAGAAGTGGTAGAGCAAGAAAAGCTAAATCATTTGGTGATGATTTTCAACTATATGTGGTTGAAGGATCTAGAGATGAAATTAAAATTCAATATCAATATTGTTTCAATATTGAGGAAGATACTAAAACATATAGTGAAGCCATGGCATCTCGGGATGTAGCTTTCTGGAAAGAAGCTATAAATGATGCGATTGACTCTATTATGTAGAATAACACTTGGAAACTGTCTGATATACCCCCTGGGTGTAAACCACTTGGTTGTAAGTGGATCTTCAAGAAGAAGATGAAAGTAGATGGTTCAATTGATAAGTTTAAAGCCCGATTGGTTATCCAAGGATTTAGACAAAAGGAAGGAATAGACTACTTTGATACATATGGTCTTGTAGCAAGTATATCCACCATTAGATTGTTGGTTGCCTTAGCTGCAATACACAATCTTGTGATTCACCAAAATGGATGTGAAAATTGCCTTCTTGAATGGTGATTTGGATGAGGATATGTATTTGAAAAAACCAGAGGTTTTATCATGCCTGGCAATGAGCATAAGGTGTGCAAGCTAGTTAAGTCATGTATGGCTTAAAGCAAGCACCCAAACAGTGGCATCAAAAGTTTGATGATGGTTTTGTCTAATGGTTTTGTTAACAATGCAATGTGTATGCAATTGATGATTCTAGGAAAGGAGTCATAATTTGTCTATATGTACATGACATGTTGATCTTCAGTACTGACCAAGATCAAGTTGATAAAACAAAGAAATTTTTGTCATCTTGTTTTGACATGAAAGACATGGGGGAGGCGATAGTGATCCTTGGTATAAGGATCAAAAGGGAGAACAATGGCATATCGATCTTTAAATCTCATTATATTGAGAAGATATTGAAAATGTTTAATTTTCATGATAGTTCTCCAGTTAGCACTCCAATGGATCCTGCTTTTAACCTCTCACCTAATGAAGAAGTAGCTGTGAACCAACTTCAATATTCAAGGGCCATTGGATCTCTCATGTATGCCATGATTAGCACTAGACAAGATATAGCTTATGCTGTTGGAAAACTTAGTAGGTATAGCAATCAAGGTGCAAGTCATTGGCAAGTTATGAATCGAGTATTAAGGTACTTGAAAGGAACCATGAAATATGGTTTGACTTACACTGGATTTCCTTCTATTTTAGAAGGTTATTCAGATGCAATCTAGATTAATAACAATGAAGATCATTCTTCCACAAGTGGATGGACTTTTCTGCTTAAAGGAGGTGCCATATCTTGGGCATCTATGAAACAGACCTACATAACTGATTCAACAATGGAGTCTGAGTTTGTAGCATTAGCCGCAGCTGGCAAAGAAGCTGAGTGGCTAAGAAACTTGATTTAAGAGATTCCATTGTGGCCCAAACCTATACCACCAATATCTATTAGATGTGATAGTGCTGCTACCTTGGCGAAGGCCTATAGCCAAGTGTATAATGGAAAGTCTAGACACTTAGGTGTTAGACACAGCATGATTCGTGAGCTCATCATGCATGGTGATATCAGTGGAGTTTGTGCGAACTCAACATAATATAGCCGACCATTTAACCAAAGAGTTATGTAGAGATCTTGTGAATAAGGCGGCTATAAGGATGGGATTAAAGTCCACATGAGATTTCTCGTGTTAGGATACCCAATTCCCACCTAATATGATGTTAGGTGCTGAATTTAATGCGGAAAGCTTAACATCTAAAAATTGGAACACATTAGTAGCATCATCCCAAGGTATGTGTTCAAACCTGCAAGTTAAAGGAGGTTGAAGGTTTTCTTCTTAATAGTTCTTTGAAAATTTCATATGCAGGTGCAAGAATAAAAAGCTACCTATATGAGCATAAAGTTTAGCCGCTTCAAGAAGCTAGGACTTGGCTTTGATATGTTCATTGAAGGATGGGACACATGCTAGTAAAAGTAGTGTCAAGAAAGAATATAAGACTATGTAAACTTGTGTGTATATTATCTTCGTGTATTCACTGAATAGAAATGGTACAATCCTTAGTGACACCCCTATAATCAAATATTTGGAATGTGTATATACTAATGTGAAATTCAATCGTCGCGACATTTCATTTATGCATAAATTTGATTGTTGGATTTTGTTTGAGTTGATCAAGGATTACGCTAAAATGGGGGAGGAATGTTAGATATTTTAGTTAGTCGGGATTTACAGGGTGACCATAGGGAATTATAATATACATCGAACAAGTTAGGAGGTGCGAAAGTGCACGCTTATTTGAGTTGTTATAATTCCAAGTATTCGTGCGAAGCCCGAATAGGGGTTCCAAGAGGGCAACGCCCCCTTGGTGGGGGTCGGGGGGCAGCGCCCCTGGGAGCAGGATCCAAGGGGCGGCAACCCCTGGCAGGGTCTAAGGGGCGGAGGCCCTGGCTGGGGTCGAGCTGTTATAGGCACAACTTTTTCCTAAAAACGTCACAATTTTTTAGATAAAAAATAAAGGCAGTTATAGACAATTTTGAATTTTAAATCAATAACTGCCAACCGCAGTTACCAGCGTCCATCAAATTCGAAATTAGGGTTGTTGGTCACATTCTGGTTCACTACGAATTCTACATCACACATATTATTTGTTCGATTTCTTTATGAGAGTTGTATCCGATTGAATTATTCGGTAGAACCATCGAATTAATTTGATCTAAGAGTGATTACAGGCCTCTCTGATCATCCGATTTAATGAAAATTCCCCAACATAGACCAAAAAGTCAACGCCATAATGTACACCTAAATAACTACAAGGTCTCTTATTATGAAAACAAATTCACACCGCAGATCAGATCAGGGTCGGCTTCATAGCTACTGGAACCCAAGCGGCCCCAAAATGGTTGAGCTGCACTTGCCCTAGTTGAAACGATTCCAGAAAACCAATATACATAATTATCCAATTAAACAAATCATATGTATTTTTATTTGTGATTCAAATGTAGCACATCAAAACCAATACACAGCATCAAGGCTTAAACTTCTCTAAAATCACAAATACAACACCAACGAGAATTGCATCTTATCTAGGCAACTGAGAGAAACATATTTGAAACGATTACTGAAAGCCCTTAATTTCTAGGCCCTTGCATGAGAAATTGTGGCTACTTGTTGGCGACATATGCCACCTCTTTGATGAGCCCGTCAGACTGAAGCAAGGGGATGAATATTACACGTTCGAGACTTCTGTAAAACAATGATATCATGTACATTAATTAGTTATTAACTCTTTCCTACTTAATAGATCATTTTTATTTCATTTGATTATTTACTTCTGTATTTAATAATAAATGCCCATCAAACCATTATTTTTACCGAGGAAATTACAAAATAAACTTGATTTTTCAAAATTACAAAAATAGTTATTTGATTTTTTTATTTAATTTCCAATAAATTCCACCAATCACAACAGAACACGAGACACCAATCAGTGACGAATTCGACCCTCGATTAGAATCCAATAAGTGAAATTTTCTATGACACCTTAAAGTTAAAAAAAATAATTCTTATATTTGTTGGAGCTAGCTCAATAGTATGAATCTGCTACGCTAGGATGAATCTGATGCGCCATTTTGAATTGGCTGCAACAAAAGATCCAATTTGTTGTGCCAGATTAAAATATGTTTTGTCAAAAGACACAAATTGTGCTTAGGTTATCGTAGTTTTTAAAAAGTAAAGACGCTTCCTCAGTTTTAGATTTAAATATGTTGTGCCAAAATACACAGATTGTGCTTAGGTTATCGTGATTTTTAAAAGTAAAGACGATTCGTCAGTTTTAGATTTAAATATGTTGCGCCAAAAAACACAGATTGCACTTAGGTAATTGTGATTTCTACTAACGATTCCTTGGGATTAGATTTAAATATGTTGCGCCAAAAGACATAGATTGCGCTTAGGTTATCATGATTTCTAAAAAGTAAAGACGATTCCTCGGTTTTGAATATGTTGGTGATTTTCCCATTTATCTACATAGACTGAATTGCACCTTTGGGATCATGGTCATCAGCATCATGAAACACTGGCTCCTCTTCCGATCCCTTCTTTGCACTATCCTCCCATCAACATCTTCATAAGAATATCTAACCACAACCACAGGACAAACACAATGACGTACACAATAATCACTTACACTTCCAAGCCTCCCTTTACCCTTTCTCTTTGTAGCACCAAACCCTCTGCTACCCATGATCATAACACATAGTCCAAGCCTCTCCACCTCCAAACAAAGCCTTTCCTTCAGATCATGATCCTTCACAATGTGAATCTTGAAAGGAATGTTCGCTTCGACCAACGGCTGAGACAATGTGTTGGCTTTTGTTGTCGTGAAGTTATCGAAATCATCCTCGAGTTTCTGTCGTGTTTCTTTCGACGGGTTCTCCACCACGTCCATTGCATGGCCCCAATCCGCGCCGTAGAGGACGGAGGTGAGCTGGATATGGAGGAGGATGACCGCGTCTCCAGGACGAAGGTAGTTCTGGACAGCCCATTGAACGGCGAAGGCGCTTTCGTCGCTGAGGTCTACAGCAATGGCGATACGGCGTTGGGCACCGGTGGTGGGAGTGGTGACGGGGGGAGGGTATCGTGGGGATGATGGTGGATCTGCACGAACCGTGGACAATGGAGGAACCGGACGTTTCATTGAAAGAATGAATAAATGAATTGGTTTGGTATTTTTTTAAGATGGAGATGGATGAAGAAACTTTAATTTAGAGGAAAATTTGGACGAATTCGTTGGCTTGAGGGAGTAAATAACACCGATTTTGGAGGGGTGTATATGTGTGTGAAAGAGTGGGGATCGAGAAAAGTGTGTTGATAAGCATGCACGAGTGCACGACGCACGTTCGGTTTTCATGGAGGTCCTAATTAATTCTTGTACATGTTATAAATTGTGAATGTAATGCTTGTACATGTTATATATAATGTGAGTGTAAATTATTATGGTACAGCCTAGTAATTTTTAAAAGTTATTTTATTTTCTTGATAAAAATAAAAAATTAAAACCCCTTTTGTTGTTTGAGATTTTGTTCTGTTCATCCTCCGTTTTAAAAACAGGGGAAGAGAAAGACAAAATCCCACTTTCTCTCTCTAGAAATGGTTTCAAATCTTCAATGTTTTTCATGGATTCCACAACCCCTGTTGTCCCCTCTCAATTTCTGCCAAAGGTTTATTATGCTCTAAATTATGTTCTAAAATTACCAAATAATCAAAATTGTTTGGTTTAATTGTTTGTTTGTTAAAACAATCTCAACTGAAAAACGACCACATGAACCGAATGAAGAACCCATTTATGATTACAAAGTCTGGTACAATTTCGTGCAGTCGCCAGTTTCCACAGCCGGAACCACCATCTCCAACAAAAACCACCACCACCGTCTCCGACAAAAACCGGAACCAGCATTTCGATCCATTCAGCCCCAAATCAAGTCCCTTTGAAACTCATCGATTCATACCTCTCGGCTCGTTATCACTAATTTTGCTCTGACGCGTTGACAACAGCCGCACCTAGTTCTTCTCAGTGATGGGTTTTTTAGATCTGATTTAACACCCATAATTAATAAAAACAATATGTTGATATTTGCGGAAAATAGGCCCGATTTTTTTTTAGTAAACTATACTCGATATAACATCACTTTCATATACTCGAATCACCGGTTGATACAAACCTACATGCACGACGTGCAAGGATTTTTATAAAATTTCTGCATGACCCGTTCGTTTAACGAACAACCCTTACGAAAACCAAAACCTGTGATAATAATCAATGATTCACAACCAACATAGCTCTTTAAAACGTTGACGAACTAGCAATATGCTAGAACAAAATACACTAGGGTACAAAAGACTAGACTTGCTAGGTTCAATAACCAGAACATATAATTGTTGGGCAAATCACAACCCAAACCATCTCTTATTAACCCGCTCTCAAGACTTGATCACTTCCGTCTTATATCAACTAACTTGTTAACCATATTCAATTAGAGTAACTCGTAGATCACTCCCATCGTTCTTTTGTCATTCAGTTCCACCTTATTAACTTGGATCTCATTTCGTTTATCCCTAGCTGCCCAATGTCCCAACTGTTCTTGATGTCCATTTCCCTTATTAAATCACTAAAGCCATTTACTCTTCACTTGTAATTCACCTAAGATGTACAACATTAGTGATAACAACGTTTGGATTTGTTAATAAACATTTGATTTAATTAACGCAGTCTATAAAGCGTGACAACAAGGCTCCTTAACTCCGAAGTGAGTCATTCAAACTTCCTTATGTTTCAGCCTGCATAACAGCTTTCCCCGCTTACTTGCTAAGTACGCAACTCACAGAGCTGCAGCCAAATAATCATCATCTCAATCCCCTTTTAATATTAAACATCCCATACTCGATACTTACCACCCCTTAGTTTAATCCATCAACCCTCTTTCCAATAATCTTGTCCTTATTAGTTCCGATTCCTTTATTTCATATATTAGACAAACTAAATATATATATATAAAGATCACATACCTTATACATAATATTAATGATCTTTTGGTAAGTCTACACTGCTTTTACTCCCAATATCTGCATCTTACTTCCATCACCTTGTTTATGATTTAATCATACTAATAAACTCGGAGATTTATATCACCGACAATAATTACCATTACCACACAACTCCGTACCATTACCACACAACTCCGTACTAACATTAACTATCCTTTACAATTCTTACCACACACCATATAAATATTTTCACAAAGGTATTTATATATCTAATAAAAATACTACTTGAGTGAAGCATCACTCACCTTTTCCCGTAGAGGTGTTGTCGTCCATGCCATCCTTTTGACCCGTTGTTTCCCATCCATGTCATACTGCTAAACAACAAGTCAACTTGCAAATCATTAGAACATATAACGGTCATTCACACCCTTTTTAATACCTAAGTATTATTTACCCAACTCGTTATATGTGTTCTTGACGATTTTTACCATTAGTCTATTAATTAGGACAACCTTACCCATTTGACCCGTTTTCACCCATTAGTGCAAGTGTTTGCATTGCTCTTTATGCAAGTATTTTAAACACTTCTAATATACTAAGTTAGATGTACATAAACAACTAGAACTAACCATTTATGTTTAGTTCCAACATACTCAAACATCCTTCTTTATTTAGTTTTACAAAAACTTTATTTTAGTGCATCACTATTCTGCGCAACTGTTGTATTCGGCCTATTAACCCTTGTAGAATTTTAATTGGTTCATATTTTCAAACATGGTATGTAAAATACTCTTGTATATTTTCAACCCAAAAAGAATTACCCCAATTGGAATTTTTTATGATTTTATATGATTTTCGAAAGAAACAAGACTAATTCATAAATCAACTAATAATTCAGCTTTAAACCAATCTTGCTAAGCTGTTTTGTACTGCAGTTTTCATATATCTATCCTTCTTATTTCCTCTCATTCTAAAAATATTTAGAAAATACACTCCAGGGGCTTTCCAGCCATATAAAGAACACCCCAAACGGACACTCCGTTGATTTTATATGATTTTTCGAAGTCTGCCCAAAATCTGATTAAAAAGCTGCGAAAATCATGTTTATGGTGCCTCTAATTTCGTCCCAAACCATAAAATGCAGCCCTCTTTCATGGTTAAAACTTATGTTGAACTCCTAGAAAGGATTAGGAACATCAAACACATAAATTATATATCTTATTCAATTAAACAAGAAACCCTAACATGCATCTTAATCAATAATGGAGTTTCTAAGTATCATCAACTTGAAATAACTATGATAGAATCATCTATAACTTCATAAAATAGATCATCTGTCACAAAAAACTTTAACTTTCATCATGATTACACTTTCAACTCAAGAACACATGAAAATCTAGGGTTTTTTTTTTATAGATATTACTTACCAGCCTTCAACATAACAGTGGATGTTCATAAGTTCTTCAATTTCATTAATCAATCACCTAAAATCGATGTATTAAAGCTTCCCATCGATTTTCTTCTTGACCCATGGCTCCCATGGCACCCACACAAAATACGTATCTTTTTTTATGGAATTCTCTACACCTCAGGTTAATAGAGAATCTTTCACAATTTGGCAAGATTAGCCCCTCCATTTTCAAACCTCTTTATCCTTACAATTCTTGTTAAATTTATAACTCTACCATATTTTAAATACTAAATGAAGCTTAACATGGTAAACAAGGTTAAGTTATTTAAATTAAGCCATTAAATTCTCAAATAGAATTGCTCATTTTATAATTAATTAGTTCAACAGATATAAAATGCTACATAAATCAAGATGTATCAATATATGAACATCCCCAAATTTGGGATGTTACATCTGAGCAGATCTGCGATGGGGTGAGCGAGAAGGCGAGATTTGTGACATCCATGAAGTCTGCGTTCATGCTGTTGAAGATGAATTCTTTAGGTTTACTAAAGAGGGGAAGTGAACTTATGGAAATTTTAATTTTGTGTTTTGGTTTTGAATCATGGATGGATACAGGGATTTGGATATATGAACTGATTAGAATGCTTGGGAAGATGATGATGTATTTTATTTTATTATTTTAGTTAAAAAATTGTTATAATAAAACTTGTAATGACCAAAATGCCCTTGACTAAATTGAGGAAAAGGACAAAAACCAGGTTTTCTTTTTAAGAAATCTGAGTTGACTTAGCTTTTGGACCAAAATGGCAACAAAATTGAAACCACAGGGACCCAGATTCAAAAGATTTGAGTTTTGGACTAAAGTGGCAAAAATGATCAAACCTCAGGGACCAAAATGTCAGTTTACTCTTATTTTAAAAAAAAAACTTTAATAAAACACACCTCCGACCCAAAAGGGCAAAAGGCCAAACAAGACAGACCCCCGACCCAAAAGGGCAAAAGGCTAAACAAAACAGACCCCCGTTCCAAAAGGGTAAAAGGCTAAACAAAACAGACTCCCGACCTAACCGGGCAAAGGGCGACAAATTACAACATATACAAAGGGTATCTACATCATTCCTCCCATCTAATGTATTTACAAGAAAATCTATTTTTAACCCTCCCGAAACCCCTCGATTTAATCTCTCCTAAACTATCTTGCACACTTCGATTTAACTCCTTGAAGACCAACTCATTTCTACCTTTTCAAATACACCAGCAAGATATATCAACAGGCCTTGAATTATTTTCTTCGCTTTCTTACTCAACTTGGCGAAATTGTGTATTTCCATTATGTCTTTGAAACCGAAAGAGTATATAGGAAGAATTTTGCACCAAACACCAAAGCCCAACCAAACCCTATTGGCAACCGAGCAAGCTGTAAAGAGATGATCCACTTTTTCCTCATATTCTTCGCATAATGGACCATAATAGATGATATGTCCACGCTCCTTCTTCTTAAATTAACTCTCGTAGCTAACCTATCAAGATTGCCTCTCCAAGCCATTATGTTGCAGTTAAGAGGAACCCATTTACACCATTCGAATTTCGGCGGATTGTTCATCCCTCTATCATCAATTAAAGCCTTTTGACTGACTTCACCAAAAACCCTCCGATATCATCTCCTATCCACGACCAAGAATCCTTGTTACTAGAAAGGGATACCAAATCAAGACCACTCCCTAAGCTCCGCATCCGAACCTGGCAATCTTCGCCAGTTCCATAAACGACCGCCGACATCCTGATCCGAAGTAATCTTGTCTGCTACCCTGCACAATTTGAATCTCTCTAGACCGAACAGGAGAGGCAATCTTTCCATGAAAGAAAGATCGCCCACCCAAGTGTCCACCCAAAAACGAATATCCAAACCATTCCCCACCTTACCGACAATCAAATTATTAAGACCCTTCCCGTTTAAAATAAATTTAGAAATCAACGAAACAATATTTTTCCAACATCCTGAAATATTATCGTTCAGCAGGAGAATATTCCATTTATTTCTTTTGAAGTGACAGGCTTCCACCAGTTTCCTCCACAAATTTTCGTTCTCCACCCTATACCTCCACCCCCATTTGACTAAAAGAGCCTCGTTAACTTCTTTAAGTCTATTAATACCCAAACCCCATTTTTTCTTTGGCCACGTGACCTAGTCCCAAGCAACCCAATGCATTTTCCTATTCTCACTAGACCCTGCCCAAAGGAATTTTCTCATTTTAGCTTCTAACAAATTAATGACACCGACTTGAACCTTTTAGATAGAAAAATAGTAAATAGGGAGGCTCTCCAAAACCGAATTAATAAGAGTAAGCCTCCCCCCTAATTGAAAGGGTTTTAGATTTCCAAATTGACAACCTTTTATCAAAAACCTCAATGACCGGATTCCAATTAGAAATTTTATTCATGTTGGTCCCCACCGTTATCCCCAAGTAAGTAAGCGGATATTGTCGTTTCACACCCTAGCACCTTAGCCATCTCATTGATTTCCTTGACTTCCACACCCAAGCCAACTAAGTTGGATTTACGTAAATTAATTTTTAACCCCGAACACATGTAGAAAATCCTCCGAAATCTAGCCACATTAAGCATACTATCCTTATCCCATTCCCCCGGTATGAGAGTGTCGTTAGCATAAAAGAGATGAGAGATTTTCAAACAGTTATTAAGAGTTTTGATACCTTTAAATAGACTTGTCTCACCAGCTTTGACAAAAATATTAGATAACGCTTCCATAACCAAGAGAAAGAGAATGGGGATAAAGGGTCTCCTTGTCTAACCCCCTTGGAACAATTAAATTCAAAGGTAAGGGACCCATTGACTAACACCGAAGATCTAGCCGAGGCTAAAACCCCTTCAATCCACTTGCACCATAACGGGGGGAAACCCATCTGACCCATGACATCAAGAAGAAACTTCCAACAAACATTATCATAAGCCTTTTCAAAATCGGTTAAAAGTTATTTACTTATACTAACTAAGTAATGTGGTGGTGGGCCATTAGTAAAGACAAAATCTTTAAACACCTAGGTTTGAGAGGGAAGGGAAGGTTCTTGAGTTTTAATCACACCAACAACATTGATTAAAAAAAATTTACCGTTAAAAAATATATATACTAAGCATACACATTCGTTTAAATTTAGGGGGAAATAGGCATGTTCACCAGAACTTTAAGCATTGACTCTATGGATTTATTTTAAAATAAGTAAACTAGTAAGAGAAAGACAACCCAGTCCAACACCCTTTTTAGCCCACACTTTAACATTCGGGCACCTTTTGTGCCCACAAAATTATACTTGAGTCTACATCTCACCAAATAACCAATCAAAAAATTGCACTTCAGTTGGAATCGACATGGCTCAATATTGTTCGGGCGGTATCAGCTCGGTTTGTCACATTATCCATAGGGTACTGACACTCGCGATAGCTTACGATATAAAAAAGATATTCTATACCGACAACAAAGTTGTTCGGACTATGCTGGTTCAGTTTTGTCACTGTAAAAAAACAAAAAGAAAACAATTATATTTGACCCGTACGATTTTGAATAAAACTTCTAAAGAAACCCAGATAAAAATAACTATATCACAGCAGTAAATTTGGAATTTTTAAAACATTACGCTATATTATTAGAATAACGATAATGGTAAACAACAATTTGTTTATATGTATATTTGTAACTTGATTGCATCTACATTAATTACCACTCACCACTTGGTTTCTATAATAGATCAAAATGAGACGTAAATAAATTAAGGCATGCGGTAACGACATATTTCGAATTTTATAAAACATGGTATCTTAAAAGGTATAAGGGAAAACCCAAATACGTTTAAAATTAATTAATAGTAAAATATTAATAAAACTAAAATCTAAAACAAAGATAATTAGAATATTTTAGCTTACCGTTCATGTCTCCTTCTTTTAATATTGTAATAACTTGTTTCCCACACGTGTGTTATGACAGGATCTTACGTGTGTAAATGCGTGGTAACAACAATAGTTCATGGACTATATGATAGTTTCATCAAAGTTTAGAGGAATTTACCCGCACTTCGTGGCAGGTTAAAAACATAGATAAAAATAAACAAGACGCAAGCTGGATTGGTTAAATAAAAATAGAATTATTATTATTATTATTGTTTTATTTTTACTTGTTAATTAATATTGTATTGTACTAAATTAATTTACTTATATTTAATGGTATAAAAATTTTGATTATATAATATAATAAAACTTACTTAGTTTCGTTATATATATAAAGGAAAAACATCAACTAAGTTAAAGCCTAAAGTTAAATAGGTTAAGAGAGTTAAGGGGGGTGAAAGTGTAAGGGATTGAAACTTAAAACAAAGTAATAAAAAGGAAGGAACCCAGCGAGATTCGAACCCAGGTCCGCCGGTTCACAAACAACCCACGCACCAACTGGGCTACATCGCCCTTGGTGCTAGAACCCTGCATTGTTTCATTGTAAACCCAAACCCGGAAACCCAACAACTCTTTCTTCCAAACATCGCAAAACACCAACCCGAAACCACCCTTTTTCGCCCGAACCAACCCGGCCTAATCTATGCGATCTGACGACAATGCGACTTCGTGAAGGTTTCATATGAATCGGTGTTGGTGGAGAACATGTTGGTCATCATAAAATTGTTCACTTATACACCTTAAATGATCCTTTAATCCGAAAATCAAGTCTCCGTTAAAGCATCAGAACACCAATCGGCCAATATCAAAATTTGACTACTTAAAACTTCACACTCAACAAATTCTTGAACATCTCACAACTTTACCCAACTCTCAAAACCCGCAAACAACACTAAAAAACCACGAAGTTAAGCAAAGAACAAAGCTGGGGCTTGGAATTTTTTCACACGATTTCTCCTTCAATCCTTAACCAAATCAGGCAATTCCAAAGCCCAGTGGCAGATCCAAGAATTTTTTCCACTGGGTTAACTTTTTAGATGCTTAAACTTCATATGACTGAACATAAAAAAACTTCGGGTCGGTTCGAGTTGGATAAGGTCCATCACATAATAAAAATGTGATACAATAATGAAATAGACATCGACATTAGAATTTAAAAAACACGTAATATAAAATACGATGGTCTCTACGAATAAGAAAACTACCTGCAATTGTTCCCTATGAATTTTTATCTTTTGAAACGTTGATTAACATAACAAAAAAATAGCATTTCTAAACGGAGTCATACTGTATATAAACAAGCATACATGCACGCAACTTAAAATTCAGATACTTACCTACTACATTCTAGACACCAAACAATCAATAAGCATCAAAAACAATATTTAGATTGATACCTTTATCATCCTCTAGCACAAACAGTCAATAAGCATTAAAAATAAACATAACAACAATTCAAAACCAAATCATACTTCAACTTAAAATTTAGATTGATATCTGCATCATTCTCTAGCACAAATAGTCAATAAGCATTAACAAATATATTTAGATTGATACTTGCAACACCGAATCGAAACGAGAAAAGTACTCCAATCTAACCACCAGTGTAAAAAAAAATTTTAAACCAAATCATACAGTACATAAACAAGCATATATACAGCAACTTAAAATTTAGATGGATACTTGCAACAACCTAGGGCACAAATAATCACTAAGCATCAAAAACCATATTTAGACTGATACTTGCAACATAAAGTCGAAACAACGTAACAATTTAGCAAAAAACCGACTATGAACTTGTGGCGAAACAATAAGCACCTGCGTACATATATTACTATTCTACCCAAACATAAAACTTCTTAACCTACTAGGAGCTATTTAATGAGTGTGATGATAAAGCAGATAAACAACAAGATAAAACACTTCTACACCAACAATCTAATCACTCTATAGACATAGGTAGAGATATTACGGACCTTACAAAAGGGAATAATTATATTGTGGGGGGTGGGGGGTAGGGGGCTGGTGAGGGTTGAGGTTGTTCAATGTCTGATGATTGTTATGTTAACTTTTAAAAAACGGAAGAATAAAACCAGCTGATGCGGACTCTAACTAGGGATTTAATGGTTGGAAAGGGTAGGTTAAACCACTAGAACACTAAACATATTTTGTTATGGGTTCATCCAAAATTTATTTATAGGTTCCTATCGTATTTTCTACATATGTTTTCGCTAAAAACTACAAACCGAATGGGTTCCTGGGAACCTGGTGTTTGAATATAAATCCGCCCCTGCCAAAACCTAAACTTGTTAATTTTCCGTGTTGTACAAAACCCCTTTATCAATTTCTGTGATAGAGGGCAAATAAAATCCGAATTTAATTTCTTTATATTTTAGGGTTCTTAATTTGTAGAATTTGGGGCTTGTTATCATAGACTTTAAGTTTTAATGAAATCAAAACTAGGATATTACTTATTACCATGTTAGATTAGTTTATATAATTTTTTAGAATTATTGGACACCAATTGGATTTATTGTGAATTTTAAACAAGTTATATTATGTTGGAAAATATATAAAATATGAGTTTATCGAGATAAAATATCATGAATATAATATTTTCTGATTTTCTATAAGATACATAAGACTTAGAATTTTCATAAGTTCATGACTCATGGTATATTATTGGTAATACGAGGACTAATTAGATTATAAATATAAATTTAGTCTTTTTAACAAATTTTATTAGTTTAAAAAATGTAGGACATGTATAAATTTTTAGAATAATAAAACTGTAAGATGATTTTTTATGAATTTACCTAGAATTGGTATTTTCAACATACAATAACATGGGTTGTTATTTTGTATTATTATTTCATTATCATAATTTTTGGACCTATTAGATATAAATTTAATAATTTGATTAAATTATAAACATTTGTTGTTAAGTTTGAATTAGATTAATTAGACATGGCTTACACAACAATATGTAAATTTGGACATAAATATATTTATGTTATTATTATTACAAATTAGTCACATTATTTATTTAGTCATGAGTTTTAATTCAATATTTTGGATAGAATTATTATATATAATTTTAAGATATTACAAAAGCCCTCAAATTGTAGGATTTTTTTATGGTTTTATATTGTTGTTGGATGTTTTGTATATTTTGTTATTTCATATTTTAGGGTAACCTTTTCTTTTGCAGTTTTTTTTCCTCAAATTCGTGCTGCCAATCCAAGATCAAATAAACGCAAAATTGTGAGTAGATCTGACTCTTCCCGCATTTTACATTTAAATTTTTGAAATGTATCATGTGTCATACATTCACATACTTTTTTTACTTTAATCATAACATGTAAAGTCAATATGTAATTATGTGTTTGTGTAGTTGTAGTGTGTATATTTATTTATGTGAAGCCGTAGTCAATTGTGTTCTAGCACGTCATTCTGGATCCACTGATTGACCGGTTCCTCGTGGACATGAGCTGTAGACTGGTATCGCCACCATCATTGACTCCCGCTCCTCGTATAGTTGCATATTCATATATCACATAGTCACATAATTGCTTTATTCACATATTCTCATGATTTTATTATCTTATTTGGTATGTATGAATTATTATTGTTTATATATTGTGATCATTATTCTAACACTTGAATTGCATGTTAAATATCTTCTTAAAAATAATAAACAAATTATTTTATTAAGTATATATTTACTCACCAACATTTTTGTTGACCCAAAATTACTTTTACACATGATACAGAAAAACAGGTGTGATGAGTTGAAGATGAAGACACATACGACATGCCTTAGAAAATAAACAAGGATTTTATCTTATGTTTTATGACTTTGAATTTTGTATGAATTATAATTTTGATATGATTAAATTTTTAAACTTATAATAGTGTTTAAGCTTTGGATAATCATCATGCACCGATCAATAATCCACTACGGGTCGGAGTGTGATAGATTGGTATAAAAGTCAATGGCTATTGGGATAGAGGTTTAGGTTATTAATATAATATAATATAATATAATATTTTATTTTAATTTACTTTATTGTATTCGGTATTGATTTACTATTTTTAGTTTGATTTCAGTATAACTAGAATTTTTACTCGTTACGCGTTGCAGCAACGTAACGTAGATACACGACGTATACAAAGTTTCTAACCTATACGCTTGTGGTAAGTTCGAGAGGTGGCGAAACAACCAAGCATTGATGCTGGTAGATGTTGACTTAGTTAAAGCATTGCACATTATCTAACATGTTTGAAATTGAAAATAACACTTTCTGTATCAAGAGTCCAACTTTTACCATAAATACATGTTTACAATTTGCTAGAATGTATCAAGAGTCCAACTTTTACCACAAATACATGTTTACAATTTGCTAGAATATATACATGTTTTTTTTGGACCTTGCTATTTACACACCCCACTTATCCACTTTGTCTATTCACACACCCTCAGTATCGACCCTCAGTATCGAGCTGTGGCCAAAGCGCGGCGTTTTGGTCCGGTTAACCAGACAAAGACTGACGGGTGTTTTACGGATCTGTTGATCTGACCAAAATGGCGAACTTTGACAGCGTTTTGGTACTGTCAACCAGACAAAAGACTGACCGGGTGTAACTTATACGATCTCCAACCTGAAATGAAATCCGTAATTCCATCTGAGATAGACATGGAATAAATCCAACTTTGCAGGCGTAATGGAGCACAATTGATTTGGCCATATGTTTAGGTTAGTGTGTCATTTTTTATATTTTTTTGTTATAATGTTTTTTCAATGATTTATTCAAAAAAGCATTACACTAATTTACCATCTTTTCTTTTAAACCCATGATCTATTGAGTTGGCTCAATATCTTTTAACGCCATGTATTTATTTACCACTCTTCTTGTAATTTCTATGTTTTATATTTTTAAAAGAGAAAAGTGCCCGGATAGTCCCTGTGGTATACCCTGTTTTCACCTTTAGTCCCTACATTTTCAAAATTACAGCTACAATCCTCAACTTTGGCAAAATCGTTCTCGGATGGTCCCTGGCGTGGATGGAGGTTAGTTTTCTCAGTTAAGTAGATGTGAAATTACCTAAATGCCCTTAATATAAAACAATATAAATTTAGATGTGGCCATGTTTTTTATTTAAAATAATGTTGCTGGTCAAAGTCAACATCCATATCATATAAAACGCTAGAGGTTGCCCACAAATCACCATCATCACCACCGCTGCAACAGACCACCGTCATCACCACCGCTGCAACAAACAACCATCATCACCACCTATAAACATGCCGCCACCGATAAACCACCGCATCACCACCCACAAATGAGTATACGGTATACCTGATGTCACACCCCAACCGATAGCGGAAACATCGGGGTAGCGGCACTAGGCGAACCAGATTGTCTCATGAGAAATTCCATAACACTATTTAAGCGACAATATTTAAACGTTAATATCTCATACTACTAACATATAATCCTTAAACAAATTACAGAATTTAAGCATTCTCATAATACAAATCAAGTTCGATATCCCCTAGATTTCTATTACAATGCGTTTCTAGTAGACCAATCCTATCCGATTGCAAGTAGACAAAATCCTCAACCTGCCACATATGTTAAAATAAAACGTCAATACAATCAAGTAAAGGTGAGCATACAGGTTTTGCGTACATAGTAGATATAAGAGTGTAGCATACACCGCATGACATACGTAAGAGATGTGAACTATGTAACTACTTAGATTCAAGCAAACCAACAAACCGCGATTGATCGAGGCATGCGAACAAGTGTCCACATCCTAAAGAGAAAATAAATGAGAAATAAAATACGAGCCTTAACAACCCCGGGCCTCCGGGTGGCGGGTCAACCTCTATTATACTATCATGTTAAGAGTGGCGTACAAGCAATCAAGCAATACATACAATTAAGCAGATTTCACGTATAATCATGTATCAGCGGGTTGCGAATAAACATTTGAGATTTGTGTGATGTGATTTGATATAGGAACATATGTGACACCCAACAGTGCGTTTAAGCGTATAAGGGATTCAAGTATACTCACTATTGGTGCGATTAAGGAGAGATTCGGGATCTGAGATGAGTTGGGGAGAGCGCCGGATCAGCCTGTAAGCAAACAGAAGTGCATAAGTCTTCCGAAATGCTGAAACAGTGAACGGGTGAGAGAACAGTAGACGAGTTCGGGCAAACTTGTACCTTTGGGTACAAGTTCGGGCGAACTTGTATGTTTAACTTACTGGAGGTACAAGTTCGGGCGAACTTGTCTGATTTCTTGAGAAATGAGACAAGTTCGGGCGAACTTGCCCTAATTGCTGAGGGATGATACAAGTCCGGCGAAATTGTCTAATTCTCTTGAGAATTGGACAAGTTCGGGCGAACTTGTGTGAAGTGTTGAGGTTTTAGTTAAGTTCGGGCGAACTTGGTCACCATTCTGGTGACAAGTTCGAGCGAACTTGATGTAATCCGAGCGAACTTGACTGTTTTGGCATCCAAATCGTGCGATTTCGCGTCGTTTGCTGAGGAAATCGAGTGTCCATCCCTCCAACCTTAAGCCACTGAGTAAAACTTAGGCTGGAGAGGTCTTTTGGAGCGAGTTTAGCCATTTTACAAAAAACTCGGGCTAATCCGGGCGAACTTGAGGGTTCGTACGGGTTAGTCCAGCTTGTGTAAAGTGACGATTTCGTCCTTGTGCTTCCGGATTTGAGATCTTGCTTGACAACGCCTCGTTCCACTTCAAAGTGAACGAAACATACGTCATTTAGTCCGAAATTTGTGTAAAAATCGATGTTTTAAGGGTTTTACTTAGATCTAAGCATAGATCTAAGTGAAAAATAGAAGTTTTGTATAAAAAGGTGAAGAGTTTCGTAAACAGAAGAGATTTGATGAAAACGAAGGCAAAGCCTTGTGCAAAATCGTTGTAAAGCGTTGTTGAACGTTGTTGTAGCTTGAAAACGGGTTGAATCTTACTTAGAAAACAAAAGGTTTCGGTTTTGGGGAGCTTCGGGCGAACTTGCAGCAAGTGCAAAGGAATAATGGAGCTAAGTATTTATAGGTGGAGGCGAGAAAGTGGACTAAAACATCAAGTTCGGGCAAACTTGTATCCAGTTCGGGCGAACTTGTTTGTTTCTCCTGATTTTGAGACAAGTCCGGGCGGACTTGTGTTTATTGAAGAGTTTAGGTGGCCTAGGCAAGTTCGGGCGAACTTGTGATGTACAAGTTCAGCCGAACTTGACCTAGTGGCCAATTTTGTTCATTGATTTCGCGTTAGGAGTTCGTTTGGCGATTCGGTTCGTATTAGATAGTTATATTAAGCGTTATAATTGATTTAATAGTGCGATTTAGCGATTTGTGCGTGTGAGAGCGTTGCGATAGTGATTATAACCATAACATAAATAAATATAACACACATAAAACATAATTCCACATAATTAACTGCGATTTGCGACGCGATAAGATAAGCGACGCGATGGCACAAGTGGTTATTGTACAACAACACACTCAGCTATTTAAGTAACATAGTTACTTGTGAGGGTCCGTTGTACGGATCGTTCGGGCACTAATCTGACAAACCTAAGGTAAACGTGCGAAATCCGTTTGCTTAGGCGACATTGGATACACTCAATTGTTTCTATTTAATCACCGTTTCATTAATATTCAACGTTACAGATCCTGGAAACACTTGGACAGAGCTTCGCCTATGTCGTGACAAAATCCCTGAATGTTACAAATGAAATGTCAAGACTCCTATTTTAGGAGTGCAAGTTCGCTTGTGGAGTGCAAGTTCGGGCGAACTTGCTTAATCAAGTTCGGCCGAACTTGACTACAGCATATACATTTCAAGCGAACTTGACCCTTTTCATACATAAACTTCGACATTTCGCTCCTAAATACTAACTCGATATTATACGATGACGTAGGCAACAGACATATGCATCAATAGACTCCTCCTTGGATGTTTCCGTAGTCATCATTCTTCAATTAAGTTCCTGAGTCTTTAATGTTCTCTTGTTCCTTATATCTTGAATAACTTTAACATCCATGCTCCCCCTTGCTTTGAGCTTTCTTGTATCTTTAATCAACGTGTTTATCTAGCTCCTCCTCAAATGATGCTTCGAATCTCTAAGATTTGACGATTAAGAACAATCACACGTATCCACACACAAACAGTTTCTTAACAGTCTCATTGGTCAGGCTCACATTCAACATTATTAGGTTTCCATGGAAGATATGAGAAAAAAAACTTTTTGGGTTTTTAATATTGAATGCAGAAATGTAAACATACTAAAATGTAATATTTACAGTTTGTATTTTTGTGAGAAAAAGTGCTAGAGGATTATATCAGTTTTTAAGACATATCACCAGTACCGTTGACCTTTTAATGAATTTAAGTTTTAAACTTGTTTACCTAGATTGTTGATATGTTTGTCCACTTAAACTTTACCATGTTTCCAACTGTTCCAAGATATGTTAAGGTATGATTTATGAAACTTGACTTATCTGCGGTTCCCACTTCTTGAATATACTCCCGTATCAAGATTCCCTAGATTTCATCTTACAAGTGAATATAGCGTAATTGATATCTGTATCTGAGTTAATGCGAGACCTTAAGAGCTCAGGTTAGTACTACCGTACAGACAAAGAGAGGAAGGCTCGTCTTTAGGGTGTGTTCCAATTAAGGAATCTTTCTAGCACTGCAAATGATTAGATCTTTCGATACTTTTCAAGTTTTGCATGCAGTTTAGGGGTTTATAGCGAAAGTATTATAGAAGTTCTAGGCTATTGCTTCCGCAAAATCAGAAGAACTTGTATAATACCCCAGATATCAACTATCTATAAAGACCTCGTATCTCAGAATCAGGCAATCTCTCAAACGAAATTTCGGAGTACTAAGTCCATATATCCAAGATATGTTAATCCACAAGATTAAGCAGTTGTAAAATTTAGTTTATATCTAGAAAACAGTTTACTGAACGTGTTAAGCCTATCGACACATCCACAGTAAGACTTGTTTATCACTTTTAAACTTTACAAATCCTTAGCATACTGTGAAAGTCCACTAATGTACTATCATTTCCTTTATTCGCACAAATAATCTCATTTTTCATTTTTCAATGTTTTTGATATTTTAAGATTTTCTATTGTTTTTTGTTTTTTCAATCATTTTATCCATCTAAAATGATTTTGGAACGATGTTTTTCAATTTTACAGAAATTTTTTAAAAAAAATTTCTCCCCCTAAAATTGAAAACATCTTATTAAAATCGAAAATAAGAATCTTCCATTTTAACCATTTAACGACTTTTTACGAATGTGAACGCGAGACTACCATTTTGTTTGTGTGGAATATCACTCATGTCTCTTGTCTCTCTATATGAACAACCACTGCTTCTGAAATGACCTTTGGCTTGAAGCTTGGTTATCCTGCACATTCAAACAAATTTTAATCAGTTTTGAATTGGAACCCAATCCATTCTGGATTTAGGTTTACCAAAATCATTAACATCTGAAGTAAACATTCACACTCTTTTTGATATTCAAACAGTTTGATAGAAACTTTATTTGAAAATTTTACTTTTTTGATTTTTTAACTGTTTGAATTATCAAATTTTTCTCCACTGCTCTCTCTTTTGTCCTCAGATTTGTATCTGATGAATTCGTTTTACTTGACTGTGAGTAAAATTATTCATTAGAACTTTTATCTGATTTTTTAGACGTATCCGATGACAAAAATTTTTCCAAATACTCTATAACTTTTTTCCTATTTTTTCTCAATCTGTCTTTTTGCCCTGGTGATAACTTGACTTTTTGTTCTTTGGGCTTCTCTATAGTTTTCTCATTTTTCTTCTCTGTTTTCTTCTCCTCTGGTCTTTTCCCCCCTTGAGATTTAACCGATCTTCTTTTCAGATTAGTGGGACAATCCCTGGAAATATGACCTTTGATTTGACATTTATAGCATCTTCTCGTATTAAATCTCTTTTTTCAGGCAGTTAACAGCAATGTGTCCACCAAATCCACAGTTGTAACACACTCTGTTATCGTATCAACCTCTCCATTCAGACCAAACACCCAAATCAGCACATTGATTTGACGTGTAGTAGTCATCTTTCCCGCTTCTTCTGTAAAATTGATTTGACTTTGAAGCAATGTAGTCCGACCTGCACCACTTATTCTCAAATTTTTGTAAGTTTTTATAATGATTGGATGACCGTACCGATGAGCTTTTATTTTGTTTTGAAAATTTATAGAATTTTGTTTTTCATGTTGTTTTTGTTCTCCATTCTGCTTAGAAGGTTTTTGAGTTGAGCATTCACCTTTTTCAGCAGATTGTAGAACAGTTTCTTGAAAATTTTCTTTTAGTTTCAAAAATATTTCTTTTTTATCATTTTCATCATCGGTATTATCATCACAATCCTCAATTATGACATCGTCATAATTTGTGATCTTGTCACTTATTGGGATTTTCTTTTTATTATTATTGATTGGTTTTGGACATATATGGTCTAACTTTAAAGAGGAAGTCACAAAACCTTTCAATAATTTCTCTGAATTAACAGCTTTATTTTTAACAGTCTCAACTTCTTTTTCAAGTTGAGCAATTTTCTGAATATGAGAATTTATTGCTTTTTGATTTTCTATATTTAATTTTTTAAAAACAATATTTTTATTTTAAACATTTTTATTTCATTTGAAAATCTATTCCATTTGTAATTTTTCATTTTCTAAAATTTTTATTTTGTTTTCAAAATTCTTTTCATTGTCTTTTAACTTTTTATTTTCTAATGTCAAACTCTCAATCTTACTCAAGAGTTTTGCATTATCTGCCTGATAATTTTCTACATCATAGACCGGGCAGACTTGTTTAGAACTTGAAGACTCATTTGTGGATATACTTGAAACTAGATCTTCACAGTTCTTAACCACTACACTCTCTTGAAACTTATTCTCCAGAGATGTCCATAATTCTTTCGCAGTCTTGTATTCTGGTAAAAGTATCAGGATGTCTTCCTTAACCGATTGCTGGATAAGATTAATCATTTTCTTTTCACAAAATAATCATCTTTCTGTTGAGTAGAATATTTGCACTTCTCTAGAATTTTCTGATTCTATCTCTAGGAACGACATAACCTGTCTCATCGCGACCCAACTGCGGAAATGGATAGCTTGGACCCAACTCTCAAAATTTCATTTCCAAACTTCATACTCGTTCATACTCATCAACTTTGACGGCTTCACGTACTCCATTTCGTTTTCCAAATATATATGTCGTTCAAAACACTTGACAAATGATTAGCAAACAGACAATTTTTAGAAAAATTTAACTTTTTAATCGACAATATTAATGTATCGGTTGGCTAAAACGTTTAAAATTTTTCGGAAAACTGTTTTTACCAATTAGAGCTTTAAACTCGTCTCGTCGATACGATTCTAACGATATATAATGTCCGAGACGTTTCGGGATTTTCATGCCGTTTTTTTAGAAACCTTGGACAAGTTCGGGCGAACTTGTCACAGACTTAACAAGTTCGAGGAACTTGTGTTGAGATGTTATGAAAAATAGCAAGTTCGAGCGAACTTATGTGAATTTTCAAGATATACAAGTTCGGGCGAACTTGTATAGACTTCAACAAATTTTTATCAAGTTCGGGAAAACTTGACTAAAAATGATGAAAAAAATAGTCAAGTTCGAGCGAACTTGAGTAAAAACTTTGAAAAATTAGTCAAGTTCGGGCGAACTTGATGAAAAATTTGAGTTTTTCAGTCAAGTTCGAGCGAACTTGTGTATTTCGACGAAGTGTATTTCAACATGGTTTTTTTAATTTTTCGACATGAATTCGTTTGTTTTAAGCTATGATCTTTTCAAGGGTTTATCTATTATGGATTTTACGTATTATACTTGAAAATCAGTCCATTTTGTCTGTGAATTGTTCAAGAAAAGTTACAAATGAAATAATAGAGTAGAAGATGAGATGATTCCAGTCCAATGTCTTCAAATTAGGACAATCCTGCTCTGATACCAATTGAGGGTCCGTTGTACGGATCGTTCGGGCACTAATCTGACAAACCTAAGGTTAAACGTGTGGTATCCGTTTGCTTAGGCGACATTGGATACACTCAATTGTTTCTATTTAATCACCGTTTCATTAATATTCAACGTTACAGATCCTGGTAACACTTGGACAGAGCTTCGCCTCTGTCGTGACAAAATCTCTGAATGTTACAAATGAAATGTCAAGACTCCTATTTATAGGAGTGCAAGTTCGCTTGTGGAGTGCAAGTTCGGGCGAACTTGCTTAATCAAGTTCGGCCGAACTTGACTACAACATATACATTTCAAGCGAACTTGACCCTTTTCATACATAAACTTCGATCATTTCGCTCCTAAATACTAACTCGATATTATACGATGACGTAGGCAACAGACATATGCATCAACAGCTTGTGATTGCGTTTGAATTAGCGATGCGTTTAATAAATGATTAGATGCGATAATCATCGTAAATAAACATAATTAATTAACATAACATTCTCATAATCGAATCTTGAGTACAACGATGAAAATAAACTAAATAAACTGAAATACAATAACAACGAAAATTTCGAATTGTTACACCTGAAGTGCTACGCCGATCATCTTCACCGACGTTTCCGTCGGTTCCTTTTCCGAAAGAGCAGTCGGCGTTCCGGTTGAAGAAGTGATGCATAATTCTATAACGGTGGATTCCATGATAGAAACTTCAAACTTGTAGCAAACACATGTAAACTCTGAAGCACAACTAGTCAATCAATCAAACCCCAAAATTTCGTCAACTTAAAACCCTAATTCCCCTTTTCTTTACACCCATTCACCTAGAAAATTCGCCTCAAAATCCTCTCAATTCAACTGGATTCTCGCACCTGCATTTCAACATCAACACCCACCACTTAAATTTCAATGGATCAGCACCACCAACAGCAACAGTTTTCCTGTCTGATGATACCACCATATTCATACTACAACAATAAAGATTCAAAGTTGATCAACCCCTTTAACAGTTCTGACCATTAAACCACCGTTGAAGGGTAGAAATTCTTCACAATGACTAGACAGAGACAGTGATGGAATGACCGTCATTAACCCATCGTTGCATCTGCGGTGATGGTGGAGGGTGTAGGGGGTGATGGGGGGTGGAACCGTGGAGGCGGTCATGGTGCCGGAGCAGTGGTGGTGAAAGGGTATGATGGCGGTGGAGGTGGAGGTCGTGGTGGTGGTTTTCAGAGAGAGAGAGAGAGAATACTGTTAAAGGGTATTTAGGTATCTGTATTTTTGTGTGTATATATACAATATATATGTTTTATTAATTTAATACTTAATTAGTTTAATTTGTTTAATAATAAGGGCATCAGGTAATTTCACATCCACTTAACTAAGAAAACTAACCTCCATCCACGTCAAGGACTATCCGAGAACGATTTTGCCAAAGTTGGGGACTATAGTTGTAATTTTGAAAATGTAAGGACTAAAGGTGAAAACGGGGTATACCACAGGGATTATCCGGGCACTTTTCTTTTTTAAAATTTAATTTACTTTTTATTATGAGTTAAATGTCATTTTAGTCCCTGTGGTTTGAGTCATTTTGCAGTTTAGTCCAAATGTTTCATTTTTTGATATTAAGAGTACGACCCCCACTGATTTGGATTTTGAGAGTCTATTCCCCACTAAATTTTCGTTCAAGCTCCGCCGCCTCTTTCACGCCCTACAATGCCCATTACGCATTATCTACCAAAAGTTTGATCCAAAACTAGTTATTTCCATTTTTTTGAAACCCTTAAAAGCTCCAAATCAAATTAGTTTTTTTTTAAAGGTGAAGTTCTTTATTCATGTAGTGTTTAGGATTTAAACCCAAAACTTCTAAACCTTGATGTTTCTATAGGCTTTCGTTATGAAATGAGCCACCATTCCCATTACCATATTCAAATTGTATCTTCGCAAACATAGAATTAGAGGATCTAAGGCAATGTTTGACCAGAGCTGAGTCAAAGAACCAAGTCAAATACCATATATTGAACCATTTTGTTTGACATGGTTATTGGACTTCTTACTACAAATCATAACGCGGCCCAACAAAACTAGATTTAAATCCTTGTGACTATTCTAGTTCATTTAAACGCATAATTTAAACATAATACTTTTCAAACGCATTTAAACGCATAATTTAAACATAATACTTTCTAGTTCATTCAAACACATAATTTAAGCAAAATACTTATCTTTAACGGTATTCAGATAAAAAAGGAACATGGTTGGTAATCATAAAGGAACAAATTCTTTATCTTCGAACTATCTCGATAACCAAATTTTCAGTATTTTCGTTTTCTCAAATAATAAAAGGAAATGTCATAAAAAAACAACATACTTTCGGTTTTTTCTCATAAAATTTCTTTCACTTTATTTTCACTTAAAAAACCAATATACTTTCTTTTTTGTCTCATAAAAAGTCCATAAACAACTTTTTGTATATAAAAGTCTCTCCAAATGTTAAATTTGAACAAAATCGTGATATATTTTTTATTTTTAAAATCACGTTAGAAAAGAACTGAGATGAGTTAATGTTTTAAATTGGTATATGGTAAACCAAAATCTCTTCAATGTTTGTTTTTTCTTTTCTATTTTAAATTCAATAAATCGATAACAATAAATATTATTCAGAAAACAATACAATAAAAATACACGAGCATGGATGACATAACTCAAAATAAATAAACCACACGAGCGTGGATGACATAACTCAAAATAAATAAAACAACAAAAAAAAGGTATGTGAAAATTTAAAATTGTTAAAAATTATTACATAATTTGTCAAATAATGTTTTCTTGATTTCATCCGATCATAATTAAGAGATTAATTTTTGTTAATGTACATTTTAAAGGACATGTATGATACAAGAGTAGAAAGTATGTTAGTTTTGTTATGTACTAGTGGGGTGGCCCTGCAATGTAGCGGGTACGCCACCTCTAAAAAAAACCTTATAGGATGCTAGTTGCAATCTGACCCATTCAAGCCAACAAAATGTCCAAGCGGCAGAACAATGCAACCTGCATTGACCTATTACTAACTTGCTTTCAAAAAAAAAGTTATAGGATGCCGGTTGCAATTGACAAATAGTTTCATTAGAGGTGACTCAATTAGGAGGATCATATTGACATAAAACTCTACTGATAGGTAATATGTATAAGTAGAGCGATTAAAAATTACTAATTTAAGTACATAACTATATATATATATATATATATATCAACTTAATATATAATAAAACTTAAATAAATACTTAACTATAGTCACGGTTAATTAAATTATATTTACATAATTTAGTATTTTAAGGGTTTTAACTTCGTTTTAAAACCTATTTAATTATAAGCATCCCTTATAATTTTATCTTTATTCATGAAGAACAAAGAAAATTTACATAAAAAAAGCTGAATAACCATGCTTATTAATTAGTTAAAAGGATACACAATTTGCAGTAGAATGCATGTGAATTTACAAATAAATCCATACATAGCCAAAAAAGCAATCTCCTAACCATCCAACCTCGGTCCATAACAAGTAGCCAGTGACAAAACCCTCTGGTTACTCCTTGGAAGTACCCCTTGGATTCAAGCTCACTTATAATACTTTGTACATAAACCATAAGCGTGAAACAACTGGCATTCTAAATAAACTTAATATGTAGATGATGAGACTGTAAGAAAAAACAATAAAAAAAAAAGTGAAACAAATTTACAGATTGGACTCATTATTTATGATTGGACGGAAATACAGTACCTAAATAATTTAGGGCTAGGTTAATTTGCACAGTGTTTCTTAGCGAATGCTCAACGGTTTACCGAAGCCGTTAATTGGTTGGAGCAATGCCGCTCCCACGTTCAGCCGGATTAGTGGAGTTGGAGATGCTTAGAGAGAGAAGGTACAGAATTTTTGGTATATCGAATGGTTATGGGGTAGCTTCAATCGTGATGTATACCAATGTCTAGATATGTGTCGCCTGTTTCCGCTTCCCATCATGGTCGATCTTTAAGAATGGGATTATTTCCACTTCCCATTCATGGCGGATCCATTGAATGACCGATCTATAATAATTCTTAACTGGCCAGATTGAAAAGTATTGACCTTTCTATGTAGTCAATTGACAGATTCAATTGTTCATATATGATATATCTCACATAAAGCGACCTTAAAACCATACATAACTCTACCTTGAATATACTACACTCAATCAAAATAGTATAATTTAGTTCATACACTTACCAGATGCGGCAGGGTAACAATTTACAAGGATGTGTATAGGCGGTTCGGTTTGATTTTAGGCCATAAATTAAAATCTTGGGGAAAAAAATTAAAATCCTTTCTTGAAAGAAACATTTGCATGCTATTGAAGCTTCTTTACCAGATTTATATCAACAACAAAAATTAAAAAATGGAAGAACTTTTATGAGAAAAAATAAAAATTATGTTGTTTTTTTATGGTATTTGCTCATAACAAAATGTGTAGTAGCAAAAAATGGGTGTCTTGCTCTTCCTCACATAAAACACAAAGGTCCGAGTCGACAAAAATATTCCGTCTAACAAGAGCCATCCTAGTTTGAGCTAAATGCGATCCTAAAAGTTTTTATCATAAGACCAGTCTTGCATTCAAACCTTCTACTTCCCCTAACTAATGCCAGTTTGGACTTGTTTACGTATTTCTTCAGTTTTCTTAAAAATAAATTCCACCGGCTTGAGTTGTTCATAAAAATCATAATCATAATATAGTAATTATATATGTATATGTAGGGACATTATATATATTTTTAACTTTGGTTGTTGTGGTTTACATATATAAGATGGTCTTCATGCATTCTTTGGGTTTGTTTTTGTGGAGGTTTGATCTGTCGATGTTGATTCTCTATTGATTTTGAAGTTTTATAGAGTTCACATTTGAAGAATTAGGGTTCTTTTTTTATTTTACTTTTAGTTTTATTATGACAGTAAGAAATTAATGGGGTTCTTGAGTTGGTGTGATATAACAGATAACCATGATTTTTTGTAAAAGCATGTACCATCTGTTTGTTGGGTGAATATGACGGTGGTGTGGTGCTGGCTAAGTGTAAAACCTAGGACAACTTCACCACCTCCGACCACCCCAACAACAAAAACTAAAAACTAAATGCCATCTCCTCCGACAATCACCACCAGAAGCTTCATGGCACTGCCAGTCATGCCAAGTATACACCTTTGAAGCGATGAACGATAGCTACAACTACATGCCGCTGGTGATTGATGGTTCACCAGCAACAAATTCACTGTTGTTTCAACAACCACAGATGCCATATATTTTCTCAGGTATCTTTTCGAACTTGTGAAATGTGACATGCAGAAATATAATAAAACTATTATTATTATTATTATTATTGTTATTGATAAAGAGAAATATAATAAAACTTATTATTATTATTATTATTGTTATTGATAAAGATGAAGAGGTATGCTAAAGCATCATCACTGACTTTTTCTATCATTATGATTTCATATCTATTTAACAAGTTAAATGTGTTTAACATAGTCTATTACTCTATTCTTGGTGATATATGGAAGGGAAAAGTCACCAGTAGTAAGGTGTCAGTCATACAATTCATTTCCAAAGGTCAGGTCATCTTGTTGGGTTAATCGGTTTGTTTCTGGGTCGGTTCGGGTCAAGTACGGGTTGAATAACAAAACGGGTCAGCTGGGTTTTGTTTTAGTCACATGTTTTTAGTGGTTTTAATAAGTCATAGGTTAGTCAATGTAATGGGATAGTGGGTAGGTTTATATCCTAAACTTTAGGTGCAAGTTTTATTCTTCTTATTTAATGTAAGTATTATCAACGAATGAAGTGTGTGAGTTCAAGGAGTAATAACTCTTTTGTAGGTGAGTGTTTTGAGCTAGTGTTCTTGGGCCTGAGCCAACGCATCTAAGAGTATTGCAGGTAACCAAATGTTACACTTAATGAAAATACTTTGATATATAAATGATAATCACATTAATTCCTATTTATTTATATCTACTTACAAATTGTACACGTTACGAGTGGACAAATCAAACATCAATCATGATTCATTTCTTTCTTTAGTTCGCTTTTGGCATCTAAATTGACAGATTTTACAATGGAATGGGTCTACTAATTTTTCCGCAATTTCTGGGGCTTTTCTCTGGGTTTCGTATTTGGGTCGCTTCTTTACCATTTACTTCGGTTCTCTCTTTTCCATTCTGGTAATGCTTACTAATTTTCCTTAAAAACTCCATCCATTTCGACTTTCGTTATCGCATAGAAAGTTGAAAGTGAACCGGAGGTGAAATAATGTTCGACACAATTATGATGATGACGTTTGGCACATTTAAAATGCTCCCGATGCGATTATTTACAGGTGTGATGATGCAGTCAGATGCATCTGAGCATGGAAGGCTAAATGAGTTGTGATTATATCGGTGTTGAGTGGGGCCATGTGTTGTCATTGTTGGTTGCAGTGGCGGTTTGTGTTGGTGGTGGTGGTAGTGGTGGTGTTGTGTTGTATCCTTATCTACAACCCTTTTGTGTGATCATTTTATTTTTATAATTTTATATAGTTTTATATTTCTGATAACTTCCATTATATTGTTTTTTTTTTTGCATGAATCTGGATGCGCAATTGCAATGTATCTATTTTCATGGAGGAGATGAAAATGAGGTTTACGACAATTCATTTGAGTTGTCAAGAAAGAAATTCATTTGAGTCTTCATGGTTGGCCGAAAGATTTAAATTGAGATATGTGAAAAGGGTTGAGTTTAAAAGATGTACTGAAGGCGCAAGTTATGAAGTGCAGGTGAGGACTAGAGAAAATGGGAAATAGAGATGGAATTGAAGGTAGACTACAAAAGCAAATCGAAGAAGTTAGGTAACCAAAACTGAGATTTAAGGGATCTTTGGGACGGATGGTAAATGCTGATGACCAATAAAAGTCCAGTAAGAGTAAAAGATTTTCAAGTATAAAGTCTTTCAATCTTCAATTTATCGGGTCTGCTAGAATTAGTTATCTATTCTTTACTAGTTTAAGTACTTGTGTGTTACACAGGCAGTCTCAAAGATATTATATAGGAGTGTTTACATAGACCTTTGAAATGAAACAAACGTTTCATTACTTATATAAAGATAACGCGGAGATCGTTAAAAATTTTGTTAGGCATCTTATTACAGGCGGCGAGCATGAGGGCATTTATGTAATTCACTTTAGTACGAAAAAAACGTGTGTCCAGAAAACTTGTCGAGTTATCAAAGCACGGGGTAGATTTTCAAGCCGACAGTTTACATATCACACGACTGAGGTTCTTACAAACCAGAAATTTAACAAAGAGGCAATTATTTAGTAGAACATAATAATTAGTAACAGTTAAAGACGTTTAACTTTATAATACTTCAAAAGCTTCATTTGTACATACCTGTAGTAAGAAAGATGCTTAACTTTAGCTAATGAACTGTTATCAGATTAAGTGTGTACACAAAGTTAGGAAAATATAGGGTAGGTGCATAGGTTTTAGGTTGGACATAAACTGCTAACACTTTTAACAACTACATACAGCCATACAAGCTTATGTTGTGAGTACGGGTTTTGAAGTAAGATAGTAATCCAATGCTCTGGATGATTTGATGACTTAAGCTCTAGCCAAGTGACCAGCGGGTCGTTATCAACCTCTTCTAAAGGTGGAAGCGCCTTCTTTTATATTCTTAACCGATTATGAGACCAAAAGCTCAACCTGCATAGCCCTCCTCAAGGATTTAACCGAGAACTTGCCTGGCGAATCAAGTAACCATCGCCAATCATCTTCCATTTCCATGTAATTAAAGTTTAGCACCATGCTTTCCAGGTACTCCACGTCTATTAATTCTTGAGAAGTTAGGTTTACTTTTTTCCATTTCCATGCCAACTTTCTCTAGCCACCCGCCTCCAGAACAACTCTATCTGATATTGCACAATTTCTCTCTCAAGTTCATAAAGATTAGGAAATATGCATTTTAGTGGAAGATTACCAAACCACAGTTCTTGCTAAAATCTTGTCTTATTTCCATATCCAACTGTCCTTTTGAGAAACTTCCTATATCACATCTTGTATAGCTTTGGAGACAATATCCGATGGCTTTTCATATCCCATATGCTTATTTTTCTGCATGCAATGCTGCTATCAATCATGTTATTCAAAATGAGGTCAAGAACATAGAACTTTCTTACACTAAAATTTGTAGAGTTACCTCAAGTGATGTTGAACTCAGTCCATCAGGTAGTCCTTCGTATGATTGTAGCAGGTCAAGAAGGTCTAGGCTATGAGCATGAACTTCTGTAAACAATAAGTCAACCTTCAAAACCTTTTAATTTAAATAAAACACATCAATAACCTATGCACAAAACTATTAAATTTGAACTTTGTAGGGTAAGTAAGAACATACAAAGTAAAGTTTACTCATTAACAGATGAGAATCTTCAAGAACCTTCCTGAGTTCACCAACATATTGATTCATGGTCGCCAAGTCCTTTTCTAGTGATTGATCCAAAGCCACATCAGCATCAACAAGAGACTCAAGTATTGGCTTAATCTACTTCAGCACTTCTTCAATGACACTTCTTCAATAACAATATAACACTTTTCAACAATCTCACAAAATGTAGGGCTAGCTGTGTCACACCCCAATAAATCGATTACATCAAAGCCGGGCGTGATCTGACTGGTATCTTCATTGCACAGCGGAAGTATATAATGCTTAAGACTTCTAGAAAATGAACGCCCGCTAAGTACTCGAGTCCCAAAGAGGTTCTCCTATTCCAACCGTGCCTTAGTTTGACTTTTGAAAATGTAACCTGAGAAAGAAACATGCGAAAAATCAACATAATGTTGAGCGAGTTCATAATTTGTTTTGAAAAAAGATTTTAAACAAATCTTTTTAGTAACCGGTTTAAAAGTTGTTGAGAATACATAAACAAAATCATTTTTATAGGCATGTCAATTGAAAACCTTTTTTTGTAATATTTGAATACCGTCGATGTCCCTGTACGACAAAGACAACATGCCCGCATGAGCCTATAACCCACCCCAAGCTAGTAAGTGCCTCGCCAAACCGTTTACTCAAGACGGTAGACTAGCAGGCGGTTATAGATGCAATATGTAGCGAGGACTTCACTGTACAGTTTTAAGCGACCTTACGGAGTAGTGGACAATCCAGTCCTTGTGTCTTCGTGCCTCGCACGAGTATAGGTGGGTCTAACCCACTCGAGTCTTTGTGCCTCGCACAAATGAGAATGGGCCTAGCCCGTTTGAGTCTGTAAGCAAGACCAACATGTCCCCTTACTTGCATGTAGGACACCCCAGTCCTTGAGTCTGTAAGCAGGACTAACCAGTCCCCTTGTTTGTATGTAGAACAATCCAGTCCCGTTGTAGCTAAGACATTCCCGTCACTAGCCATGAAACTCATGCACGTTCTGAAAATACGCGTGTGTTTTGTGAAACCGGTATGTTTAGCATAAACCTTTCGTAAACCATTTGTGTAGTTGGAATTCGTTTGTAACATGGTTTAGAAATCTGTTGTTTTCGTTCATCGAAATGTTGTGTACTTTTGCAAAACTTGCATGTCTTTCCACCCATGAAAACATTTATAAAAATGTAAAATTGTAAAAAGTGGAGGTTATGAACTCACCTTGACTTTCCTGTGCCAAGCTAGCTTAGCGTGATTCCGTGATGTCGTTCCAAGAACGTGAATTAGCTAGCGTGAAACTAAAGCATTCCTAATCAAGGAATAATTATAAGTTTCTAATTAAACGTAGCTAAACTACGTGTCCGAGCTCTACCGAATCGTTAACCAACGATTCTAGGGAAGTGTTATCGTTTTGATTTTTAAATAGCCAACCTAAGGTTATTTGATCCCATTTAATCGGGATAGAAACTAAGTCTCGAAATCGACTTAGTTTCCGAGTGTTTAGGATATATATATTTATATATATATATATAAATATACTTATACGAGGTCGTGTTAGTCGTTGCGAATAGAAGGCGTAGATGGAATAAGGTACATATTCAAAACGTCGTACCTTGTCGCTAGTAAGTCTAATACATATGTATATTATGTAACGAAATGTCGGCTAGGTTTTTAAGTTAGTATACGCAATCTATAATAGTATGAAATGCATAAGTGCGTGAGATTTAATAGTTTACTCTAAAAAAATGTTTATCGTTTCACTAGTCGGGTCGGTTTGAGCTCGGTTTCGCGTCAATTTAGTATTTATATAAATAATATAACGAAATTTGCGTTGTTAAAATTTTACCAAGCCTCGCGTTCACTAGTTGACCCGTGTTGACCGGCAGTTGTCCGTGTTGACCAGTTTGACCACATTGACCTGAGCACCAAAATTGACCCGGTTTGACCGTTGACCCGAACCCAAATCTGACCGGGTTTGACCTGACCCGAAAATCTGAGTTGTTGACCATTTTGACCAAAGTTGACCTGAACCTGAACCGGGTTGAACCGAGTTGAAGCGTGTTGAACCGCGTTGAACCAAATCTGAACCGAGCCTGAACCGAGTTGAACCGTGTTGAACCGAGTTGAACCGAACCTAACAAAGGTTAGTGGTAAGGACCAGAGTGCAAAATTTGAAACTACTGGGACCAAATGTGTAATTAGTGAACCACTGGGACCAAGTCTGCAAGATTTGCAAACCACAGGGACCAACCAAGCATTTAACTCTTCTATTAATGAGCAGAACTTTGCTTTCTGTAAGTCACACTTATTGTTTATTTAATATTAATGAGCAGAACAAATGTTTGAAATATGCATGGTTGAATTTTTTTACTTCAAATTTGTTGCACGTAAGATTCGCTCTTTTTAGACTTTATTATTTTAGTTCTACTACTATTTGTTAAATAAATTAATTAAATGTTATGTTAACAGGCAGGTAACATTCGCTCTTTTTAGACTTTATTATTTCAGTTTTACTACTATTTGTCAAAGAAATTAAATAAGTTGATAATCTTCAACATTCAGTTGTGGTTATGTTAACTTTAGTTATATTACTATGTGTCAAATAAGTTAAATAAGTGTTTATAATCTTCAACATACAGTTGTGGTTATGTAAGTATTAGTTTAATAGGTTGTCCATTTGTATTTCACACAAGAAAATTTGATTTCATCATCTATTTATATTTTTTGTTTTAAATATATCCGTAGTATGAGGATGGTTTTTTTTACTATATGAATCTTTTGTATTGGATAACAATTTCTTTTAAAGAATTTTGATATCTTAATTATAAACGTATAATGTTCTTTGTCAATACTTATTATTTTGTTTAAACCGCGAAATTCGTGGGTATTAGCACTAGTTAATATTATATAATAACATAAAGGATATTGGCTAATACGGGGCTAGCCCACTTGATAAAGACTCTTGTCTCTTGAGGGGAGGTCTTAGGTTCAATCCAAGTGAAGGGTAGTTTAGAATTAAATTTGGTGTAAATTAAGAGTGAGTAACCATTGTTGTTCCAAAAAAACATAAAGGATATTGATCTAATTAGTACGGGTCCAATATAATTCTAGTATTATTTTTATATATATATATTATATATATAACCATTGTTGAATAAGCTATCGAAGGTTGGGGAATTATGGATTACACCATTTTGAATTTAAATTAAACTAGTATCTCTACGCGGCGTTGCCGCGGGTACATATTTTAGACGACAAAGTTTTGGATACAAAACCAATATGGATACTAAGAAAAATCAATTTGTGTAAGCAAAATTTAACAGTTGTTACACAGTTCTCGCCAAATATGAGGCTTGTGTTGTGTTGTCTTTCCTTTTTCTAGTGGTACTCCCTTCCACTACTTCCGGTGTTTTCAATCATTTACCAAGATTGTGAGAAACAATTTGGTTAATGTTTTCAAATGAAATTAACAGTCCAAGATGCAACCAATAAAATCATTTCGGTAAGAACTTAATTACAAAGCTGTCAAAAACAAATAAAATAAAAATGTGAGCAGAAGAAACAGAAGAAACTACTTAAGTGTCTTTTCTCCATATCTAATAAATCAAGTTAAATAATTAAAACACTATTAAGAATGTTAAAATGAATTAAACAATAATGCCAAATGTTCTTGAATAACTTTTTCCCACCACCGTAAAAACCGTCACCACCACAGTGACATCTCCTTCTCAGTCACCACCGCAAATTTTCATCACCGTCGTTAAACCGTTAATGCCACCACACCCATTGCCGTTACAAACCCACAACCACCACCACCAAACCGTCACTTCCACATCCACCACCAAGCGCCACTGCCCCAATCACCATCCAACGCCAACACCAAATTGTTACCACCACAACACACCACCAACCAACCGCCGTCAACATACCTATACTTCAAATCTCTCTCTTCTCTCTGCTATCTTTCTATGTCCTCTATTTATGCTCTCCACACCACAACCACTCTAGTCTAATCACCACCATGCCGCCATTTGTAATGTTGTTTGAATTGTGAAAAGCCACCGTTGTCTTCGTTAGTAGTTGGCGGAAAAAATGGCAGCCACAAAGATAATCCAAAGCTACTACTAAACATTGTAACGCAAGTTGTGGGTGACTGTGTAACTTACCGGAATCGCTGTTAGAAGCCAAGGTTGAGTCCGTCCGGTGTCCCCGCCGTAAACCTCCGCCGACCCCACTCCCTCTGTCTAAGTTCTCTCTGTTTCTTTCTAGTGTGTGTAAATAAGAGCAAGAAGAAAGATAGAGCTGGTTATTGTTGATGGGTTTTTGAAAACCATTGGTGGTTTTGAACTAAATGAAGACACCTGTATGAAATGTGGCAGAAAGATGAGAGTGACATGTATGAGCTTGTAGGAGGACACATAGACAAAAAAAACAAATATGTGTTGTACAAATAGCTACAGTAATCTTAAACAAAAAGTTATAATTTAAATTATATAGTTAATAAAAAATATATAATTTATAGTTATAAATAGTGTCCCACACAATGTGGTTGGAATTCAACTTCGATTGGTATCAATATGATTCATTTCAATACTGGCACTCGATATAGCAACCTAAAGAAAAAAAACCAATGAAATAAAATCCATAAACCTTAGAGTATAAAGATCTTGTGTTAACTTAAAAAATAAATTTTACTATTCCTTGCTCAAAAAAACAATACATGATATCAAAGTCAAACCCATTAATAAAATATGTGCTCTAGCTAATATTTCAAACTTAGGTATACTAGGAAGATTTATCATGTTGTTTTTCATTTTAAATTATACATAATTCAAGTTGTGTAAATTGTAAGTTTTAAATTACGTATTTATTGATAATAACAATAATTATCTATGATATATTCATATTTTAAATTATGTTAATTTAATTTGTTGTTCTTTAAATTTCAAAGAAAATGACATTTTTCTGATTATGCATGATTTTAAGCAACTTTTTATAATATTTATCATCTTTTACTTACGTGAGATATTTCCTTAATCAAACCGTATAATACATGGGGTTCATAACCTAGTTAGTTATAAAATTATGTAATAAATAAAGTATTTTATAAATTCATTTATTTGGAATTTAAATACACGATGACCTTAAAATCAGAATTTTAATTTCATTATAGAATGATTTTGGTACTTATTGGTTGGTTAATTAATATGTTAGAATTATTATTATTTGGATTGTTACAAATATATTTATTTAGAAATACAAATACTAATTTTAGGTATTTATCTAAATATTTAATTATACATTTCAAGTCCCCAATATGAGAACCCAGTTTTGTAGAAAATTGATTATTATTTATTCTACATATATTTAGGGTTTGTTATATTAATTTTAGGATAATTATCCCATCGATATTCAAATCGTGCGATTGCTTTCTTGAGTGGATCGAATCTTCGAAAGCATTGAGTAAACTCTCTCCCCCCTTTTTTACCATTAACTTTTTGGGTGTATCAATGTGTTTAAATTAATTGTTTTTTTTATCTAATATCAAGCATGCACTATTCGAGGCGTCGTATGTGTATTATTTGCAAAGTTGTTGTTGTTATGTTGGTCATTGTTTTTAATCAGTTATTAATTCAGGGATCCACAACTGGCCTTTCCTCATGACCTTGAGATGTTGGTATCGCCCCATTAGTTTTGGGCTGGCCTTTCCTCCTAACTATGAGTTGTTGGTATCACCACACTCATACCATTTTTGGGTGTGGGACGCAAGCATATGTTTTTGGTTTGGACTTAGTTATTATTCAGTCATCATTCTTAGTTATGTTCATATTACTTGTTGCATTATTTCTACATGAATATTTGCATGTTTAAAACCTGAATTTAAATGGCAAGAATATTTTTTTACTTCTAAATTTCAAAAGGTAAATTTATTTTTTACTTAATCTAGGTTTACTCAGTAGCTCATTTGTTAGGATCTGAGTTTAATTTGTTGTGAAAGTTTAAGATGGAATTCAATGGAAGATCATAAATTGTTGTGAAAGTTTAAGATGGAATTCAATGGAAGATCATAAAACTGAGATAATAAGTGCAACGGAATTATAAACTTTGATTCACAACAATGAAGATAATGTTTTCATTAACATGCTTTTGTTTAATATATATATATATATATATATATAATATATATATATATATATATATATATATATATATATATAAATCACGTATGCATGATAATTACAAATTCCCCCTCAGCCTGATCACTCTAGTTTGTTCGTACTAGAAATGTTAAGAAGAAGTGATAATAGAACAGTACATGCACTGTTCTATTTATAGTACAATCCAAACATCTGAGCATCTAAGCTGACGTCACCTAGACAGCGACATTTAACAGTCTAACAAACTCTAACCCCTACTGTAACGCCCTGCTATTTCAAACTTTCTATATTTGGAAAGTATATGTTGTAATTCTATTTTTGGAACTTTGTAATCATTGTACTCGTCTTTCCGTTGTAATCAATGTTCTGAGACTTGAATCATAATGAAACACGTGTTCTATTTTATCATATCAAACTCATTTATATTTTACTTATATGCTATTTGATCCTCTATGCATGAAAACGTTTGGTATACTTGCGATATATGACTTACACGACTTGCATACAAATTATACACGACATTTATACCCGATCTTATTCCAAATATACTTGTGAAACTTATGACATATGATAAATGTGCCTTGGAACCCTTATTTGTTCATAAACTAGCACTATTTAACATATACATGTGCTGCCGCCAGCCTTGCGGACCGCATGGCCTGACCCATACGGTCCGCATGGGGTCTGGCGGGTAGCAGGTTTGAAATCAGCCGCGACTTGCACGGAATCCCAACACCATTTCTCCTCCAATGGCCTCCAAACTCCATAAATTCACCCACCAACTTAACCTAACCCATCCCTTATAAATCTTAAGCATTTCCCAAGCTTTTTACACTTTGCACATCATCAAATCACTCCTAAATCCTCCTCTAATCAGCTACAATTCTTGAGTTCGAGCAGAAAGTTAATCTTTCACAAAAGTGAGCATAACTCACTCAATACTTTACGAAATCACTCCATTCTTTTTCCCACTTGCTCGGATTGACCTTGTGCACATTTCCATTGGTTTTCCATGGAAAACCAAGCCCTGGAATGTCCAGAAAAAGGCTCCAAAGTGGACTGTTTGTTTCTGTTTCCATTTAAACTGTGTTAAACTTGTTCAAACTTGAGTCTAACTCATCTCAAACCTATGTCCGAATGCTTATAACCCTACTTATGGTTGGTTAGGCTTAAAAACAAGGTTGAGACATGTCAAATTTGAGGTTAAAACCTCACAAATATTCTGTTTTGACTAGGGTTTTACACCCACAAGTAATGTTCAAGGTTAATCTTGATAAATGTATGTATGGACTAGCTTGGGCTATCCTAAATGAGAATCTACACACTACTTGATGATTTCTCTTCACTAGTCAAATGTGGTTTGCTAGAGGAAAGTAACACAGCCCCGTCGAGCCTTCGACTTGTGTCTACGTCGGCTCACCGGGTTGTAGCTTACTTGACCATTTGGAATAGTGACAACCATGTATTTCATTTCTTATTATTAATCATGTAAGTTCATGACCCTCCTTGTGTGTATCACACAAGTGTAGTGGTGAACATTTGAGGTGCCTAAATGGAAGCTTGTTCTTCCTACCTCATGCATGAAATCCATGACACAAAGAGGTACCTAAATGGAGAGTTTGATCTCCTACCTCCTACTTGAAACTTATGTATGTATTTTATATAAACTAAGTATGTATAAGACTATGTAACAAGGACTTGATGATAACTAAATAGTTAATTGTTAAGAAACTAGTTACATCATCTAAGGACCATACACTTGTTACGATTCTAATGGATCTTTGAATCCATGAAAACACACCAAACCCTAAAGGTTTCTATAGTTTCAAAAACAAGTGTTATGGGGCAAGATGATTATTTTCATAATACTATTTTCACATTACTTTATTTCCGAATCCATAATCCCCCGAAACTCCCAACACTCATACGCCTTTGTTACTTCTTGTAGAAGGACAAGGTGCTCCAAGATAATCAACCCAACACTCTTGGAATTCAAGTCAGATAAGCTTGCTAAACCGTGAGTATACTCGATCCCATTTTCCATCTTTAATATTTCGGGTGCAACATGTACAAAACACAATAAACACTTGTTTACAAATTCACTCTATCCGTTATAACATGATACTTGTTTATATACTTGAACAATGCATGCTATGTTAGACTTGTGTTATATGCTCATTAACTTTGCTAGCCAACCTTAACAAATATAGCGCTATAGGAGTAACGCCCGCCTGTATGCTTGTGGTATCGTTAAGTAAACTATTAAATACCCATTTTATGACAATGTTGGGTAATCACAATTGCGTTACACTATGGATTGACATATAAGAGCACATGTTTAGTATGTTATGACAATTATATACAATGTTTCCATGTTGGATATGAGACAAACTTATTCGTTATTATGCTATGTATCAAACTTGTATGCTCGCCAACCTTTTGTTGATATATATTATTTTAATATATGTTGCAGGAAACTAAGTTGATGCCGATGAAGAAACATATTAGGGTGGATTAAATACACACATAGTTTTAATTTCATGTATTTTGTTCTATGTTGTATTGTCTTTTGAAACTTGTCGTATTTCCATTTCGAACCCTAATTCAGAATCAATGAAATTTTGCATTATTAAATATTGTTCGCAAAGTAGCATTATGACGTTTTGAGCAATTTGTTCGTCTCATCCCGATGTTTCCGCCATCGGTTGGGGTGTCACATCTACTATACCTAAACATTGTTACATTGAATTACATAGAAACTCTATTGGTAACATCTGTTGAGCTTCAGCAGACCTTTGCTTCAACAATCTTTTAGTTCTTCATCAGAGGTTCTCTTTAGCAGACCTTTGCATCTAGGAGAGCTTTAACTTCAACAGATCTTTTAGGCAGTCTTTAGCCATGAGCAGAGTTTAGAGAGCAGATGTTAAGTCATTGCCATTGGAGGGAGCAGATCTTCAAAGAACTGTTTATTCTTGATCAGATGTTATAGAACATTTTGGCTTTCCAATCATCTGTTCTTTTGTGGGGTCCATATGATCCAACAACCCCCGTAGAACAGATGATGCCAAAACTCTTCTTTATTGTTGATCTTTATTTCTCATCAACATTTCCCTAATTTACCCTTTGAATTGTAACTCAAAGTTCAAGGAAATCATAGATTCAAAATCCCTTTCAAGTTCAAATTTCAACAGATCTTGGAGGTCACCTGCATCCAGACTATATGCATCCTCCATTCTTAGCTTTTGAACTTCACCATCTGATCTGAGCAAAGGCATTCTCTCCATCAATTCCTTATATTTCAATTCATCACCTAATTTAATAGGATCTTCTGAATCCCTACTAGAGGTAGTTGTAGTTGGTTCCTCAACAAGAGAAAATTCCAATTTAGCATAACCAAATGCCCCTGTTTTTTGGTACTAGAGACTTCCAACTGGAACAGAGGTTACACTTGTAGCCTCAACAGTTGTTGCCTTCAAGGAATACTTATAGATGTAACCACTGTCCAACTGAAACATTATTGTGTCATCAGTTGTAGTGGCTGCTTCACTTGAACTACCACCAAGAGTTACTTGTAACTCAAGGGGTATAACCTCCTCAATTGTTTGTAGGATAGCAAGTTGAGTTTTCTTAGACTCAGTCACTTGTGGAAGTTTGCTCTCTTAATGGGTGATTGAGAGGAACTGATTTGTGTCTGAGTTTTCTCAGCATCAAACAAAGGTAAAAATGTTGGTGGAATTGGAGTGGAGGGTTGTGGAGTTGAAAGAGACATTGCCTCGTGAGAGGAGCTGTTAAACAGACTTTCAAGTGAAACATCTGCATTACAAGTTGGTGTTCCTGTGCTTACAACTTGATCATTTTGTGAGGATTCAAGAGGAGTTTGGATAGGTGGAGATCTTTCCAACTGTTGTGAGGAAGTAACAACAGTGGTTTCAAGTGGCTTTGGTGTTGCCACAAGGTTATCCTCTGGGATCTCATCTTCCAGAGGTGCCTTTTAATTTTGTTATTGTTTGGTGGGCTTTTTGGATTTGAAGGTTTCTTTATGGATTTTGCTGGTGTGGGTTTCACAACACCGGTTGTGGTGTCATGATCACTAGGAGCAGTAGGCTCAACCACATAGGTTTGAGTATTGGATGTGGACTCATCTAAATTGGGCTCATCCCCATTTGCTCTTGTTTTGGAAACCTTTGACTCTTTATCGTGCATTATTGTAAAAGTTTCATTTGTAAGGCTTTTCATTTTAAAAACGACACATTGTTGAAAAAATATTTTTCGTCGGAAGTGAAGGTGGGAGGGGCATAACGCCCCGCGGGGCGGTGTACGAAGGCGCGATATGGCGCTATGTGAAGGGTGCGCTATATCAAGCCCGACTACGGATGGAATAAAAAATATCGGTACCAAATCATGTCGGCACAGTTTTCCCTTGGTATTGAAGGGCCACATCACCTCTTTCTTCTCGCCCCAAGGGTATACCTTTCACTTTAATTGTGATTATCTATTTCCGATGCAATCAAACAACACACGATTAATGCAAGAACATGTTATTGAAATGATGATCGATTTCCTTTTGCAGCCGTGTCACCTATTTACAATGCCCTCATTATGTGAATTTTTTTATATCACATGACGTATTTAATGTTTCATATGCTGTACGATTAATGTTCCTATATGTACAAAACTTCAACCACCTCATTTTTCTACGTACTTTTTATGATTAAGTTTCCATACGTTTCATTTAATTACAAAAGTCATCTAGTAGATATTTTTAAGACTGGATGAGTAGATATTTTATAAGGTTTGATAGGGTGGAATAAAGTTCACATACAAGTTAAGAGCTAAGACACCACCTAGACAGTAGGGCTTTAAAACCTTCGTACTTTAACAACAATTGTGTGATTGAAGCCTTTTCCCAATGATTTACTTTTGTATCTTTTTCTTCTTTTGTATTTAAAACAAAAAAAATCATACAAAATATTAAATTAAAATTACTTTAAAAAAATAAACATACCACTTAAACTTAAATTACTTAAAAAATTATAAAAAAAATTAAATTATAAAACTACTAAAATCAAAATAAAAAACCTACTCCATGTTCAGATATTTAGCTTGGATGTTTTCTTTCCAGGCTTTGAAATTCACTGGAGAGAACGACCAAAGACGCGAGAGGTCTTTCTCAAGGAATTTAATTTTCCATTTGCCTCTCCTTTTGAAATTGTTTTTTTAAAAAATGTTCTTGTCCCTTGATCGAGAGAAATCTAGCAATTTTTTCGTCCAAACTTTTGAAGTTCGATTTACCCTCCGGTTCATCTTTTGTAGTTCTAAAGGAGGAGGTGGGTCAGGCTCTTGTCGTTGCCTTGCTTTTATGTCTACTGGGCGGTTGGGGAAACTCATACGGTACTTCAAAATCAAAGTCATCTGTGTTTTCGTTTAGGTTTAAATAGGAACCGGCATCGAAACACCTTAAGACGAGTTCAGTTTTCAGGTGTGCTATACACTGATTTGGATCGTTTAGTCGATCGCCCGGTGTTGGCTGGGAATACAAGATGCCACTTTGGTGATTTTCGAAGTACTCCCCAGAATCTACCAAGTTAAATGCGCCGCGGTAACTGGCCCTAAGTGTTGAAAACAATTTAATCAAACAGAAAATTAATTATTTTATTATTAATTACCGAGTTATTGGCCAAACCAGTTTATTCCAACTTGAAAAAACTGATTGAAGAAAGGTAGAAGGAGACTGTCCCGTTATCGGACGAATTTAAATAACACGTAAAAACTAAAACCAACCTGGCGATTTAAGAAACCGAGATTCTTGAACTGCATGGATGATTCCTGTCCTTAAAGGATTTTACGCGCTCGTATTGCTGTGAGCTGCAGCGTAAACTCCCAGGATTTAATGCAGAACTAATCTGATATTCCAACAGCAATGGAAACCAGAAAACGCAGAAGCTGGAGAAGAAACAGAAGCACAGAGATGACAGGCTGCGAAAATTGTGTGTATAGAATGGGTAGCAGGAGGCCTTTATTTATAGCTGTGATTATAACCAAGAATGAGAAAAACAGGGGATGAGATAACCATTATCAACCAGGTGAATTCGGTTATCTATGGATAACCACACGAATTCGAACCCAGTAGAGATATCCCATACGAATTCGAACTGTTACAGATAACCCCCACTGTTTCGAATTCATCTCTATCCCTATCTCTATCTCATTCGATCTCGATCCACTAATCAGACACACCTGAACAAGATCCTAGCTAAAAATAAAAGTTCCTCAGCTCCTAGCGATGATGCGTACGTGCGAAGTGCAAAGTGCGCCTCAAACGCGCCCATTCGCGCCTCAAACGCACCCATTCGCGCCTCAAACGCGCCCATTCGTGAGCCCGCGGCTCGGCTCGGCTCGGCTCGGCGCGCGTGTGGGTTTGACCCACTTCTCAAACCATTTAACACTTTGGAGGCCCATAAGGGATAACCCTTATAAAGCATTCAAAGTTCACTCCCCTCACCAATGTGGGATGGATGAAACATACCAACTTGTATACCAACATGGAAAACCAAGCCCTGGAATGTCCAGAAAAAGGCTCCAAAGTGGACTGTTTGTTTCTGTTTCCATTTAAACTGTGTTAAACTTGTTCAAACTTGAGTCTAACTCATCTCAAACCTATGTCCGAATGCTTATAACCCTACTTATGGTTGGTTAGGCTTAAAAACAAGGTTGAGACATGTCAAATTTGAGGTTAAAACCTCACAAATATTCTGTTTTGACTAGGGTTTTACACCCACAAGTAATGTTCAAGGTTAATCTTGATAAATGTATGTATGGACTAGCTTGGGCTATCCTAAATGAGAATCTACACACTACTTGATGATTTCTCTTCACTAGTCAAATGTGGTTTGCTAGAGGAAAGTAACACAGCCCCGTCGAGCCTTCGACTTGTGTCTACGTCGGCTCACCGGGTTGTAGCTTACTTGACCATTTGGAATAGTGACAACCATGTATTTCATTTCTTATTATTAATCATGTAAGTTCATGACCCTCCTTGTGTGTATCACACAAGTGTAGTGGTGAACATTTGAGGTGCCTAAATGGAAGCTTGTTCTTCCTACCTCATGCATGAAATCCATGACACAAAGAGGTACCTAAATGGAGAGTTTGATCTCCTACCTCCTACTTGAAACTTATGTATGTATTTTATATAAACTAAGTATGTATAAGACTATGTAACAAGGACTTGATGATAACTAAATAGTTAATTGTTAAGAAACTAGTTACATCATCTAAGGACCATACACTTGTTACGATTCTAATGGATCTTTGAATCCATGAAAACACACCAAACCCTAAAGGTTTCTATAGTTTCAAAAACAAGTGTTATGGGGCAAGATGATTATTTTCATAATACTATTTTCACATTACTTTATTTCCGAATCCATAATCCCCCGAAACTCCCAACACTCATACGCCTTTGTTACTTCTTGTAGAAGGACAAGGTGCTCCAAGATAATCAACCCAACACTCTTGGAATTCAAGTCAGATAAGCTTGCTAAACCGTGAGTATACTCGATCCCATTTTCCATCTTTAATATTTCGGGTGCAACATGTACAAAACACAATAAACACTTGTTTACAAATTCACTCTATCCGTTATAACATGATACTTGTTTATATACTTGAACAATGCATGCTATGTTAGACTTGTGTTATATGCTCATTAACTTTGCTAGCCAACCTTAACAAATATAGCGCTATAGGAGTAACGCCCGCCTGTATGCTTGTGGTATCGTTAAGTAAACTATTAAATACCCATTTTATGACAATGTTGGGTAATCACAATTGCGTTACACTATGGATTGACATATAAGAGCACATGTTTAGTATGTTATGACAATTATATACAATGTTTCCATGTTGGATATGAGACAAACTTATTCGTTATTATGCTATGTATCAAACTTGTATGCTCGCCAACCTTTTGTTGATATATATTATTTTAATATATGTTGCAGGAAACTAAGTTGATGCCGATGAAGAAACATATTAGGGTGGATTAAATACACACATAGTTTTAATTTCATGTATTTTGTTCTATGTTGTATTGTCTTTTGAAACTTGTCGTATTTCCATTTCGAACCCTAATTCAGAATCAATGAAATTTTGCATTATTAAATATTGTTCGCAAAGTAGCATTATGACGTTTTGAGCAATTTGTTCGTCTCATCCCGATGTTTCCGCCATCGGTTGGGGTGTCACATCTACTATACCTAAACATTGTTACATTGAATTACATAGAAACTCTATTGGTAACATCTGTTGAGCTTCAGCAGACCTTTGCTTCAACAATCTTTTAGTTCTTCATCAGAGGTTCTCTTTAGCAGACCTTTGCATCTAGGAGAGCTTTAACTTCAACAGATCTTTTAGGCAGTCTTTAGCCATGAGCAGAGTTTAGAGAGCAGATGTTAAGTCATTGCCATTGGAGGGAGCAGATCTTCAAAGAACTGTTTATTCTTGATCAGATGTTATAGAACATTTTGGCTTTCCAATCATCTGTTCTTTTGTGGGGTCCATATGATCCAACAACCCCCCGTAGAACAGATGATGCCAAAACTCTTCTTTATTGTTGATCTTTATTTCTCATCAACATTTCCCTAATTTACCCTTTGAATTGTAACTCAAAGTTCAAGGAAATCATAGATTCAAAATCCCTTTCAAGTTCAAATTTCAACAGATCTTGGAGGTCACCTGCATCCAGACTATATGCATCCTCCATTCTTAGCTTTTGAACTTCACCATCTGATCTGAGCAAAGGCATTCTCTCCATCAATTCCTTATATTTCAATTCATCACCTAATTTAATAGGATCTTCTGAATCCCTACTAGAGGTAGTTGTAGTTGGTTCCTCAACAAGAGAAAATTCCAATTTAGCATAACCAAATGCCCCTGTTTTTTGGTACTAGAGACTTCCAACTGGAACAGAGGTTACACTTGTAGCCTCAACAGTTGTTGCCTTCAAGGAATACTTATAGATGTAACCACTGTCCAACTGAAACATTATTGTGTCATCAGTTGTAGTGGCTGCTTCACTTGAACTACCACCAAGAGTTACTTGTAACTCAAGGGGTATAACCTCCTCAATTGTTTGTAGGATAGCAAGTTGAGTTTTCTTAGACTCAGTCACTTGTGGAAGTTTGCTCTCTTAATGGGTGATTGAGAGGAACTGATTTGTGTCTGAGTTTTCTCAGCATCAAACAAAGGTAAAAATGTTGGTGGAATTGGAGTGGAGGGTTGTGGAGTTGAAAGAGACATTGCCTCGTGAGAGGAGCTGTTAAACAGACTTTCAAGTGAAACATCTGCATTACAAGTTGGTGTTCCTGTGCTTACAACTTGATCATTTTGTGAGGATTCAAGAGGAGTTTGGATAGGTGGAGATCTTTCCAACTGTTGTGAGGAAGTAACAACAGTGGTTTCAAGTGGCTTTGGTGTTGCCACAAGGTTATCCTCTGGGATCTCATCTTCCAGAGGTGCCTTTTAATTTTGTTATTGTTTGGTGGGCTTTTTGGATTTGAAGGTTTCTTTATGGATTTTGCTGGTGTGGGTTTCACAACACCGGTTGTGGTGTCATGATCACTAGGAGCAGTAGGCTCAACCACATAGGTTTGAGTATTGGATGTGGACTCATCTAAATTGGGCTCATCCCCATTTGCTCTTGTTTTGGAAACCTTTGACTCTTTATCGTGCATTATTGTAAAAGTTTCATTTGTAAGGCTTTTCATTTTAAAAACGACACATTGTTGAAAAAATATTTTTCGTCGGAAGTGAAGGTGGGAGGGGCATAACGCCCCGCGGGGCGGTGTACGAAGGCGCGATATGGCGCTATGTGAAGGGTGCGCTATATCAAGCCCGACTACGGATGGAATAAAAAATATCGGTACCAAATCATGTCGGCACAGTTTTCCCTTGGTATTGAAGGGCCACATCACCTCTTTCTTCTCGCCCCAAGGGTATACCTTTCACTTTAATTGTGATTATCTATTTCCGATGCAATCAAACAACACACGATTAATGCAAGAACATGTTATTGAAATGATGATCGATTTCCTTTTGCAGCCGTGTCACCTATTTACAATGCCCTCATTATGTGAATTTTTTTATATCACATGACGTATTTAATGTTTCATATGCTGTACGATTAATGTTCCTATATGTACAAAACTTCAACCACCTCATTTTTCTACGTACTTTTTATGATTAAGTTTCCATACGTTTCATTTAATTACAAAAGTCATCTAGTAGATATTTTTAAGACTGGATGAGTAGATATTTTATAAGGTTTGATAGGGTGGAATAAAGTTCACATACAAGTTAAGAGCTAAGACACCACCTAGACAGTAGGGCTTTAAAACCTTCGTACTTTAACAACAATTGTGTGATTGAAGCCTTTCCCAATGATTTACTTTTGTATCTTTTTCTTCTTTTGTATTTAAAACAAAAAAAATCATACAAAATATTAAATTAAAATTACTTTAAAAAAATAAACATACCACTTAAACTTAAATTACTTAAAAAATTATAAAAAAAATTAAATTATAAAACTACTAAAATCAAAATAAAAAACCTACTCCATGTTCAGATATTTAGCTTGGATGTTTTCTTTCCAGGCTTTGAAATTCACTGGAGAGAACGACCAAAGACGCGAGAGGTCTTTCTCAAGGAATTTAATTTTCCATTTGCCTCTCCTTTTGAAATTGTTTTTTTAAAAAATGTTCTTGTCCCTTGATCGAGAGAAATCTAGCAATTTTTTCGTCCAAACTTTTGAAGTTCGATTTACCCTCCGGTTCATCTTTTGTAGTTCTAAAGGAGGAGGTGGGTCAGGCTCTTGTCGTTGCCTTGCTTTTATGTCTACTGGGCGGTTGGGGAAACTCATACGGTACTTCAAAATCAAAGTCATCTGTGTTTTCGTTTAGGTTTAAATAGGAACCGGCATCGAAACACCTTAAGACGAGTTCAGTTTTCAGGTGTGCTATACACTGATTTGGATCGTTTAGTCGATCGCCCGGTGTTGGCTGGGAATACAAGATGCCACTTTGGTGATTTTCGAAGTACCTCCCCAGAATCTACCAAGTTAAATGCGCCGCGGTAACTGGCCCTAAGTGTTGAAAACAATTTAATCAAACAGAAAATTAATTATTTTATTATTAATTACCGAGTTATTGGCCAAACCAGTTTATTCCAACTTGAAAAAACTGATTGAAGAAAGGTAGAAGGAGACTGTCCCGTTATCGGACGAATTTAAATAACACGTAAAAACTAAAACCAACCTGGCGATTTAAGAAACCGAGATTCTTGAACTGCATGGATGATTCCTGTCCTTAAAGGATTTTACGCGCTCGTATTGCTGTGAGCTGCAGCGTAAACTCCCAGGATTTAATGCAGAACTAATCTGATATTCCAACAGCAATGGAAACCAGAAAACGCAGAAGCTGGAGAAGAAACAGAAGCACAGAGATGACAGGCTGCGAAAATTGTGTGTATAGAATGGGTAGCAGGAGGCCTTTATTTATAGCTGTGATTATAACCAAGAATGAGAAAAACAGGGGATGAGATAACCATTATCAACCAGGTGAATTCGGTTATCTATGGATAACCACACGAATTCGAACCCAGTAGAGATATCCCATACGAATTCGAACTGTTACAGATAACCCCCACTGTTTCGAATTCATCTCTATCCCTATCTCTATCTCATTCGATCTCGATCCACTAATCAGACACACCTGAACAAGATCCTAGCTAAAAATAAAAGTTCCTCAGCTCCTAGCGATGATGCGTACGTGCGAAGTGCAAAGTGCGCCTCAAACGCGCCCATTCGCGCCTCAAACGCACCCATTCGCGCCTCAAACGCGCCCATTCGTGAGCCCGCGGCTCGGCTCGGCTCGGCTCGGCGCGCGTGTGGGTTTGACCCACTTCTCAAACCATTTAACACTTTGGAGGCCCATAAGGGATAACCCTTATAAAGCATTCAAAGTTCACTCCCCTCACCAATGTGGGATGGATGAAACATACCAACTTGTATACCAACATGGAAAACCAAGCCCTGGAATGTCCAGAAAAAGGCTCCAAAGTGGACTGTTTGTTTCTGTTTCCATTTAAACTGTGTTAAACTTGTTCAAACTTGAGTCTAACTCATCTCAAACCTATGTCCGAATGCTTATAACCCTACTTATGGTTGGTTAGGCTTAAAAACAAGGTTGAGACATGTCAAATTTGAGGTTAAAACCTCACAAATATTCTGTTTTGACTAGGGTTTTACACCCACAAGTAATGTTCAAGGTTAATCTTGATAAATGTATGTATGGACTAGCTTGGGCTATCCTAAATGAGAATCTACACACTACTTGATGATTTCTCTTCACTAGTCAAATGTGGTTTGCTAGAGGAAAGTAACACAGCCCCGTCGAGCCTTCGACTTGTGTCTACGTCGGCTCACCGGGTTGTAGCTTACTTGACCATTTGGAATAGTGACAACCATGTATTTCATTTCTTATTATTAATCATGTAAGTTCATGACCCTCCTTGTGTGTATCACACAAGTGTAGTGGTGAACATTTGAGGTGCCTAAATGGAAGCTTGTTCTTCCTACCTCATGCATGAAATCCATGACACAAAGAGGTACCTAAATGGAGAGTTTGATCTCCTACCTCCTACTTGAAACTTATGTATGTATTTTATATAAACTAAGTATGTATAAGACTATGTAACAAGGACTTGATGATAACTAAATAGTTAATTGTTAAGAAACTAGTTACATCATCTAAGGACCATACACTTGTTACGATTCTAATGGATCTTTGAATCCATGAAAACACACCAAACCCTAAAGGTTTCTATAGTTTCAAAAACAAGTGTTATGGGGCAAGATGATTATTTTCATAATACTATTTTCACATTACTTTATTTCCGAATCCATAATCCCCCGAAACTCCCAACACTCATACGCCTTTGTTACTTCTTGTAGAAGGACAAGGTGCTCCAAGATAATCAACCCAACACTCTTGGAATTCAAGTCAGATAAGCTTGCTAAACCGTGAGTATACTCGATCCCATTTTCCATCTTTAATATTTCGGGTGCAACATGTACAAAACACAATAAACACTTGTTTACAAATTCACTCTATCCGTTATAACATGATACTTGTTTATATACTTGAACAATGCATGCTATGTTAGACTTGTGTTATATGCTCATTAACTTTGCTAGCCAACCTTAACAAATATAGCGCTATAGGAGTAACGCCCGCCTGTATGCTTGTGGTATCGTTAAGTAAACTATTAAATACCCATTTTATGACAATGTTGGGTAATCACAATTGCGTTACACTATGGATTGACATATAAGAGCACATGTTTAGTATGTTATGACAATTATATACAATGTTTCCATGTTGGATATGAGACAAACTTATTCGTTATTATGCTATGTATCAAACTTGTATGCTCGCCAACCTTTTGTTGATATATATTATTTTAATATATGTTGCAGGAAACTAAGTTGATGCCGATGAAGAAACATATTAGGGTGGATTAAATACACACATAGTTTTAATTTCATGTATTTTGTTCTATGTTGTATTGTCTTTTGAAACTTGTCGTATTTCCATTTCGAACCCTAATTCAGAATCAATGAAATTTTGCATTATTAAATATTGTTCGCAAAGTAGCATTATGACGTTTTGAGCAATTTGTTCGTCTCATCCCGATGTTTCCGCCATCGGTTGGGGTGTCACATCTACTATACCTAAACATTGTTACATTGAATTACATAGAAACTCTATTGGTAACATCTGTTGAGCTTCAGCAGACCTTTGCTTCAACAATCTTTTAGTTCTTCATCAGAGGTTCTCTTTAGCAGACCTTTGCATCTAGGAGAGCTTTAACTTCAACAGATCTTTTAGGCAGTCTTTAGCCATGAGCAGAGTTTAGAGAGCAGATGTTAAGTCATTGCCATTGGAGGGAGCAGATCTTCAAAGAACTGTTTATTCTTGATCAGATGTTATAGAACATTTTGGCTTTCCAATCATCTGTTCTTTTGTGGGGTCCATATGATCCAACAACCCCCCGTAGAACAGATGATGCCAAAACTCTTCTTTATTGTTGATCTTTATTTCTCATCAACATTTCCCTAATTTACCCTTTGAATTGTAACTCAAAGTTCAAGGAAATCATAGATTCAAAATCCCTTTCAAGTTCAAATTTCAACAGATCTTGGAGGTCACCTGCATCCAGACTATATGCATCCTCCATTCTTAGCTTTTGAACTTCACCATCTGATCTGAGCAAAGGCATTCTCTCCATCAATTCCTTATATTTCAATTCATCACCTAATTTAATAGGATCTTCTGAATCCCTACTAGAGGTAGTTGTAGTTGGTTCCTCAACAAGAGAAAATTCCAATTTAGCATAACCAAATGCCCCTGTTTTTTGGTACTAGAGACTTCCAACTGGAACAGAGGTTACACTTGTAGCCTCAACAGTTGTTGCCTTCAAGGAATACTTATAGATGTAACCACTGTCCAACTGAAACATTATTGTGTCATCAGTTGTAGTGGCTGCTTCACTTGAACTACCACCAAGAGTTACTTGTAACTCAAGGGGTATAACCTCCTCAATTGTTTGTAGGATAGCAAGTTGAGTTTTCTTAGACTCAGTCACTTGTGGAAGTTTGCTCTCTTAATGGGTGATTGAGAGGAACTGATTTGTGTCTGAGTTTTCTCAGCATCAAACAAAGGTAAAAATGTTGGTGGAATTGGAGTGGAGGGTTGTGGAGTTGAAAGAGACATTGCCTCGTGAGAGGAGCTGTTAAACAGACTTTCAAGTGAAACATCTGCATTACAAGTTGGTGTTCCTGTGCTTACAACTTGATCATTTTGTGAGGATTCAAGAGGAGTTTGGATAGGTGGAGATCTTTCCAACTGTTGTGAGGAAGTAACAACAGTGGTTTCAAGTGGCTTTGGTGTTGCCACAAGGTTATCCTCTGGGATCTCATCTTCCAGAGGTGCCTTTTAATTTTGTTATTGTTTGGTGGGCTTTTTGGATTTGAAGGTTTCTTTATGGATTTTGCTGGTGTGGGTTTCACAACACCGGTTGTGGTGTCATGATCACTAGGAGCAGTAGGCTCAACCACATAGGTTTGAGTATTGGATGTGGACTCATCTAAATTGGGCTCATCCCCATTTGCTCTTGTTTTGGAAACCTTTGACTCTTTATCGTGCATTATTGTAAAAGTTTCATTTGTAAGGCTTTTCATTTTAAAAACGACACATTGTTGAAAAAATATTTTTCGTCGGAAGTGAAGGTGGGAGGGGCATAACGCCCCGCGGGGCGGTGTACGAAGGCGCGATATGGCGCTATGTGAAGGGTGCGCTATATCAAGCCCGACTACGGATGGAATAAAAAATATCGGTACCAAATCATGTCGGCACAGTTTTCCCTTGGTATTGAAGGGCCACATCACCTCTTTCTTCTCGCCCCAAGGGTATACCTTTCACTTTAATTGTGATTATCTATTTCCGATGCAATCAAACAACACACGATTAATGCAAGAACATGTTATTGAAATGATGATCGATTTCCTTTTGCAGCCGTGTCACCTATTTACAATGCCCTCATTATGTGAATTTTTTTATATCACATGACGTATTTAATGTTTCATATGCTGTACGATTAATGTTCCTATATGTACAAAACTTCAACCACCTCATTTTTCTACGTACTTTTTATGATTAAGTTTCCATACGTTTCATTTAATTACAAAAGTCATCTAGTAGATATTTTTAAGACTGGATGAGTAGATATTTTATAAGGTTTGATAGGGTGGAATAAAGTTCACATACAAGTTAAGAGCTAAGACACCACCTAGACAGTAGGGCTTTAAAACCTTCGTACTTTAACAACAATTGTGTGATTGAAGCCTTTCCCAATGATTTACTTTTGTATCTTTTTCTTCTTTTGTATTTAAAACAAAAAAAATCATACAAAATATTAAATTAAAATTACTTTAAAAAAATAAACATACCACTTAAACTTAAATTACTTAAAAAATTATAAAAAAAATTAAATTATAAAACTACTAAAATCAAAATAAAAAACCTACTCCATGTTCAGATATTTAGCTTGGATGTTTTCTTTCCAGGCTTTGAAATTCACTGGAGAGAACGACCAAAGACGCGAGAGGTCTTTCTCAAGGAATTTAATTTTCCATTTGCCTCTCCTTTTGAAATTGTTTTTTTAAAAAATGTTCTTGTCCCTTGATCGAGAGAAATCTAGCAATTTTTTCGTCCAAACTTTTGAAGTTCGATTTACCCTCCGGTTCATCTTTTGTAGTTCTAAAGGAGGAGGTGGGTCAGGCTCTTGTCGTTGCCTTGCTTTTATGTCTACTGGGCGGTTGGGGAAACTCATACGGTACTTCAAAATCAAAGTCATCTGTGTTTTCGTTTAGGTTTAAATAGGAACCGGCATCGAAACACCTTAAGACGAGTTCAGTTTTCAGGTGTGCTATACACTGATTTGGATCGTTTAGTCGATCGCCCGGTGTTGGCTGGGAATACAAGATGCCACTTTGGTGATTTTCGAAGTACCTCCCCAGAATCTACCAAGTTAAATGCGCCGCGGTAACTGGCCCTAAGTGTTGAAAACAATTTAATCAAACAGAAAATTAATTATTTTATTATTAATTACCGAGTTATTGGCCAAACCAGTTTATTCCAACTTGAAAAAACTGATTGAAGAAAGGTAGAAGGAGACTGTCCCGTTATCGGACGAATTTAAATAACACGTAAAAACTAAAACCAACCTGGCGATTTAAGAAACCGAGATTCTTGAACTGCATGGATGATTCCTGTCCTTAAAGGATTTTACGCGCTCGTATTGCTGTGAGCTGCAGCGTAAACTCCCAGGATTTAATGCAGAACTAATCTGATATTCCAACAGCAATGGAAACCAGAAAACGCAGAAGCTGGAGAAGAAACAGAAGCACAGAGATGACAGGCTGCGAAAATTGTGTGTATAGAATGGGTAGCAGGAGGCCTTTATTTATAGCTGTGATTATAACCAAGAATGAGAAAAACAGGGGATGAGATAACCATTATCAACCAGGTGAATTCGGTTATCTATGGATAACCACACGAATTCGAACCCAGTAGAGATATCCCATACGAATTCGAACTGTTACAGATAACCCCCACTGTTTCGAATTCATCTCTATCCCTATCTCTATCTCATTCGATCTCGATCCACTAATCAGACACACCTGAACAGGATCCTAGCTAAAAATAAAAGTTCCTCAGCTCCTAGCGATGATGCGTACGTGCGAAGTGCAAAGTGCGCCTCAAACGCGCCCATTCGCGCCTCAAACGCACCCATTCGCGCCTCAAACGCGCCCATTCGTGAGCCCGCGGCTCGGCTCGGCTCGGCTCGGCGCGCGTGTGGGTTTGACCCACTTCTCAAACCATTTAACACTTTGGAGGCCCATAAGGGATAACCCTTATAAAGCATTCAAAGTTCACTCCCCTCACCAATGTGGGATGGATGAAACATACCAACTTGTATGTTCTCCATTAATATTTCCAACAATCCCCCACCAAGTTGGAATGTTTCCTCTCACTTAGACAGATGATGTCACTAGGTGTCGTGAAGATTAAACCCAGTTTATGTTGATAAACAAGAAGAGACAGATTCGATGGTGCCCTATGGAATTAAACCATTAACCTGATAGCCCCCTTCGGTTTACCCCCACACATCACCAGCGGACTTTGCGTTCTCACTGAGCGCGAATATGGCCGTGCGCTATTAACCCTTTTCATGATCCTTTAGAAGACAAACCACTTATCTTCACTCGAGGCAGCACCACCCCTAGATCATATAGGCAAAGTTTTACATCATCCACGTTGCTTGGATGCCTCCAAAACTTTGTTAAGAGCATTAGCTCACCCTTGTTATCGGCAATGACGTACTATCATACCTCACATGGATCTATCAAAAAATTGATAGTACCTTCTATCATTAAGTGACTTCGTTTTTACCCATTAAACTTGAGAAATAGGAGCACTAAGTTCAAGTTGGGTTTCCATCACTAACGATTCTATTGTGGTTTTAGACCCATGTCTCTCGCGGTATTCACTACCAAATCTCTCGTTAGAGGTTTAGTAAACGGATCAGCCAAGTTCTTACTCGTCTTGACATAGACAACCTTGATGGTACCACTTTCAAGAAGTTGTCTCACATAATTCTGCCGTAGACCTATGTGTCTTGACCTCCCATTATACACTGCGTTGTATACTTTAGATAGTGTGGCCTCACTATCACAATACATGGGAATATACGGCATTGGAACATCCCACAAACGGATGTCCGTAAGTAGATCTCTAATCCACTCTGCTTCCTTACCAGCTGCAGCTAGTGCTATGAACTCAGCTTCCATAGTTGAGTGCGCAATACACGTCTGTTTCTTGCTCGCCCAAGAAATTGCTCCTCCTGCTAGAGTGTAAATCCACCCACTTGTAGATTTTGAATCACTGGTGTGATCAATCCAGCTCGCATCAGAATAACCTTCGAGTATCCTGGAATTAGACGTGTATGTCAGTTCTAAGTTACTAGTCCTTTTTAGGTATCCAAGTACTCTACCCACTGCTTTCCAGTGTTCTGTCCCTGGATTGACAGTATACTGACTCAGTTTGCTTACAGAAAAAGCAATATCAGGACGAGTGCAATGTGTTGCATACATCATACTTCCAATAGCACTCGCATACTCCAGTTGAGCCACTGCTCTCTCTGAGTTCACATTAAGTTTCACACTTGGATCAAATGGGGTTAAACTCTTTAATGTTCAAGTGTTGAAACTCAGTCAGAATTTTCTCTATGCAATGAGATTGACTTAGAGAAAGCTGACTTTCAGTTCTTTTCACTTTGATCCCAAGAATGGTATCAACTTCTCCTAGATCTTTCATCTTAAAGTTCGAGGACAGATATTTCTTAGTTTCAGAAATACCTTCAAGGTGAGTGCTAATGATCAACATATCATCAACTTAGAGACAAATCACGACTGTATGACCGGGTTCGCATTTAGTATAGATACACCTATCAGCACTATTGTGTCGAAACCCGAAAGCAGTCACAGTGGTGTCAAACCTCTCATGCCACTGTTTAGGAGCTTGCTTCAAACCATAAAGAGATTTAATAAGTCTACACACTTTGTTCTCTTGTCCAGGCATCACAAACCCTTCTGGTTATTCCAAATAAATCTCCTCATTTAGATACCCATTTAGAAACACAGTCTTTACATCCATTTGATGGATGTACAGCCCTTTCAAAGCAGACAGCGCTATTAGAGTTCTAATAGAGCTAATTCTAGCCACAGGTGCATAGGTATCAAAATAGTCGATCCCTTCTCTCTGTCTATACCCTTTAGCAACTAATCTCGCTTTATAGGCAGAGATGGATCCATCTGGATGATACTTCCTTTTGAAAATCCATTTGGATCCAATAGGTTTCTTTCCCTTGGGTAGATCAGCTAACTCCCAAGTTCCATTTCCCATAATGGAATCCATTTCATCATTGACTGCTTCCTTCCACAAAGGAACATCTCTTGATGACATTGCTTCGCTGAAAGTTTTAGGATCATCATCCAAATTAACAGCGAAAATGACCTCTCTCGTCACTTTCTTTTGAGTTCCCTCAACCAGGTAAGAAAAGAAATCATCTCCATAACTTTTCTCTTTTCTAACTCTAGTACTTTTCCTCGGTTCTTCAACCATTGGTGAAGGTTCGACTCTTTTCACAGAAGTACTAGAAGATGTGGTGTAATTTGAGTTCTCATCATCTCTAGAAAACTTGTTCTCAAAGAATTCCACATCTCTGGATTCTACAACTGTACCTGATTCGTCATCCAACAACCGGTAAGACTTACTTTGCGGCGCATATCCGATGAATACACTCTTGTAAGCTCGTTCTCCCAGTTTGAGTGTCTTTGGATCAGGTACGCGATAATAGGCAAGACACCCCCAAACCCTCAAATACTCTAGGTTTGGTTTTCTTCCTTTCCACAACTCATATGGACTCGTAGGTATCACACGACTAGTGATCCTATTGTGAACATAACAAGCGGTTAACACAGCTTCCCCCCACATATTACGAGATAGACCCGATCGATTTAACATACAGTTAGCCATCTCTACCAAGGTTCGGTTCTTTCTCTCAGCCAAACCATTTTGTTGGGGAGTATATGGTGCAGTTCTCTCATGTATGATGCCTTCTTCTTCGTAGAATGCATCAAATCTTCGGTTAAAGTATTCTCCGCCTCTGTCCGAGCGAAGAATTTTAATGTGTTTCTCCTTTTTTTTCAACCTCAGCCTTATATATTTTAAATGCCTCAAAAGCTTCATCTTTTGAATGCAATAAATAAACATATAAGTATCGGCTGAAGTCATCGCAGAAAGTGATAAATTATCTCTTACCCCCATGAGTAAGGACTCCATTCAGTTCACAAATTCTGAATGAATTAGTTCTAGTAGTGATGTATTACGTTTATGGACACTTGGAAAAGGTTTCTTTGTGAATTTTGATTTCACACAAGTTTCGCATTTTTCAAAGTCTTTATCTTTTAATTTCAATAAACCTTTCGTTTGCATGTTCTCAATGTTTTTAATATTTGTATGAGCTAAACGTTTATGCCATAAAGAAATTGAACAAGCGATATAATCCGAAGAAATAATTTCATTCAAATCAAAACCAATTGCATTACATTGATATAAAACTATCACTACCACTATCACCACTATCATTCCCAAACCCATCAATCACTGAAACGCCACATTCATCCGAGTCTTCTTCTTCATCAATTCCATCTTCAGCTAGGTCAAGGCGATACATTCCACCCGTATTCTTTGCTTGACCCAATAGATGTCATTTAGAGAAAACTTCACAAGGAGATTCTTAAGAACCAGCTTGTACCCATTTCGATCAGACTTATCAGCAGAAACAAGACCCTTGGTGATACCAGGAACATGCAAAACGTCCTGAAGGGTAACCGTTTGACCATCTTTAAAGTTTAGTCGCACTGGGCCTTTACCACGAACTTCCACTCGATGTCCATCAGCACATACCACCACTGTTCCTTGAGGAACAAGACCATAAGTAAGAAATGAGCCACGATTCCCACAAACATGAACAGTTGCTCCAGAATCCAAAAACCATCCTCTACATGCCACAACGCGTGTATATTGAGAAAGCATGTTAACATCTCCAAGACCCACATTAGCCACTAGATTGGTGACTTTCTCAATATCAACAGCACTTGTATAACCAACCGTAGATCCAGATTTCCTTTGAGAGCACTCTCGTGCATAATGCCCGGTTTCTCCACAAACATGACATTTACCCAATCTCTTTGGTTGATGGTTGGTCGTTTGATGTGACTTTTTGAATTCCTTTTTCTTTGGTGCTGTAAACTTTCTATTCTTTGATGTCCCTTTTCCCTTTTGCTCAGATCCTCCAACAATATGATTCACACTCGATCCGAATTTACCTCTTTTGTCCCTGTTGCGCGTTCCTCCTCAATTCGAAGGTGCTTCAACAGTTCATCCAAAGAGTAGTCCTCAGACTTGTGCATCATTCTCTTTGAGAAATCTTTCCAAGTAGGAAGAAGTTTTGCAATAATGACCCCTACTTGAAAATTTCTGGCAGTGGAATAGAAAGCGCGGTCAATTTGTTAACAAGAACTTGGAGTTCATGCACTTGCTCAAGGATTGACTTGTCATCAACCATTTGAAAGTCTAAGTACTTGGAAATAAGGTATTTGTTAGTACCTTCTCATGAGCCTTGTACTTATCTTCCAAAGCTTTCCACAATTCTCTAGCACTTGTTACTGGCACGTATAAGTCATAGAGACAATCTGAAAGAGAATTCTTGATGTGGCCAAGGCAAAGATCTTCAGCTTCCTTACGGACAAGTCTTTGCTTAGCCAAATCTTGATTCGGGACCTCTCCAGCCTCAAGAGGAGGGTCATCAGGCATTGCGGGCAAGCTTGGATCAAGGATATAGTAGGTTTCAGCACAACGAGCATGAACTTAACCTTGTCCGCCCAACAGGTATAGTTCTGGCCATCGAATCTGTCCAACTTGACAAACTCTTGATTCATGAATCTCAGATTAGCTGTTGGTAGTTCACCGTCCATTATTTCTGGTGATTAAACACAAAACTAAAATCCTTTAAGATTGTTGAAAACAATTTAATCAAACAGAAAATTAATTATTTTATTATTAATTACCGAGTTATTGGCCAAACCAGTTTATTCCAACTTGAACAAACTGATTGAAGAAAGGTAGAAGGAGACTGTCCCGTTATCGGACGAATTTAAATAACACGCAAAAACTAAAACCAACCTGGCGATTTAAGACACCGAGATTCTTGAACTGCACGGATGATTCCTGTCCTTAAAGGATTTTACGCGCTCGTATTGCTGTGAGCTGCAGCGTAAACTCCCAGGATTTAATGCAGAACTGATCTGATATTCCAACAGCAATGGAAACCAGAAAACGTAGAAGCTGGAGAAGAAACAGAAGCACAGAGATGACAGCCTGCGAAAATTGTGTGTATAGAATGGGTAGCAGGAGGCCTTTATTTATAGCTGCGATTATAACCAAGAATGAGAAAAACAGGGAATGGGATAACCATTATCAACCAGGTGAATTCGGTTATCTATGGATAACCCACACGAATTCGAACCCAGTAGATATATCCCATATGAATTCGAACTGTTACAGATAACCCCCACTATTTCGAATTCATCTCTATCCCTATCTCTATCTCATTCGATCTCGATCCACTGATCAGACACACCTGAACCGGACCCTAGCTAAAAATAAAAGCTCCTCAGCTCCTAGCGACAATGCGTAGTGCAAAGTGCGATTCAAACGCGCCAATTTGCGCCTCAAACGCGCCCATTCGCGAGCCCGCGGCTCGGCTCGGCGCGCGTGTGGGCTTGACCCACTTCTCTACCCATTTAACACTTTGGAGGCCCATAAGGGATAATCCCTTATAAAGCATTCAAAGTTCACTCCCCTCACCAATGTGGGATGGAGGAAACATACCAACTTGTATGTTCTCCATTAATATTTCCAACACTAAGTTCAGTATGCGCCAACATCCTGATATCCACATCACTTGAGCCGTTTGCACTTTGACGATTGGTTATAAGGTAGATGAAAATGTTGAACTTGTTATTTTAGTTTGCATTGACGTCCATTTTTAGGTGAATGAATCTTTAGAATGGTATTCACCTCAACCCATAGCAACGGAATTTGTTTTTCACGAATACGTCTTTAAAACACCGATTGCTCTTGGTTGGTACCTATTTAAAAAAAAAGAAATAATTTGTGTGAGATAACATCGTATACTTGTATTAATACAAGACATTTTTAGTTGTCTAAAAATTTATACGTTAAAAAAACAAATTTACTACACAAAAGAATTATTATTTACCGGATTTTCCGATATATTGAGCCATAATCATGACAAAGTAAATTCTTCGGCATTTGTATACCTCTCGAATGTCTTTGGAACACGTTCTTCGTCTGTTCTCTTTCTACGGTGAGTATGGGTTATGACGATTGTGGGGTTTGTGGGATTTGTGTGGAATAGAAGAAGAAATCGGATGCTGCTTGTGATGGATGCAGGATTTGTTGCATTTGAGAGGTTTGTGGGAATTCTCTGTTATCAATGGGGAATACTCGAGCTTGTTTGTGTTTTGATTGACATTCCACGAGTCATCTTGGTTGATCAATTGTCGTTTGCAAAAAAACAGTTGTTCGATCAAAAGAGTTTATGTTGTTGTTTCGGAACATGGTGAATGAAAACAAAATTGAGTTGAGACGTGAAGATTTTGAGAAAAGGGGTTTTGTACTTGTGTAATAAAAATGTGAAAGGAAATATACACAGGGTCAATAAAAATTAATATATATCGGGTAGGGACTACTCTAATAAAAACACATGTTAATTGAGAAATGTGAGAAATATTCTGAACCATGCATTTTTTATAAGTCAAAAAAGAAAAAAATTTATTTTTAATTTTACTGCCAATATTTTTTTGGAATTATACATGTGTATATTGTCAACTTTTAATTATACACGTCTATATTATCAATTTTGAAATTATACAATGTGTATATTATCAACATATATATATACACGATACTTATTTTTCAATTTTAAACACGTATTTACACATATGTACACTAGAAAAAAATGTTTAGAATCATAATATTTCTTTATGTACATATACGTACAATAACATTTCTTTATATACGTAACTAGGTTAAAGCCCGTGTTACACGCGGTTTAACATATAAAAATCCTATAAAGTTTTAAAGTAAAAACTAATTGAAATAACATATTAACACAATCAACGTAAAAAGTTATGAAAATTAACAATATATCAAATAGTTCGTAAATCTCTAAAAGTTTCCGTATACACAACATTTGTAAATATCATACTATTTTTGTCATACGAAAATAAAACACTATTAAAAAATTTCTAATATCTACATACGAAGGTAAGATGGGTCTGTATTCAAAACTAATAATATAATTTACTTTAAGTTGAAATATAAAGAACCTACTGATTTAGAACATGTGTCCTTTGCTCCATGTTAGGAATTATATCTTTGGATGCTAGATCATTAACAAAGGAAACAACCAGGATGTTGACTGGGTGAAGCATTTGACCCATGCCAAAGAATGCAACCAATTCATAATCCTTGATCAATACAAAACTCTAAATTCATAAATCATAATATAGGATGAGAACATGGAAACAAATTGCATTATCAGAATTGCACTTACATAAGGATCCCTCGAATTCAGTTTGTGATCAACTAATCGACCTTGAGAGGAGTTAATGCAAAGTAAACGACAATCATTTGACCCAAATGTATTTCTCATTTCGGCCAATATCTTAGTTGCTCTGATCACATGCAATAAAACTATTTATACATTGATAGAGGCAACCAAAAACAGGAATGATGCATGTGGTTGCATAAACAAAGGATACCAAAAGTAACATCTGTAATAATTTATGTTATATGCAGTGGTAAAAGGATTAAATTCGATAGTCAGTAGTCCTAGATCATAATAACAATCTGATAACTCCGTACTTAAATGGTCGAAAGAAAAAGTATCAATTTGAATAGAATCCTGATATGGATAAGCCACTAAACAACACATATATGATTTATCATTGTATCTTGCTATTATTTCAAAACAAATTGGGTGTTGTGACTTATCTCAAATGGGTTAAATAGTTTTTTTTTTCAAAGACCAATGAAAACTTAAAAGTCGGCCATAGTCTATTTTAGTAAGAACATGTTTCAACAACAGCCTACTTTCACCGATTTCCCAACAATGATAATAATAGCAATAATGTTTTCGGATCATAATTAACTAAATAACCATCACTAAAAACCTTTACAACTGTTTGGTGTCTGGCCTGACATCTATGAACTATACTGAAAACGTTTTGACATGTTACCCTACCCATCGGTTCTACATCTAGTCTGAACTAAAAATTGAGTGGCCTGCCAGAAATTGTAAAACATACTGATATAACATTAAAAATTAAATGTCATTTAAGAATGCATTTTCCTCTAATATTGAAGCTCTCATCTAAATGCATCTGAACTTATAATAATCAGTTGTTTTACTATGTGGCAAATTAGGTTAGTTTAAAACTTAATACAAAGCATGAGTAAAATTACAAAACAAGAAGTTAATTTTACGTGTGAAAGAAGGTACTTTCAATGAGACGGGAGTAAAATCTGGTGTAACAAAAAGACCCTAAATCCTATCCCAAAAACCCTAAATCAAAACATAAACGTAAATCAAAACAATATTAGGCGATAAACAACAAAATCAATGATGAACTAAATAACATTCAATCAACAAAATCAGAAGTAACCTTCGATTATAACGGAAAATCAAGGAATACAGAATCGCATACAATAATCGATAATCAAATCAAGTTAATACTATCTCCAAATCGCATACAATAATCGATCATGAAATCGTCGATTAAAAACCTAACTAACATTAAACCATTAACAAAATCAGACGATTTAAACAACAAAATACAATAATCGAACCACAAAATAGAGTTTACCATCGATTTAGAGTCTTGAAATCCGATGAATGTTATCGAAAATCTTGGATACACTTCGTTACCGTGTTAGCCAGAAAGAGAGAGAGATGGAGTATTAGGGTTAGAATGAGATTTGTGGTGTAATCTATGTATTTTAGGCAACTGAATAATGATTAATTCGGACTATCCATTTACAATCGGACTATCCATATTAGTGTTTGATTTAGGCCGAAAAATCATCTGAGGTGAAACCAGGAGGTGACATGTGTTCCCCAATGGTTTCTTTTATATAATATATAGATACTCTTTACCAAACACAGATATACAATACCTATTTTTCAATTTTAAACACGTATATACACAAATGTGTGATTCAAAAAGAAAAAAAAAGTTAACAGAAAAAGGGACAATTTAGCCAAAAAAAAATTCTTTGCATATTTGCTTAGGAAAAATATGTGATTCTTTCTCACATTTTTCAATTACCATATTACTTCTCACGCGATCTTAATTATATATATATATATATATATATATAGGGTTAGCGAAAATGAAAATTTATACGAGTTGTAAGAACTTAAAGAACTCAGCCTTACAAAAGGTTTTTTTCAAATTTTTTTAACCAAGAATCCTAAAAAAAAATCAACTTTTCCAAAATCATTTACGGCAGCCATAAATGCTGTAAAAAGTGATATCATGTTTATGTCATCACCTTTTACGGTTGCTGTAAGGGATCAAAAAACACCACTTCGATTTTTTTATTTTTTTACGGCAGTCTTTTCTAACATTTTTATTTAGGCGTGTTAAAAATGAGGTTGAAACTGCACGAGAAGGCCGAGTTCTATAAGTTCTCAAACTTGTAAGGTTTTCCCTTGATCCTAGTCCTATTATAGACACACACACATTACCATTAGCCAACAATCATATGGTCTCTTTTTCTCTCTCCTTTCATGCTAGCTAGTGGGGCTTGCAAACCCAACAATGACGCCCCTTAGACTATAGGTATGAGGGGTATGGATTGGGGGCATTACTTGATATGTGGTACTTGTGGGCTCCATCAGTCCACACCCAAAATAGTAGGGGTGTGGAGGGGGCATGGCTAGGCGGCGTGGGGTGCCATTTGGCACCTTTTTTATTTTAATCATAGATTTTAATAATTTAATTTAAACACCTATTTAATTAATATTAAATAACTACAACAAAAAATACATTACATAACAAAAAAAATCAATCATCTTCAGCTTCGTCTTCAATGTAGTCAAATCTAGGAAGTGTTGAAACATGTTCTACCAAATCAGCACATGTTTGTTTCTCTGAATTACAATAATGCATAAATAAAAATATATAAATTGTATTGATAAAACAGGAAAAGACCAAAGCATGTGAGGTAACTTAACCAAGAAATTAAACGTCCTTTGGGTTAAAGGTTATACTTTGTAACAAAACATGAACATAAAGGTTGAGTTTGGCCGATTTCATAGTGAAAGTTACGAAGTGCAGTTTAGGTATAACATAAAGGTTGATTTGTTTAATTTATTTGTCTTGATTAGATTTTGGTTTTACGTTCTCTGTTCGTCACTAATGTCTTCATTATTTGATTCGGTCTCCTCGGGATAATATTCTACTATTGCCCGGCCTTCATCCTCTAAAATCATGTTGTGTAGAATGATGCACGCGTACATCACGTTTCTTATTTGATCTTTTTCATACAATCGACAAGGCATGCTCAAAATGCGCCACCTTTTCTGCAAAACACAAAATGCTCGCTCAATGTCTTTGCGTGCCGCCATCTGAACTTTGTTAAACTTTATTCTTTTAGGATCTAGGGTTCAATCTCTCGAAAATGATTTCACAAAAACAACCCACTCAGAGTAAATTCCATCAACAAGATAGTACCCTTACTAGTATTCAATATCATTTACAAAAATGTTCTTTTAGGTCCAACACCATTTATTAGATCATTGAAAACAGGCGTGATGAATAATGTTTATATTGTTATGTGAACCTGGTATACCAAAGAATGCATGCCATATACAAAGATCTTGTGATGCAACAGCTTCAAGCATCATAGACGACATTCCATGATATCCGCTTATGTGAGAACCTTGCCATGCAGTTGGACAAAGTTCTCACTCCCATTTCATACAATCTAAACTACCTATCATCCCGGGGAGACCATGATATTCAGCGTGATGTTCCATAATTTGTTGCATATCACTAAACGTTGGTTTTTTCGAGTATTTTTTCATATATAATTCAATGATATACGCATAAAATTGTGAAGACTGTAACATCCGTCAAAAACCGGGTTAACCAACCCGCTTCGTTTATTAACCGAACAACCAGTTAAAAATTTAGTTGCGTATTTAATGCTCAAATTAATTTTAAAGGATACATAATTAATAAGTATATTAGAATATAAAATTTATATTTGAAAATGTATTAAAAATAGTGAACTAAAAATAAAATGCTGAAGCCGGGTTTCGAACCCGGGTCAGCCGAATATTCACAAAGTCTTAACTCTCATCGCCCATCCACTCCGCCACTTGTGTTGTTTGGTTACATATTGAAACAATTAATACATAAAATAAATCTGGAAATCAAACCCAGTTACACAGCGCGCCCAAATCCGCTGACGCCGGAAAACCCGACGATTTCGCCAATTATCGTCGGTTACTTTTGACTTAACGTAAGAATTAACGACGCCATCGGTTATAACCGATGTCCAGTCCGCGACATTAGTCATAATCGCCGGAGAATTTTTGACAAACGAATCAAGACGGTAATCAGACCCAATTTCGTCGATGTTCTTCCCTATAAATACACACTCTAGCCTCTGATAATCTTTTCGCTCACAATCACACCAATTCTCGACGCAATTTCACTCGCCGGAAAATCTCTGCAAGTCGCCGGAAAACCGAGACTTTCATCTACACGGTAAATACCTCGACTTTTTCTGTTTTAACCCATTGTTAGATTATTACTAACATCAATCCCTCACCCAGAATCTATTCCAGACGACGTCGCCGGATTTTTCTGTTTTCGTCGGAAAACTTCTAAAAGTTCCAGAATCTCGTTGTTTGCCGGTATGATCATTTAAACCTACTGATAATCGTTGCTCAGTAGTTCAATCTCATATCTAATCAATCAATCTGATTTTTGAATCCGAACAGAGGGACTTCACAAAACAGAGCCGACGATCTTTGCCGGATTTCTGAAGAAGACAATCTTCCCGGTACAATCAATCCCCAAACCCTTTCTGTTCAATACATTACGATTGCTCATAATGTTCGTTAACCGAATTAAACTAGAAACAGTTAGTTAACCGTTGTCTGTGTTTGAACGAAGAAGACGAAGTCGTGTATGATATAAGATTAATTAAATCAATATTATGAACGGGTTAGACACACAGTCTAGCGGTGGACTGTGTGCAAACAATATGCATACGTCCCGAGTTCGATCCTTGACACACACACACCTTCCCTGTAATAAAATGTCTTTTTTTTTAACTGAACCGGATCCACAACAGTAAGATGTTAAGTATAATAAAAACCAGAATATTTACCAAGTTAGACACACAGTCCAGCGGTGGACTGTGTGCCAAACTAAACCACAGGTCCCGGGTTCGAGACCTGTGGCGAGCACCGAGTTGATGCAATTAAATCCTTTTTAAAATAAATGATTTTCGGATTAACTTAATTAGTGTATAAATATAATTAAAAACAGAAATATTTCGGGTTAGACACGTAGCTCAGTTGGTAGAGCTGCGTGCACACATACGGGAGGTCACGGGTTCGAGTCTCACCCAGCGCACACATATAAGCGACCGGTCAACGGTCAATGGTCAACGGTCAAAAGTCAACATTTTTTATTATTTTTATTTATTTATTTAATTTAAAAATCAATTAAAAATACTTAAAAATAACGTTTTTAAAGTTAGAAAATAGCCTTAAACTCACAAAAATATATCCTATAATCCTACTAAAATTGATTAATAAAATCCGCATACTTACCGTACCTTTTCGTTATTAATTAGGTTAGTTATTACTCGTCGATCAATCCTCTAAACTCGTGCCCATTCAACATCTTCAAGAAACGCAACCACTGTGAGTGAATCTTACAACTCCCCTTTTTATTACACGTTTTGGGGTGTATCATGTGTCACTTAAACTAATTCGTTAATTCAAACTCATGCTATACCATATTATGATCTAAACTTAGAATGTAAACATTGTTTGTAGTTATGTATTATATATTGTCAAATTGTATGCAAATTATTTGTTAGCCCCTCAGTTCCTCGTGGGAGACGAGTTGAACAACGCGTGCCTTAAAACTCATTCATTAGGCCCATCAGTTCGTAGAACAACGCGTGCCTCAAAACTCATTCATTAGGCCCATCAGTTCCTCGTGGGAGACGAGTTGAGCAACGCGTGCCTCAAAACAATCTATTATTGTATGTGTGTGCATTATTTAATCTTAAGTGTTTTGTGAATAAGTTTACATCTATATTTACTCATATGTGGTTATGCACTTTATTTTATAATCAATTCAATAAACTTGTTCAAATGTTTTTCATAGGATTCACTCCAACTTTTTGTTGATCCAAAAACCATTTTTACACATGATACAGGTGAACAGGATGAAGCAAGGAAAACATAGGAAATGCCTTAGAAGAAAATAATGAAGTCTAGAAAGATGTGTAGAACATGTTGTAATTATGATTGTATGATTTCCTTTAAATTGTAATAATAAATATGAAACGTTATAATAAATGTCATGAGCTTTGATGAAAACCCAATCATGCCCCGATCACCTTTTCCGCTGCGGGTCGGGGTGTGACAGATTGGTATCAGAGCTTTTGACTATAGGGATATAGGATAGGTTATTAGACTCTTAGAGCCTATACTATAGTTGATTAGATTTTTATTGTTTATGTGGTTATATGCAAACTCATGATGTTTATTTCTTTCATATTTATTACATACACAAATGCATGCAAACACTTCCGATACTACATTTTGTGATACATAGTGGATTATACTTACAGTCAAACATACATAATTACATACACATTCATCATACATATTTCAATGTTCACATGTTCAAATCACCTTCATACTTCCGTTATTCAAGATTTTGTTGCATTTTTTCATTTTTCAATCTCATCAAAGTGAGTTCTGCGACGGGCATGTAGTAACTGTAAGGGTACAAGTACCGGTAGTCGGAACGTCCTGTCTAGGTTGGCATTCATATAAATCCAATATAACGGACCAGTTTGCCTACCTGGGGACTAACGATGAGAGTACGAAGGACCTATTAGGCCAAAGCATGCCACACCAAACGTCGTTCGAACTAACCCCACTTTGAGGTGTCACCGTGTCCACACCTGGATACATTCCGAATATCATACGTTACATACTTATTTCTCGATTTTCTCCGGGTTTTAGTGTACGTAACCAGGCTAACACATGCGAACCATATGAAAAACCCGGTAATCATGGGGGCCCACATGATTACGAAGGTGAAGTATGGCGGCATGCAAGGCCCAATTACGAGCAAAGCCCAAGACATCCTATGGATGTAGTAGATTTATTATGTTATATTTATTTTATGAATGTTCATTCCTAAATACGACACATGATCCCAAAAACATCCAACTCATACTCTTGATATGTATTCCTTGTAGATGTCTTCTAATTCCGCTCGTAGGAAGATGAGAGCAGGAAAAGCTCGCGAGCGTATGGCTGCCCAAATCGCTCAACAAATGGTTGCAGTAATACCCAACATTGTAGTTCAAGTCCAACAAGCCCTTACCGCTAACCCCGTCAATCAAGAAAATCAAAACATTATCAATCCTCCCCCAAAAACCACTAAATGCACCTACAAGCATTTCAAATCCTGCGATCCTCCAAAATACGAAGGAACGGAAGGTGTCATCGCTCTCCTCCATTGGTTTGAAGAAATGGAAAACACATTTCTAAATTGCGATTGCCCCGATGATCGCAAAGTGCGATATGCTACTGGTCGTTTACTTGGAATAGCACTCACTTGGTGGAATACAGAGAAGGCTAAACGAGGTGTTGAAGATGCTATGACTTTGACTTGGGAAGAGTTGAAGGAAATCATGACAAGACGGTTTTGCCCAAGGAGTGAAATCAAGAAATTAGAGGATGAGTTCTATTCGTTGAAACAAAAGGAAGGCGACCACACCACGTACAACAAGAGATTCCTCGAGTTAAATCAAATGGTTCCCAACTTGTTCACTCCTCTCTACCGTTTGATCGAGCACTACATTCGAGGTCTTCCTTCAAAAATTCAAGACTCTGTAATAAGTACCACACCTGCAACCTTGGAAGCAGCAATGGAGTTAGCTACTGAGCTCACCGAGAACCGCATAAGAAATAAGGAATTCAAGGAGGAGAAGAAGAAGGATAAAGCATCAACTGAAACCTCGAACTCCACCCAAACCGAATCCCCTTCACGATCCATTTCTAAGAGAAAACGAGATGGGCAACTTTTCGCTGTCACCCAATGCAACCAACCAATTTCACAAGCCATACCCCTCCAAGCTATCCCAATCACTCAAGTAGCACCCAACTCAACTTACCCAAATAAGAAACCTTACCTTGGACCTCACCCTCAATGTAACACCTGTTTTTATCACCATCCATCTACCCTACCTTGTCGACTATGTGCGAATTGTGGACGCTATGGTCATTTGAGCAAGGTTTGCCGCACCCCTCAAATCCAAATCTCACCCCCTACTCAAAACATGATCCAAACATATCAACAACCCCAATACCCCATGTTACCCTATGTTCGAGCTTGTTTTAATTGTGGCGACCCTACCCACTTTAGAAACACGTGCCCTCGATTGTTTAACATCATAAACGCTCAAGCTCAATCAAACCCAGTTAACCAAGCAAATCAAGAAAACCCAACCACTAGGCCACCAGCAAGAGGAAGAGTTTTCAACATCAACTCCAATCCTGTTGAAGATAATGACGTTCCAAACGAATCACCCAACTAGTCTCCTTCACCAAAAATCAAGATTCAACTCCAACCGCTTAGTTTTTATGTTTTTCTTATGTTATCTCAATTACAAATTGGAAATTTATCCAAGAATCTTAATGCGAATTACTATTTCAGTTTTGTTTTATACTCATTGATTTAACATTCATATCATCATACATCTCAACGTATTTCAATCTCAACATTTAAAGAAGTTGGATTATGTTCTATTCCTACATAGACTAACCTCTCCATCATACAAACGAGAGAGGTACTGTCATTATTCAAACATGTATACTATCAGAATTAAGACTCAAGCTTTGGTTGATTGTGTTTGTTTATGTTTTAGAGTCACATAGAACTAATCATAACTTACGGATTAAGCCAATGAAAATTTGACAAGAATATGGTGGATACGCCGCTGGTACTTCCTATATATAAGTATTCTTGTCAAAGGATCAGAGGCATTGTCAGTCGGTTATGAGAAGTTCCATGTAGGATTTAGTAATGTCTTGGTTGAAGTTTGTTTTATACTCACTGATTTAGCTTTTATATCATCTCATCATTTAAAGAAATTGGATTGTGTCACCATTCAAACATGTATACTATCAGAATTAAGACTCAAGCATTGGTTGTTGTGTTTATTTATGTTCTAGAGTCACATCATAGAACCAATCATAACTTACTGATAAAACCAATGAAAATTTGACAAGAATATGGTGGATACGCCGCTGGTACTTCCTATATATAAGTATTCTTGTCAAAGGATCAGAGGCATTGTCAGGCGGTTATGAGAAGTTCCATGTAGGATTTAGTAATGTCTTGGTTGAAGTTTGTTTTATACTCACTGATTTAGCATTTATATCATCTCATCATTTAAAGAAATTGGATTGTGTCACCATTCAAACATGTATACTATCAGAATTAAGACTCAAGCATTGGTTGTTGTGTTTATTTATGTTCTAGAGTCACATCTTAGAACCAATCATAACTTACTGATAAAACCAATGAAAATTTGACAAGAATATGGTGGATACGCCGCTGGTACTTCCTATGTATAAGTATTCTTGCCAAAGGATCAGAGGCATTGTCAGGCGGTTATGAGAAGTTCCATGTAGGTTTTAGTATTAGAAGTTTTGTTTTAGGATATAACCTTATCTTTCCAAACATATCAAAACTCTTACGCATGAAATCACATTTAGTCAATCAACTCTGTTTATCCATATTCATTATCATAGGCATCAAAAAGCGATTCCTGAAGCAGGGTACTCCACCCTTACAAGGAACGTTACCGCCTCAAACAAAATTTAAACTCTTACTTCTTTCTAAGTATGTAACTTTCAAATTAAACACCATCCTTTTGAGTCAAACATGCCACTACTTAAATTTCGGGACGAAATTTCTAAAAGTAGGGGATACTGTAACATCCGTAAAAAACCGGGTTAACCAAACCCGTTCGTTGATTAACCGAACAACAGTTAAAAATTTAGTTGCGTATTTAATGTTCAAATTAATTTTAAAGGATACATAATTAATAAGTATATTAGAATATAAAATTTATATTTGAAAATATATTAAAAATAGTGAATTAAAAATAAAATGCTGAAGCCGGGTTTCGAACCCGGGTCAGCCGAATATTCACAAAGTCTTAACTCTCACTCGCCCAACCACTCCGCCACTTGTGTTGTTTGGTTACATATTGAAACAATTAATACATAAAATAAATCTGGAAATCAAACCCAGTTACACAGCGCGCCCAAATCCGCTGACGCCGGAAAACCCGACGATTTCGCCAATTATCGTCGGTTACTTTTGACTTAACGTAAGAATTAACGACGCCATCGGTTATAACCGATGTCCAGTCCGCGACATTAGTCATAACCGCCGGAGAATTTTTGACTAACGAATCAAGACGGTAATCAGACCCAATTCGTCGATGTTCTTCCCTATAAATACACACTCTAGCCTCTGATAATCTTTTCGCTCACAATCACACCAATTCTCGACGCAATTTCACTCGCCGGGAAATCTCTGCAAGTCGCCGGAAAACCGAGACTTTCATCTACACGGTAAATACCTCGACTTTTTCTGTTTTAACCCATTGTTAGATTATTACTAACATCAATCCCTCACCCAGAATCTATTCCAGACGACGTTGCTGGATTTTTCTGTTTTCGCCGGAAAACTTCTGAAAGTTCCAGAATCTCGCTGTTTGCCGGTATGATCATTTAAACCTACTGATAATCGTTGCTCAGTAGTTCAATCTCATATCTAATCAATCAATCTGATTTTTGAATCCGAACAGAGGGACTTCACAAAACAGAGCCGACGATCTTTGCCGGATTTCTGAAGAAGACAATCTGCCCGGTACAATCAATCCCCAAACCCTTTCTGTTCAATACATTACGATTGCTCATAATGTTCGTTAACCGAATTAAACAAGAAACAGTTAGTTAACCGTTGTCTGTGTTTGAACGAAGAAGACGAAGTCGTGTATGATATAAGATTAATTAAATCAATATTATGAACGGGTTTAGACACACAGTCCAGCGGTGGACTGTGTGCAAACAATATGCATACGTCCCGAGTTCGATCCTTGACACACACACACCTTCGCTGTAATAAAAAGTCTTTTTTTTTAACTGAACCGGATCCACAACAGTAAGATGTTAAGTATAATAAAAACCAGAATATTTACCAAGTTAGACACACAGTCCAGCGGTGGACTGTGTGCCAAACTAAACCACAGGTCCCGGGTTCGAGACCTGTGGCGAGCACCGAGTTAATGCAATTAAATCCTTTTTAAAATAAATGATTTTCGGATTAACTTAATTAGTGTATAAATATAATTAAAAACAGAAATATTTCGGGTTAGACACGTAGCTCAGTTGGTAGAGCTGCGTGCACGCGTACGGGAGGTCACGGGTTCGAGTCTCACCCAGCGCACATATATAAGCGACCGGACCGGTCAATGGTCAATGGTCAATGGTCAACTGGTCAATGGTCAACGGTCAACGGTCATGGTCAACGGTCAAAAGTCAACATTCTTTATTATTTTTATTTATTTATTTAATTTAAAAATCAATTAAAAATACTTAAAAATAACGTTTTTAAAGTTAGAAAATAGCCTTAAACTCACAAAAATATATCCTATAATCCTACTAAAATTGATTAATAAAATCCGCATACTTACCGTACTTTTCGTTATTAATTAGGTTAGTTATTCCTCGTCGATGAATCCTCTAAACTCGTGCGCATTCAACATCTTCAAGAAACGCAACCACTGTGAGTGAATCTTACAACTCCCCTTTTTATTACACGTTTTGGGGTGTATCATGTGTCGTTTAAACTAATTCGTTAATTCAACTCGTGCTATACCATATTATGATCTAAACTTAGAATGTAAATATTGCTTGTAGTTATGTATTACATATTGTCAAGTTGTATGCAAATTATTTGTTAGGCCTCTCAGTTCCTCGTGGGAGACGAGTTGAACAACGCGTGCCTTAAAACTCATTCATTAGGCCCATCAGTTCGTAGAACAACGCGTGCCTCAAAACTCATTCATTAGGCCCATCAGTTCCTCGTGGGAGACGAGTTGAGCAACGCGTGTCTCAAAACAATCTATTATTGTATGTGTGTGCATTATTTAATATTAAGTGTTTTGTGAATAAGTTTACATCTATATTTACTCATATGTGGTTATGCACTTTATTTTATAATCAATTCAATAAATTTGTTCAAATGTTTTTCATAGGATTCACTCGCCAACTTTTTGTTGATCCAAAAACCATTTTTACACATGATACAGGTGAACATGATGAAGCAAGGAAAACATAGGAAATGCCTTAGAAGAAAATAATGAAGTCTAGAAAGATGTGTAGAACATGTTGTAATTATGATTGTATGATTTCCTTTAAATTGTAATAATAAATATGAAACGTTAAATGCCATGAGCTTTGATGAAAACCCAATCATGCCCCGATCACCTTTTCCGCTGCGGGTCGGGGTGTGACAAAGACTATCCCTAGCCACCCGTGCGGACATTTTTAAATAGTCGTCCATTATGTCGGAACTATTTAGGGTGGCCGTAACCTTTTGCCTCGTGTTAAATCCTAAATTACCACGTGTATTGGGTCTTTGTCAGAAAGAATCGTAATTATCCTCTAAATCCTTTGATATTCTTAAAAACAAATTTTTACTCATATGAAAACGACGCCTAAACATTTCTTTCATCATAAATTGGTTCGGGTGACAAATAATTGCTTACCAGCAAATCGTTAGCGGTTGCGCGTTCACTAACGATATACTTCCTCCGTTAGGGTTGGGGTTGGGAAGTCCTTCTGAATCTTCAACGATAGATTCAGGACCGTCATCACTATTAATAATTTTCCGCCCCGTCTTTCGATGAGGATGACGAATATAACTATCAGACGAATCGCTTGAACTTGAAAAATTCACTGAATATATTTTTTTTGGTGATGGGAGGTGGTTTTTGAATAGTTGGATAGTAAAATTTAGTAAGAATTGTTTGATTTATATAGAATAAAAGTTAAAGAATTTTTTTTAAATAACCATTGGCCAATTGCTAGCCCAACGGTTCTATGAACCCAGTCAATCTCAACCATCCACATCATCTTCCCCGGCTCCACGTCAGGCTTCATAGCCACGCCAGAGGGGCAACGCCGCTACCCACGCTGCCCCAGTGTGGTTAAAGCGGCATTGCTTGGCTTCCGTCCCCAACCCACACCCATACTCCACGGTCTTAATGGCCCCCGAGCGGTGGTGTCAGGGAAGTCATTGCTCCTAATTGACGAATGGTGTTTCTCCATACCCACCAAACTAGAAAAAATAGCTTTGTAGATGTAATTCCCACTCATTCTCAATTCTTTTGAGTGTGAACAAAAACACAAATTCTATGCACTTTGTCCTTTGTAAAATAAGTATATTTGTGTGGAAATAACAAATCACTCCAATCATGCATCATCTAGATGACTTGACCAATTCCCCTACAAGTCAACCCAAGTTTCTTTCAGACTTTTCAAACCAACCCACCCACACAAACATAAATCAAAACCTGAATTTAACATAAATCTCTCACGAACAACACACATCTTTTATACGCTTCCCCTATCAAATTCCCTCAAATCATGTGCTCCACCGATACTTTAATGGCGTTTCTGCTGTTCCTCTCTTTCTCTCTCATCATTTCTCTCTCATCTGGAGCTGACACAATCACCGCCAACCAATCTTTATCTGGAGATCAAACAATCATATCCAAAGAAAACCATTTTGCATTGGGATTCTTCAAAGCAGGTAACTCTTCAAACTATTACATAGGTATATGGTATACAAAAGTCTCCACTGTCCCTCCAACAGTTGCTTGGGTGGCAAATAGAGACACCCCAGTTCGTGATCGGTTCAGTTCTGAGCTGAAAATCATTGATGGCAACTTGGTCTTGTTAAATGAATCAAAATCACAAATTTGGTCAACTAATTCTTCTAGTTCAGATTCAGATATTGCTGTTCTTCTTGATGATGGTAACTTAATTCTGAGAAGTGGGTTGAATTCTAATGAAAACATTTGGCAAAGTTTTGATTTTCCTGCTCATACTTGGTTGCCTGGTGCTAAGCTTGCTTATAATAATATTACTAAAACTAAAACGCTTCTAACTTCATGGAAAAGTACAGATGATCCTGCAGAAGGGTTGTTTTCTTTAGAGCTTGATCCAATTGGGAAACAATATTTGATTAAATGGAATAGAACTCGTGAATATTGGACTAGTGGTTCTTGGAATGAAAGAGATAAGCTTTTTACTTTGGTTCCAGAAATGAGGTTGAATTATATTTATAATTTTAGCTATGTTTCGAATGAAAATGAGAGCTATTTCACTTATTCATTGTATAATCCTGAGATTATATCTAGATTTATTATGGATGTTTCTGGTCAAGTGAAGCAATTGTCATGGTTAGATGCTACAGCTCAGTGGAATTTGTTTTGGTCACAACCTAGACAACAATGTGAGGTTTATGATTATTGTGGGGCTTTTGGTTCATGTAGAGAAAGTGGAATGCCTTTTTGCAATTGCTTAACTGGTTTCAGTCCTAGATCGCAAACTGATTGGGATGTGAATGATTTCTCTGGTGGGTGTGTGAGAAAAACCGAGTTGCAGTGTGGGAGAACTTCTGAAAGATACGGGTTTCTCCGGGTTACATCAGCCAAGAACAAGCATCTGAATTCGACTTCTTTGGCTGTTGGGAGCTCTGCCGAATGTGAAAGTTCTTGTTTGAATAGTTGTACATGTAAAGCTTACTCTTATGGCAATGATGGGTGTTCTATTTGGGATGGGGAACTCCAGAATTTTTCAGAAGATAATAGAAACGCGTTAACAATCAATGTCAAAGTTGCTTCAAAAGATCTTCCAAGTAAAAAGAAGAACAACGGGTTATTATTGGCGCGGTTGTTGGTTCAGTCATCGGTGTGGTCTTAATCGTGGGCTTGATATGGTTTCTGATATACCGAAACAGATCTATTGGAAAAACATCAGTAGAAGGCTCATTGGTGTCCTTTGTTTATAGAGATCTACAAGCCGCTACGAAGAATTTCTCTGAGAAATTAGGTGGTGGTGGGTTCGGTTCTGTGTTCAAAGGTACTTTGCCTGATTCCAGTGTTGTAGCCGTTAAGAAACTTGAAAGTGTTAGTCAAGGTGAGAAACAGTTTAGAACAGAAGTAAGCACAATTGGGACCATTCAGCATGTGAATCTTGTACACCTTCGCGGATTCTGTTCAGAAGGTAATAGCAAATTGTTAGTGTATGATTACATGCCAAATGGGTCTCTAGATGCGCATCTTTTCAGCAGCAACAAGCTTCTAGACTGGAAAACGAGGTATCAGATCGCACTTGGAACTGCCCGGGGGATGGTTTATCTTCACGAGAAATGTCGTGATTGTATAATCCATTGCGATATAAAGCCAGAAAATGTTCTTTTGGATGCTGACTTATATCCAAAAGTTGCAGATTTTGGTCTTGCGAAGCTAGTTGGCCGCGACTTCAGCAGAGTTCTAACGACCATGAGGGGAACGAGAGGGTATCTAGCACCAGAATGGTTGTCAGGAGTCGCCATCACAACTAAAGCCGATGTTTACAGCTATGGGATGATGATGTTTGAGTTCATAAGTGGCGCGCGTAACTCAGAACATGCAGAAGACGGGAAAAAGAAATTCTTCCCCATGGAAGTTGCAAACACTCTCATAGATGGTGGGGATATTCTTACCCTGTTAGACCCTAGATTGGATGGAGAAGCAAGTGTAGAAGAACTCACAAAACTATGTAAAGTTGCATGTTGGTGTATACAAGACGATGAGGAAAACCGGCCTGCAATGAGTCAGGTAGAACAAATTCTAGATGGTGTTTTAGATGTTAACATGCCTCCAAAGCCACGAGCACTCCAATTATTCGTTGAGAACAACGATGATGTTGTTTTCTTCACCGAGTCATCAACAAGCCAAAGTTCACAAGCTCATAGCAATCCTTCGAGCCACGTTTCACAGGCTAAGAGTGCTACATCCCTTTGAAGACAGTTATATTTATAATATATATATATATATATATATATATATATTGTTAAGAGATTGCCATTATTATTCTATCATTATTATTCTCTCATATAGTTAGAGGTGTACTTGCCCTGTTGTTATAGTTGAACCTGACTATAATTAGTTCGGTTGCTAGTCTTAATGTCACATTGTTCTAAAGATAAGAGTGACGAGTCTATTTTGTAAGTGTCGAAACATAATACAATAGCGCTTTCTTCATACTCCTTTCTTTAAACTTATATATGGTTTCTCTAGCTATTGCGGCAATTATCAGCTAGAGCAGTTATCAATATCATTCCTGCGTCGTAAGATTCTCCATTGATTCTACTGGTTCCGTCAAAAGATAGTTAGCAGTTTTACTATAATGAGTGGGTTTAAACCCATGCGTTGCGGCTGGTGATAATTCAGTAGGTTACGGTACATCCCGCTATTGCAAAGAAAGAAAAACCAAAAATATAGTCGTAATACCCTTTCAAAAGTATGGACACGTATTCGAATGGTTGGTTTGTTTGTTGAGTTAAAGTTGGATAATAAAACAAAAAGAACAATTTACAAATTATTGAAAAATATTAATATTAATTTAGTAAAGTAATAACGAAAATCCTAAATAGCACAGAACATTCAACAGTAGATCATTAAATCACTAATAAAGTCAGACTAGAGAAAAAATAAAGATAAGACAAGATAGGATAAAGAAATACAAGTGGGAGATACGTGTGATATTCACAAAACTAAAAATCTCTATTTAAGCATTAATGTACAAGTACAATAGCTTAAACCAAATGAAACACTAAAATTGTAAATATATAGCAAATTGTCGATTAATACTTGATAAATGCTTGTTAAGTTATCTAAACAGTAAAATTGTAAGTATATAGCAAATTGTCAATTAATACTTTATAAATGCTTGTTAAGTTATCTATGTGATTAAATTTTATGGATTATTTAGAACGCCTCTTGAGACTTGACCCATGGTTGATCCATGACCCACGGCCTCTATTGAGGCAACACTTCATGGCCCAGCTAGCTTTCTACACAAGCCCAATAATCATTTTAGTGACGATTTTTTTGGGCTGGTATGCTATTAGCTATACATGCTCGCCAGACTTATTTTGAGTTGATACTATCACATTTATGGGCCTTCTCAACAGCCCCATTCAGGTCACTTTGGGCTTGTAGGAGTTTTTCTGATACATTGTTGGCTAGCACATGGATCTCCAACTCCAGAACAACAGCCCAATATTCTATCACTTTGGCTTTTTACCATATAATATATTCAGGGGTATTTTTCACCTCACTGAGCATTGATGGAATCAGAACATATTCTATGAGGGTCCTAACTGAATTTGGTTGTCGGCTAATTTTTTAATAATACATACACTACAAATGCAAAAAAGATTGTCAACTTCTTTTAACGTTAATTGGTATTTAATGGATTATTCATTAACAATACATGTACTATTAAATAATAGTTTTCTAATTTATGCTTGTCTACTATGCCGTAGACTTCTCTCTTATATTTTTATATATCTTACTTTGTGAACCTTTTATTTAACCTTTTATTAAATTGTAGGCTTTAGTTGAGTTTTAAAAAAGGCCCAATACAGCATAAGTAATATAGTGTATTCCAGAGATGCGCATAATCGGGTTTTATTATTACTCGAAACCGGTTTTAACCCAGACCTGGTTCTGTTTGGATGTCACTGGAACCGGGTATGGAATGGAACCGGGTCCAGTTCCTACCCGGGTTCACACCCAAGAATATGGAACTGTGTAGAACCGGGTATGGTGTGAAACCGGGTATGGTGTGGAACCGGTTTCTGACAGTATTGGGAACTGGTTCCTGACAGTCAAACCTGCCATTTTACTATTCAGAACCGGTTCCACATAAATGTTACCGTTGGAAACCGGTTCCTTATTAAAAAAATCGGTTTTTATTGTATATAAACCCCTTCCTACTTACCATTTCTAAACTTAACACTCACCATCATCAACTTACAAAATCAATCAACTTCTAAGTTCTTGTAAATACCTATGGCATGCAACGATGAAGTTGTTACGGTCTTAGAGACGAAAAGAAACCCTGCTATATGGAAGAATTTTGATCTCTTTTTAATGTCCGACAGCCACAAGATGGCTAGATGCAAAGGCTGTGGAAAATTTATGAAGGCCGCCGCCAACTCAACCCTTAAGAAACACACTGAGCGGCATTGCCCATTGACGAAGGCAAAGAAAAATGAGACGGGAGAAGGTTCCGGCACCGGTTCTTCAAATGTTTGATATAACTCGTTTGGTTTGGTGTTTTTAATAAAGTTTGTGTAATGTTTCTTTCTATTGTGTTTGTTGTGTTTGATTTTTATTATTAGTTACATTGATAAATAAAAATAGGAATAATAATAGGTTGAAATTAAAAAAAAAAGGTAATCGGTTACAATATATATAAAAAAATTAACCGGTTACAAAAAATAAATAAAAAATTACTCAGAACCGGTTCCAGTACGATTTTATTTCTTTGATCGTTTACTAGCGACAGATGCAACACTTTCCGATGAGTTTCTCCTAGGTGCGGGTACCTCGGTACAATCATCGTCCGAATCGTTAGTCTCCACTTCTTCGTCCTCCTATTCGTCAACAATTTTATGCTCTAACTCAACTTCATCTTCTAGACTAGTTTTATGTTGAACACGATCAACGGCATCCAAATAGTCCTTAAGCATATTGCCATCTTTAGCGATTCCGGAGTTAGTCTTGTTCTTCTAATTGACAAAACCCTGCCACTAAGAGAAAACACACTTTCCGAAGCTACCGTGGAAGCTTGGACCGTTAGTATATCACGAGCCATGGTGGCTAGAATCGGGTATTCGGATTCTTTCGATTTCCACCATGCCAAAACATCAAATTTCCTATACTCCTCGGTGGTCATAGTAAGCGAATACTGATTTTTTTATATCTCCCAAGTTCACTTGTTGGTTCACTACCCCTTTGTTGTCTAGCCTTCTCGTCTCTAACGACATTCAACATGGTTATAAGTGGATCCCCGCTTGTTTCATCGTTAGAGGCCGTGGACCGAGACTCAAACAAATTTGTATGATTTTTTTCACAATATTTTTTTTAAATAATGATCATAAGTTCGGCCATACACTCATTGAATTTTTTTTTTGTTTTTGCTTTTAAAGTTGGATCCTCCTCATGCATATCCAACTTGTCATAAATTTCATCAATTAAAGCTTCAACACCCGGTACGTTTAAAGCTGGATTTAAAGCGGCGACACATAGAAAAACGGGTGGTAATTATAAAAAATATTTTAAAATTTTTGAATCATTGGTCTCATCATATTCCTTAACATGTCATTAGAATTTTCAAACTTTTTAAAATTAGTTATTATCAAATACAATTGGTCCACAACTTTAGAACTAGTAGGATAATAAACACCAGAAATCAAAGTCGTTGTAGTTTTAAAAACTTGTAAAAAATACTTAGGTTATGAATATTTTCCCAAGCCGTGTCGGGAAAGGGGACGACTAGGTACTCATCACTTAAAGTTGTATGAAAAGATTTTAAAGTTCCCATTTGCTTTGTAGCCATTTCAAACATATGACAAGTTGAATTCCAACGAGTCGGTATATCCCAATTCGGTTCAATAATTTTTTGGTTGACATCTTTACAAAGTTTTTTATATTCTTGATATCTTTCTTTTCCACTTTTGAAAACATCTTGGAGCATAGCTCTAAATGCTATAATAAAATCCGATACAAATTGATCTTTTAAACCGGTTTGCACTACTAAGTTAATAATATGTGCAACATATTGTGTGTGGAAAAAAAAACCATCAACTATTGGTTTGTACTTCAACTTTAATTTTTCAATCGCCGTTGTGTTGTTTGAAGCGTTATCAAAGGATATTGAAAAAATTTTATCTTCTAAACCATATTTAATTATTGTGCCATTTATAATTTTATAAATATTTTCTCCCGTATGAGGAGAAGGAAACTCGTCAAACGCAATCGTACGCTTCATCATTTGCCATGTATTGGGATCAACCCAATGAGCGGTGACACATATGTACGATTCCGGTAAATCATGTGGAGCCGACCACACATCACTAGTTAGGTTTACACTAGTTTTTAAATTCTTAAAAAAAACAATTAAATCTTTTTTTGCATTTTCCCATAAACTTAAACAATGACGTTTTAAAGTGCGACGACTTACATGTTTATAGCGAGGTTGTAGCGTCTCCCGAATAAGCTTAGTAAGATCGGGGTCGTCGAGGTGTCCAAACGGCAGCGCTTTTTGTATCACCAACTTCGCCATCCGATCGCGAGCTAATTTTTGTTCATAATGAAAAATGGTACCATCTTTGGATAGTGGAACTTGACCGGATGTCATTTCCTTTAAAAGCTTTGCAATACTTATTAATATGCTTCGTTAACGTTGAGTTTGATTCCTTGGCTAATAACGATGCACAATGTTTACATTGAGCTTTTTGCGAGCCGTCACTCATCTCGACCAACTCCCAATTGCTCCAAACTTCCTTATTGCGATTATGAGACAATGTTTCAACCACATATGGAACCGATTGATTTTGATGAACATTGTTAATGGATTGGGAATTTGTGTGTTTGAAACTCTTTGAGGCCATTTGTTGATTAGTATGTAAAAAAGAACAAGAAGAAATATAACAAGAAGAATAGATATGAGAAATTGTGTGCTAAACATTAGATTTCTAAACATTATATATAGAATCCAACGGTCAGGAACCGGTTCCAACGGTTAGATTTTCATTAAATGTTTCTGGGAACCGGTTCCAACGGTAACATTATAACGACTATAATCAGTTCCTACTGGAACTGCATTACCGGGTACTGGTGGAACCGGGTACTAGTGAAACCGGGTATGGATAGTAACCGGGTACGGGTAGGAACCGACCCGATTCAAATGGTAAAATTGTGGAACCGGGTTGGAACCAACGGGTATTTTGAACCCGGAACCGGTTCTACTTAATGTCGGGTAGGAACTGGAACCGGGTCCAGTTCGGTTCTATCGGTTCGGGTTCAAAACCGGTTTTATGCCCATCTCTAGTGTATTCAAGTCATCTTTGTTATCAACACTTTTTAACACAGCTGCCATTCGACATCTGAATATAGATTTAGGTTCACTCATTTTTCATCTCAAATAATTTTATTGTCGCTGATGTATAATCTGGGAGGGTCATAGTAAAAGGATGTCCACGAAGAATTATATGACCATATAAGAAGAAGTTTGACTCGCTGCAGGGTCGCCCCTTTCTCCGAGAATGTTGAGTGGTATCCTGTGTACCCTGGAGATACACATAGATCCGCCTTGGCCAGGACCCAACCTCAAACCTAGATCTTGAAGTCAAGTCATTGCACAACTCCGTGCGCCCTTTTGTTAATACGAACTTTAAGAGAATTGATTACAAGGGTAAATAAAAGCTAGACCCCAACATGGGTATTTATACCACTTCCCTATCTTACTAAACAAGTAAATCGAAACCAACTCAAACACTTAAATATTAGGAGATAAATAATAAATAAATTATATCATAGTCTAACTTGACTGCAACTCCAATACTTAGTCAGTTAAACAAACTTGAGGTGCAAGCTTCGTCTGAACAACTTTCAGCCTCATCCCAGCATCAAATTTAGTCTAGTCGCTTCGTTTGATTATTCCCTTGGAATCCTCATAAGATATTCCTTAGAAAATTTATGAACACCCCCCCCCCCTTCGGAATACTTGAAAACTCAAGTCACTCCCTCAGAATACGTGAAAAACCACCCCATGGGATATTTAGAAAAACTATTCCCCCGAAATACATGAAAACCACCCCCCTGTAATATTTATGAAAACCATTCCCCTCAAGATACTTGAAAACTCAAGTAATTCACCCTGAATACATGTGAAAACCCATCCCCTAGGAATACTTAACAACAAAAGTCCTTCCCCTGAGACACCCATGAAAACTCGTAAACCATCCCCACTAGGATATTTGAACAACGTCGTAAATGTTTAGGAAAATGTACAGAAAGCCAATGAAAATCACGATGATCAAATCAATGCTTAGCTATGACACAAATGTATGTGCCTACATGAGCATATAAACAAACCATAACAATAACCTTTATATTCCACACCATAAGTACTCGACAATGTAACCAAACTTAGATAACATTTGGGCTCTTTTGTCTTTACCAGGTTGGAACGACCAACCAAGAGCGGGGGGTGTTAATCCAAATAGTACTATATAATTGTTCCACGCTCTCACATAGACTAATGGTTATAGTTTCGAAATAACACAAGGATTTCCCAAGCTCACAACCCATGATATAACTCATGGTCACGTAACTGATACGAGAGATTTCATTCGCAACTACCGTACGCCGTAAATGAAAACATGTATTTTGTAAACTTTGATGTTTTGTAGCTTGTTTGCATTTATAAAACTGTTTGATTAAGCATATAACCTCCATGCCCCCCCCCCCCCCCCCCCCCTTCCAAAGTATGAAAATAGTAAAGAGGGGCCGTGAAACTCAATTTGAACTCCATGCAAATGCTAGCAATAAAACAAGCCCAAGAAAATGAAACTCGACCTACACGTGTCCTAAAGGATACAAGTTACTAAAGGTCTAAAGACAAGTCTATCTGTCAAGTTCACCCAACTTGCTTAGATCCAATGGCATGTTAACCTTTACGGAAAAACATTTAACTTAATGAGCCGTTGGTAATTGTTATCCAAGTTTCTCTATATATATAGACACAAACACACACACAATATGTTTCATAAATATATGACTCCAACAATGTCAGGATCCATCCCAAAACCTTGTTTAAGTTTTTGTGTCAACACATGACTTAACCGTTTAATAGATATATTTTCACAATTAATATATTTATTCCTTGGAGAACTATTCCCCATGTAAATCGATCCTGAACAAGTATTTATATTTATAACAAATTTATCTTTACGTGAGTGGCATATGGGTTGAAGATTTAACGTCAAAAACAGATTGGGTTAGATCTAAAGGATAATATAATATTTCTAGAAATATAAACATAAACACAAAGTGTAATTTTCTCTTTATATATATAAAATATAAGTTTTTTTCTCTTCTAAAACCAATATGTGTGGCCACTAGTTGTAAATAATAGAAAAGAGTACTTTATAATTTTTTTTATTTTTTTTAGCCAAATTAAAAAGTTTGGATTCCATGATTGTTTAAAAGAAAAATGAAAGGATTTACTCATGAATTCATGACGCTCAGGACAGCCTAGTTCGCATATTACTAGGGGTGGGGTCAGTGGAGGTGGGGGTGTGTGTGGCTATTAAGTATGGACTACATCTTTCACATCTTCACATGTTCCTTTTCATAGCCATATATGTGGTATTTTATGCTCCAACAAAGCATTTTATTTATGTTGTATGAAATAAAGCATGTTAAGACAACTATACGCTTTTTGAACAGTCTTCAAAGTCAAATTTTCGGTGAAAGGGAAAAAAGGTAACGAATACCACCAACATCAATAAGGCATAAGACGTTCCCATAAACGTGTTACTTGATAAACTTCAATGTAAGCACGAAACCTCTTTTGGAAGGAAATTTACAATGAACTAATTAATAATATAGCTTTATCATACGATATATGTCTTATCAATAAAAAAACTAGGTTAAGTGTTTAATTTTCGCGTCAACACCAAGTAAGTTTGACGCTAATGTCAAATAATGTTTATGAATGAAAATATATGTGTAATAAATACTTATATCAACACATTGATCGGTTCCCGGAATATGTATTACTTACATGGTGACAATTTGTATATAAACGAACTATCGTTTTTGGATCAACTGATGAACTCTCATTTTTGGATTGACTAACAATCATTTTTGGATCCACGACAACCCAGTGGCTCAAGTCATCTTATATAGGCAGAGACTTACTATAATTTCCTTATATACACATGAGTATGAAACTTAAAATTTCTTATAAGGAAGAGATGGAAAAGAAGTGAGGAAATTAGTTGATTAAAGAGAAATATTTTATGTTTTTCACAAAAGTCCTTCACCATTTAATTTTTGTTAACATATTGCTATTGCAATTCTTTATTATTCAATACAACGATTCGATAAAATGTTTCAAAGTTATTTTTTTCACGGTTTTACACCCTCGTCTCATGCAGGTGGCTTAATACTAGTTCATTATCATGTGTTAAGATAATTCATCTGATCTTTTAGAATTTATTTTTGTTTGTTTTATTGCAATATGAACTAGAACTATGAGTTCCTACATGTAGCATGCGTGTTCTACCCTCATGAACAAGAAAATATATATAAGATGGAAAACATAACAGAAAAACATTTATTATATAAAACTTCTCAATAATACAAAGTTGTATTATCAACAAAAATTGCCAGAAAAAAAAAGAAGACAAATAACAGCTCGAATACAACCTAAAAAACAACCAAACTAACGGTTCTATTCACATTGAAATTATTGTAATATTACATGAAATCATCAAACTCAAACCCCTCTGGAATCTCAAACTTAAACATACTGCAGTAAGTTTCTCTATCATCATCAGTGCTACTGCTGTTTACCAATGTTGATGATGAGTTTAATGGTGTAGGACTTGACATGGGTGTCGATATAACCGAATCAAAGTTGAAATTCTGGCTTGTGGGGTTGTAAGTGTTCTCTGATGCAGGTACCCTAAACTGATCACTTTCACTTGGGAGGACAACATGGTTATCGGGTAAGCATGGTACTGGCATCAAACTTTGATCAATGATTTGGTTGTTCATGTTAACCATGTTGGGTGAAAAATACTGATTATGACTCTCTTGATTCAAGAGTTGAGTGCTTGGAAGAGTTGTGTCAATGGAACTACAGTTTGGAAGCTGTTGATTATTTAGGGTTTGGTTCATATGATTCATGTGGTTGTTGAGAAGCATATCTAGGTTTTCTTGATTTGATGATGATGCTAGTAGGGTGGCAAGCTTTAAAACTTCTGGATTTACAAGTGTTTGTAGGTTCAAAAGGTTTGAGAGGTTAAGCTGAGCTGAGTTGAGTATAGAAGAGATGTCCAAGAGATCGAGACGTGGAGTATGAGTTACTGGATCAATTCCGTTTCTAAGAAGCCTTTTTCGAATGTTCGTGTTCCAGTAGTTCTTGATTTCGTTGTCCGTTCTTCCAGGCAACCGAGCTGCGATTGCTGACCACCTATAATATACCAAAACTTGATATTAGATTACAAAAACTATTAATTTCTTAATAATGGTTGCAAAAACTATCAATAATAAACCCGGCTAACCTAACACATATCAACTTACTTATTTCCAAGAACACTATGCAGTTGGATGATAGTTTCTTCTTCTTCAAATGAAAATCTTCCTTTCTTGATATCAGGCCTCAAGTAGTTCGTCCACCGAAGACGACAACTTTTCCCGCATCGTTGAAGTCCTGTGTACATAAAAAAGATTTCTTTATTAGAAAAACAACTCTATAAATACAAATAAAAAGTAATCAAACACACACAAACACTTACCGGCGTTTTTGGGGAGTGTTCGCCAATTTCCCGGACCATGAAGTTGAACATATTCCATGAGTTTGCTATCTTCTTCTTGTGTCCATGGACCTTTCTTGAGTCCATTTTTGTCACAACATGGTGATCTTCCCATTTCTTGTTTGTTTTCAATTGGTTTCTAGGTAACTTTTAGATAGAATATATGGATACTAAAAGAGATAAAGAGAGAGATGTATTAAATGCAAAGCTAGAAGATTAAGCAATTGAAAAGTGAAGCTTGTAGGCCCAAAAGGGAAGATGACTTGTGCCATATATATAGATGATGAGGACTCATGTTGTAATAGTTAAGAAGTCAATATGATTTGGCGCCGGCCTGTTCCACAGTCAACCTCTCTTTATTTGTAAAGGGGTGAATTTGAAAAATGGCAAAAAAAGTTGGAGATAGTGTGACTCAACGAGGATGTAAGAAAGTGAAGGTGGAGAATGATTGGACATAGATGACAAATGTCGAGTGATTGATGGTATTGACTTTTTGTTCATGTTTGACCTTTAAAAATTGATGATTTTATGGTGGGTAAGGTTGTTATACCTTTAGCTACCAGTGGTGATGAAGTGTTTCCATGGTTTCTTCTTCTAATACATTTTCAATTCATTTGTGAGGAAGAGGGAAGACACATTTTGATTACGTTTAAATTTCATCACGGTGGACAATCTATAACTCAACGTGTCACCTCTAATATATATACCTTTGATACCCATAGTGAGACAACAATTAAAAATTATTATGCGTTTAAATACAATACGTAAAAAAAGACAATCTTTTATATGTTTTTTTCTTGTTAAGAACATCTATTGAACTTGGTTATAGCATAAAAGAAATTGTATGTTTCTAGAGTTTTAGTAGAATTTTTGGAAACTACATGAAACAAACGTAAATGATGATTTCATCATGGAAGTAAATTAATTCCATGTATTTGCACCTTACCTTTTTGTGTTCAAGATTCTAAACCACTACTTCAATTCCTTACACAACCCTTGAACGTCATGTGAGCTACCTCTTGCGGGTTTGCGAGAATGTGATTAGGTTTACATTATTTTGTGGGTACGGGATTAGGGAAACATTTGCGCCTTTTCTTGAAAAATATACCCGAAAATTTTAAATTTCATTTCATGCCAACCATAATTTAGTAATTGTTCATTCTTATAATTTGATTATGTGAAAATAGTATTTTCTCTTGTAATATTTGATAATATTATTTATACATTTTATTAAGTGATGTTTTGGGATTTCTATTATTAAGAACTATAAATATTTTATATAGCTCAAATCTCACAAACGACAGAATTTAAAGAAATTTACCATTAAAAAAACAAGAAAAAAAAGCTCAAACTTTTTATAATAATGATGATATGTAACTTATCATTTTTAAATTATCATAGCTGTTAAAAATTGGGTTATTGACAATCTAACCCAAACCCAACGGGCGAACCCGAAACATTCAGAATGGATAATGAGACATGTATACAGGTATACACCAGGCTTGAGATTACTTTTAAAAATGTCCACATGTATAGGATTAGATGAAATATAACAAGTTTACACAAAATCATATACCTATTTACTTAATCATATATCTTATGCAGATATCATATATTTATTAATTTTAATTTTAATTTTAATATTAATTTTAATTTAGTTTTAATTTTTCCTTAACCAAATCTAGTAATGATACATTCTAATATATAAGTATCATATAATATTCTTTATATATCCTTTTTAAAATACGAAGTATTAATTTCCCTTTTGAGTATGAGTTTTACATATTATATATATTTCAAATTTTTATCGTATTAATAATACGTATACAGTAAACATACTCTAGTTTATTGTAGTTTGAACCCGATAAAACTATTTAAATATTAGAATGGTAATAAAAATGTATTTTGAATTCAATACATGACATGCAATTACCTGAAATATATTTGACATGTATTGGGTTGAGTATATTTTTACAACTGGGATGGGACTGGGAGTAAGAATACCGTCCAAAGCCCGTTTCATTGTTATCTCTAGATAAAAACATAAAATGATAATTGTAAGAAAAAAAATGTATTTGATCAAAATCCCAATGATTATTCTTCTAACAAAGGAACGGATACCTAGGGATAGGCTCGATACCCAACATGTAATAGCTAACATATATAGGATACAGTTTTATAATCGGCTATGAGACTGAGATTGTCAATGCCTATCCAATTATCATCCATAACTGGAAAGGGGAGAGACAATTTAACATGTTCATAATGGTTACTTTCAACTTCGCTAAGGCTACAAGTGACCCTTAGAGAGATTCCATTCCCTCTACAAGTATTTACTCTAATCAACTTAAAGCGGACAAGAAAATTTATTCAATGCAACCTTATCTTGTACATGGAAAGTTAACACTGGCAATAAACTTGTCATTAATACCACCTTAAATGTGGACAACCAAAATATGCAAAAGTATATCAACATAAGTTAGTCAAGTAAGCACCATGGTCTAAGTTTGGAGACTATGGTCATATATAAAAGTTAATCTAAACAAATTAATTACGTAAGCACATAAAAGTTAATCTAAACAGATTAATTACGTAATCACATAAACAAAACACATACTAATGATCAGTTGACGTTTATATTAGTATACAGGGATCATGAATCACTGTAGATACAAAGACTTAAAGTTTCTAAGGTTCGTAAAACGAATAATTCACATAAAAAATAAACTTCATAATGCTAGTGAATTAACAAGTGTAATATGATTAAAACTACACATGAGAGTGGTATCATTCAAAATATAAATCACAACATAAATCTAGGCACTCAATAATAGGCCTGTCACATTTCTATCGTAATGAATAGAGTCAACGCATTACCCCTGCGTCCAGCATTTAATTCCAAATCACCTAGTTTCTGAAATACATTTCTCTAAACGTATAGTATTCATTTTGCAATACATCATACTATTGGGTTCTTACACGTGTACGTTTTAATAAAAACTTTAATTAGATTGCGGAAGGGTGAATACAAGCCAATTCAAACCGAGCTGGGTATGCCCACATGGTTATATATACATACGTATGTGTGTATATTTACATGTGTGTATATGTGTATTTATTATCTATTATTCATATACCAATTAAGTATATATAGTTGGTTCCAAGTGTAAAAATGCTATTTTGGTCGTTAAACCATCAAATCGTCAAATGAATAATTAATGAATCAAGCCATATAATTTTAAACCGTGCGAGTCAGCCGACTTAAATCAATTTAAACAATATGGTCCGTTTAACCATATTATATTTTAACATCATTATATCATCATACTCAGTAAATCCTACTAATAGCAAAGCTAAGGTAGAGTGTGAAGAGCGTAAATTCCACCATATTATATTTTATGTTTTTCTTAATGCATACCATTTGTTATAGCTGTTTTCTTCGAATAAAAGAAAAAATAGTGATTGATATTGATGTATTCTTGTTTTAAGCCAAGAAAGAAAAGTCAACTAAGATTTGATCAAATAAAATAACAAAAAAAAGAAAAGAAAAAAAGAAACCATAGTTTCATGCAATCCAAAATCACATCTCACACGCAATGCATGCTTCCACATTTGTGTTCTGTTAATTCATTATTATATACTACGTATTTAAATATTATCCCGTGTCCCAACCCAATAAATTATGGTTATGCAAATAACTTTATACATTCTATTAGTAGTAAAAGACGTATACAAAATATAAATTTATAATAAACTATAAAAACTTTAAACCTGATAACTGATAAGGTATTTTAGGTGGTAATATATTATTATAAACTTTAGTTTAGACAAAGTTTATCATTTTACAAACCTTGGAAGAATAAATTATACCGAGCATTTATTTTGTTTTTATAATTATTATTTTTGCAAACCTTGGAAGAATACATTATACCAAGTATTTATTTTGTTTATACAATTATATTATTTTCCCGCAAACCTTGGAAGAATACATTATACCGAGTACTTATTTTGTTTATACAAGATTAAAAGAGAACCAAGAAAACTACAAAACTGGCAGGTAATCTGTAGACACTTGGTCCTGCATGAGAGGCTCTATTTTCTGGAGTGGGTGACCACCGAACGAGTCAACTCGTTCGAAATGAACGTAAGCCATAGACATGTGTCGTTGCTATAAAAATAATATAACGTTGTATGCTGATAAGATTACACACAAACACCTAAACACATACCACCCTTCATAATTCAAAACACGTGGCACTGTGCTGGCCATTTGAGGCAACCCCGTGATCTCCATACCATATTTTGTTAACAACTCCATTCCACATTTAGAAATCACGCTTTACTGTTATGACAAATTATTTTATTAATCATTATCATATAGGGTTTCTCATTTTTTTGTTAAGGAAAGTAATAGAAATAAAAGATAAGTAATCAGATTTGAATATGTCTTTATTAGATTCATGTAATAAATCAAATGATAATTGATACCAAAGCCAGATTCAAGTAACTTACTTTAAGATAAAAGGCGGGATTTGCACCCTCATTATATGAAAATGCAAAGTTTTAGTCAACACCTTGATATCTCTAGACAAAAAATCATTTGATAGGTAATTTCTTAATACATCTAACATGTTTAAAGAATTCAATATTTCCTACAATATATTGATGTATGAAGAATAATCATTGTATTTTATTATGCATGCGTTTAAATTTGAATACCCAAAATTACAATTTTATTGTTTAAGATTCTTTGCACGACTTCTTAAATTATTTAAACCAATGATGAAAAACACGAATAAGACGATGAACTAAAATTTGATATCAAAGAACACGATTACTTATTTTTTTCACGATTGCCATAACGATTGAAATGGAAGTTTCAAGGTACTCTCCTAACAGAGGATTCCATCTTTTCCTTCTATAAAAGGTGTGTTAGAAACACACCAGGGTTGGATATAGTTTGAGACAAGGGGTGGCGCTCGCTATCCTTGACGTTCCGGTGGTAGTGTAAATTTTAAAAATTTGATGATTTTTCGATTTCGCTGGCTGACGTTTTTTCTAGATCCGCCACTGGAATACACAATTTGTCTCAATAACCAGAAAAAGATTTCAATAAAAACATCAAGTCTAGGCTCTCCATGGTTTGTTTTAATAACCACAAAATACTGCTAATCGATTGATGAAAATGAAAACAAAAAAGAACCAGATTGTGTTAACTATTTACATATATGTAAATATTACAAATGTTGCCATATCTTAATATGATGTTTGTTTATAATAACCCCTATGTTATATGTGTGTACATATACTTCATAACTTAATCTCTTTATAAACTTCGTTGCAACCTGTACAGTTTTTAAATTAATTAAATATCATGTTAATATACAAATACAAACTGGTCATCAAACAAATTTAACTAATTATCTATCTTGTCTAAATTGTACACAAATTAATTTTAGTTTATCACTAGATTATCCACTACATTGTTATCAATTGTTTATTATTTGTTTATCTGAATTAAGTTGTTTTAGTTCGTTAATTAACTAACACCTCATGCTGAAACGTCCAATGAATCTGGTAAGCACCACATTGTATATTTATAAACATGTACAAAATCAAGATGAAGGATCAAATTTCAAAGTCGGTAAAAATAGGTGTTCGATTCAGCAACTATCCATCTAATTATATATTCTTATTTGTGTGGTCAATTACTATATTAATAGTTTCAATTGACTTCTTTCTTTTGACACCAACATGTGGATAAACAAAGAGAGGGAACTTGAGTTGTCATTATATATTTGTATTTTATATAAACCTAGTGGGATTTTTCGCGTGTTGTAGTTTTTGAATGATACCTATACCTGTATACTAACTGAAAGAGGTATGCCCAAGAGGACGTAGACACTTGTTTAAGATTGGTCAAACACTATAAAAATGAATATCGGTACCGGTATGAATAATACCGATATCGGTAGCAATGTATTCATTCAAAATGGGTATGTTCCTCATAGTAAAGAAAAAAATCAATTATATTTTACTTGTTTGACCTTAGATAAAACTTTAGTCGAAATATAGATAAAATAAGTATGTTGTAACAGTATATTCGTAATTTTATAAAGCATTATATTATATTAATAAAATAAGAAAAATAGTAAAGGACTTACTAGCTTTTTATAAAATAAACTAAAATGTGAGGCATATTTTGTTAACATGTATGTTTGTGTTTTGATAATTTGGATACTATTATTCGCAACTCAATTTTAAGTAAAATTTGTGTCAAGACATGGATAAAAAAAGAACATCACGTCGCAATAGCGTTCTCAGATGGTTAAGAAACATCATATTTTAAAAGATATAAGAGGAAAACATAATATTCTCAAAAGTAATTATAATACTGTAGTCATACCTGTTATTGACTTATTGTATATTTTAAAACATTGATAAAACGGAGTGTTATAAAAATAAAATATACTTGGATACTAAGACAAAATGTAAAACCAATTAAAACGCCTAGAAAAAGAAGGAAACGGAAAAACAAAACAAAAGAAAGTGGGAAAAAATAACAAAAGGAAGTCAGAAAAAATTCTAGGCGGGTTGATGAAAGGCAGATTATACGCTTCTAGTAGCAAACCAGCGCCTTATTTGGGTTTAAACACTTTAATTTATTCCCTCGTACAAACTTTAAGGTAGTGTTTATCTCAATGTCTTGACACAAATTTTACTTAAAACCAGCAGGGAGAAGAGAAGAAATCTCGGTTCCAACAGCAGGTTGTTTGGGTTTAAACACTTTAATTTATTCCCTCGTACAAAACTTTAGGTATGTTGTCTCAATGTCTTGACACAAATTTCACTTAAAACCAGCAGGGAGAAGAGAAGAAATCTCGGTTCCAACAGCAGGTTGTTTGGGTTTTAAACACTTTAATTTATTCCCTCGTACAAAATTTGTGTCATGGCTGGATGCTCTCGAAGACCCCCGGAAGGGAACGACGATATTCATCAAGAAGACGACAAGAATGGGGAGAAAGAAGAAATCTCGGTTCCAACAGCAGGTTGAGGTTTTCTGAAGTTTTATGTTACAAACTTCCTGACGGGTGCAGCTCAAAGGATTGAGGAGACTTTTGGGTTTATGGAAGGTCTAGGTTTTACATGCTAGGAAAGAGAACATCTGGAGCATATTTGGGTTTGTTAACTTTGAGGAGTCAAGATGGCAAGGAATTGGAAAACGTTTTGGGAAGGTTCATATGGGAAGCAACAGCTTAGGTCAACATAGCCAGATTTACCCTCGACAACGTGATTCCAGTTCCTGCCCCGGCTCGACCATCACAAACCATAGTTTGAAATACCTAAAGCTCTGTTAACGTGTGGTTGAATAATAAGCTGATACGTTCTTTGAGCGAAAATACAATGAAGGTGGACTCTTCTACTCCGGAGATCATCAATAATGTTCCGTTGGGCGTTGATGCTTTCACTGATGCGCACGATAGGGCATTGATTGGAAGAACTGTTGATTTCAACACCCCGAGAGCCTTCAATTTACTAGCCAAATTTGAGGTAAGCGAAGGAATGAAACTTCAATACATTAGAGGTTTGCATCTCCTCCTAACTTTTGTTGATTTGGAAAAGGCCAAGACGTTCCTCCACAACGTTGAAAGATAGTGTAATTGGTTTTCTCGATTGGATGTTTGGAAGGGTCGTGCCTTACGAAAGAATTGCATGGGTTAATATCCATGGGGTGCCTTTACACCTTGCCGAAAACGCGGATTTTAACTCAATCAGGGAGAAGTTTGGTAAAGTTATCAAACCGTCTCAACTCAGCACTAACGACGGTGACCTATCTTATGATTGTTTGGCGATTTTAGCTGGAGATGGGAAGCCGATCAGCGGTGAGGTGACCTTGAAGTGGTCCAACAAAAGTTTCAAAGTTTGGATTTCAGAGGAACCCAACGAATGGATACCAGACCTGTGTCGCCGGCGGCGTTACTCCGATGGGGGATGGTGACGGAGAGGGGAGCTCCGGAGGGAATGTGAAAATGTAACATTCGTCGAAAAACGGGTTTCCAAACCCGCTTCGTTTATTAATCAAATACTCAGTTATAATTTTTCGTTGCGATTTATTGCTCAGATAAATTTTAAACAATACATAATAAATAATATATATATTAGAATTTTAAACCATAATTATTAAATAACAAAAAAAATAGTGAAAAAAAAAATAATGGAGACGCCGGGTTTCGAACCCGGGTCACCCACAAACCCAAACACACAACACACCGCTCCGCCACACACTTCACTTGTGATAAACAAGGAAACAAATAACACATAAGGTAAAACCAGAAAATCAAAACCGGACATCAGCGCGCTCAGAACGCGGAATCGCCGGAGTAAAACCAAAACTCCGCAAATGTGGCCTTTCCCTTTTGACTAAAACGCGATAACCGACTACGACATCAATTATAACCGATGTCTAACCGTCAATTTCGGCCATAACCGCCGGAAAACCTTTGACCGCGAATCAAGACTCAAAATCGGACACAATTCATCCAGTTCTTCCCTATAAATACCCACTCAATCTTCTGGAAATCCTTTCGCTCAGAACCGCACACTTTTTCGAAGCTTTGTTTCTTCCAGAGCACGTCGCCGGAGATTTTCATTTTCGCCGGAATCCTGCCGGAATCGCTAGTCAGAAAACCGCATTCATTCATCGGTCGTATAACTGTCTAAACTTCTCTGCTATCTCTTAATTTATACTTTAATCGTTCAAACCAATAATCAAAACTGTTAAAACAGTTCATACAGCCGGAAATCGCAAAATCAGAGCCGACCCTTGCCGGAAATTGAAGAAACCACTCTGAGTTGGTACATCATAATCCTTATTCTTCTTTTTCTATTCCAATTCAATCAAATTATAAGTGTTGTTGGTCAATTAAACAAATAGTCGGCTTCATTGTTTCTGAGTTCTTATAAATGAAGAAGACGAAGTTGAGTTGTGTATTAATATAATTAAAATCAGATAATTAAACGGGTTAGACACACAGTCCAGCGATGGACTGTGTGCAAATATAACGCGCACGTCCCGAGTTCGAATCGCACACGTACCGACTTTCAGAATTAAAACCAACATTTTTAGAACTGAATCAGAAGAAGTCACAGAATGTTTATAAGAGTAATATAATCCATTAGTTAAACAGATTAGACACACAGCCCAACTGGTTGGGCTGTGCGCATTCGAACCGAAGGACCCGAGTTCGACTCCGGGTCCCTGCAACCGGTTCGGCCATATAAATCATTTTTAATAAAAACCAAATAAGTTTAAAATTAATTAGTATATAAATATAATTAAAATAGAGAATATTTCGGGTTAGACACGTAGCTCAGTTGGTAGAGCTGCGTGCACGTATACGAGAGGTCCCGAGTTCGAACCTCACTCAGTGCATATAAAAACACATCTGACCGGTCAACGGTCAAAAAAGTCAACTTTTTTTATTTCTTTTTATTTATTTATTTAATTAGAAAATTATTTAAAAATACTTAAAAATAAGATTATTAAGGTTAGAAAATTTCCTTAAACTCACAAAAATAAATCTAAAAATCCCATTTAAGAGCACTAATTAAAAATATTAATCTCAACCAAAATTTATTTATTTATCGAATCCTTTTGTTATTATCTAGGTTAGTTCTTCCCTCGTCAATCGAATCATAAATTCGTGCGCCTTCATCATCATCAAAGAACGCACCCATCGTGAGTGAATCTCTACTAATTCCCCGTTTTAATCATGTTTTGGGGTGTATCATGTGTCGTATAATTCTTTTATTATATTTAAACACTTGTGCATACGTCATATCCGTGATCAAATGTGTATCAATTGTTGTGTGAATTATATGTAGATTGGATTTATCATTTTCAGTGCACGCATTTCATTAGGCCCATCAGTTCCCCGTGGGAGACGGGTTGAGCATCAAGTGCCTCATTAGATCGGCTCCGTTTGATTGAGCCTTGATCTCACATACATCATCATTCATATCATATACTCATCCAAAGTGGTTTGTGTTTGTTTATTTATATATGTTTGCTCACATGTGATTATTGCACAAATTTTCTTTATTAAATAAAACAAGAAATTAGTAACAATGTTTTATCAAGGTTTACTCGCCAACTTTTGTTGACCCAAAATATCCCCCGTTTTACACATGATACAGGTGATCCAGCTGAGACAAGAAACACATAGGAAGGCCTAGAAGAATAAACAAGTTTAAGTTTTGGAATAATTATGTAGTTTCATTTTCTTGTAATTGTATGAATTTTGTTTTGGATATTTAAGTTGTAATTTGAATTTAATAAATATGAAACATTTTAGTAAACATCATGAGCTTTGGTGATAACCCAATTATGCCCCGACTCTTATTCCGCTGCGGGTCGGGGTGTGTGACAGATTGGTATCAGAGCCATGACTATAGGGATATAGGATAGGTTATTAGACCCTTAGAGCCTATACTATAGTTGATTAAAATTTTAAATTGCTTATGCGTTACATACAAAATTCATGATGTTTATATGCTTTATGTTTATTGTTACTCTCAATGTTATGCAAGCATGCTCACAAATACATAATATTATACAATGCTCATCATGAATCGTATCCTCATAACATATCACATCCATGAGAGCACTGTCACACCCCGACCCGCAACGGAAAAGGTGATCGGGGCATGATTGGGTTATCATCAAAGCTCATGACATTTATTATAACGTTTCATATTTATTATTACAATTTAAAGGGAAAGATACATTCATAATTACATCATGTTCTACACATCATTCTAGACTTCATTTTTTCTTCTAAGGCATTTCCTATGTTTTCCTTGCTTCATCCTGTTCACCTGTATCATGTGTAAAAATGGTTTTTGGATCAACAAAAAGTTGGCGAGTGAATCCTATGAAAAACATTTGTACAAGTTTATTGAATTGATAAAATAAAGTGCGTAACCACATATGGTAAATATGGATGTAAACTTATTTACAAAACACTTAATATTAAATAATGCACAACATACAATAATAGATTGTTTTGAGGCACGCGTTGCTCAACTCGTCTCCCACGAGGAACGGATGGGCCTAATGAATGATTTGCATACAATCTTGACAATATGAAATACATAACTACAAACAACATTTACATTCTAAGTTTAAGTCATAATATGGTATGGCACGAGTTTAAATAACGAATAAGTTTTAGTGACACATGATACACCCCAAAACGTGTAATTAAAAAAGGGAGTTGTAAGATTCACTCACATTGGGTGCGTTCGGTTGATGATGTTGAATGCGCACGAAGTTTGATTTAACCACGAGTGAAACTAACCTAGATAATAACATAATGGTTCGGTAAATAAGCGGATTTTATTAATCAATTTTAGTAGGATTATTGGATATATTTTTTATGAGTTTAAAGCTATTTTCTAACTTTAAAAATGTTATTTTTAAGTATTTTTAATTGGTTTTTAAATAAATAAAATAAATAAAAATAATAAAAAAATGTTGACTTTTTGACCGTTGACCGTTAACCTGTTGACCGGTTTTATTGTGTAAATGTATGCGCCGGGCAGGACTCGAACCCGAGACCTCCCGTTCGCGTGCACGCAGCTCTACCAACTGAGCTACGTGTCTAACCCGAAATATTTCTGTTTTTAATTATATTTATATACTAATTGAATTAATCCGAAAATCATTTATTTTAAAAACGATTTTAATGTATCGGCTCGGTGTTCGCCACAGGTCTCGAACCCGGACCTGTGGTTTAGTTTGGCACACAGTCCACCGCTGGACTGTGTGTCTAACTTGGTAATAATCTGTTTTTATTATACTTATATACAAACTAGCTAAATTTATTTCTGTCCTTATATAAAAAGTTTGATAATTGCTAGAATCGGTGCGGTAGCCTAGACTCGAACCCGCGACGTATGATTTACACGCGCACACAGTCCACCACTGGACTGTGTGTCTATCTTGGTTATTATTCCGGTTTTCATTAAACTTAAAATCTATTTGCGAGTGAATCCGGTTCAGTTTTAAAAAGGAACATTTTTATTAAGACGAGTGTGCGTGTGACAAGAATCGAACTCGGACGTATGCGTGTTTATTTTGCACACAGTCCACCGCAGACTGTGTGTCTAACCCGAGATATAACTTGATTTAAATTAAACATATATAATACCGAAACTTCATCTTCTTCGTTAAGCTTAACCCAGAACCAATGTACGACTGGTTCGACGATTTAATCAAGTTCTTTAGTGGGTTGTGATTAGCTACATGTGAGATTAATAAAAACGAGAAAGATTAGGTGTAAGATATACCGAACAGAGATCCTCTGTTTCGCCGGCGAAATTCCGATGACAGCAGGTTAATCCAGCGACGTGTATCTCGCGGCAGAGGGTCTTTAGGAAGCTTGAGGTGAGTGTGGGTGGCTTCGGTATGAGCTCTAGGTGTTCTGTTTTTAGAATATGGCACAAAGGTGAAGGGGTTCGGTTTTCCGGCGAGTTGCAAAAAGTTTCCGGCGAGTGAAATTTCGTCGGGAATGGGTGTGATTGTGGGCAAAAAGGCTAACAGAGGTTAGAGGGTGTATGTATAAGGGAAGGACATCGATGAATTTAGTCCGATTACCGTCTGGATTCGTCGGTCAAATATTTTCCGGCGGTTATGACTGATGTCGCGGACTGGACATCGGTTATAACCGATGTTAAGGTTAATGCTTCGGTTAAATCAGAAGAAACCGTCCAATCTCGGCGAAATCGTCGGGATTTCCGACGACTGCGATTTGGGCGCGTCAGTTTTGAATTCGAGTTTGTGTATTTGAATTAATTGTTTCTAATAATGAACAAGAAACACAAGTGGCGGAGTGGTTTGATGGATGAGAGTTAAGTCGTTGCTGTATCTGGTTGACCCGGGTTCGAAACCCGGCTTCAGCCTTTTATTTTTATTTCATTAATATTTTTCAAATGTAACATTTATATTCTAATATACTTATTAATTATGTATCGTTTAAAATTAATTTGGGCATTAAATACGCAACGAAATTTTTAACTGATTGTTCGGTTAATAAACGGAGCGGGTTTGGTAAATCCGGTTTTTGACGGATGTTACAAGCACACACCTCACGATTACCATGATTTTTGCAATGATTTTTGTATTTTCAAATCACATCAAAGTGAGTTCTCATGACGGGCATGTAGTAACTGGAAGGGTACGAGTACCGGTAGTCGGAACGTCCTGTCTAGGCTTGGCATTCGTATAAATCCAAAATAAAGGACCAGTTTGCCTACCTGGGGACTAACGATGAGAGTACGAAGGACCTATTAGGCCAAAGCATGCTATACCAAACGTCGTGTGAGCTAACCCCACTTTGAGTTGTCATTGTGTCTACACCTGGACACCCTCCTACCATACATCTCGCAATTATATTTTCCGATTTTCATTCGGGTGGTGCGAGTGTTAATCCGCCAACACCAATGTGAATCCTACCAAGCCCAATAGTCATGGGGGCCCACACGACTACATAGGCGATGGTATGGGGGACATTGGAGGCCCAAACATGAGCAAACCCAAGACATCCTATGGATGTAGTTGCATTATTGTCAGTTATGTTATTTTTTATTCTTTTAACGACACATGACACCTAGAAACTTCTTAAACTCACAATCTTCCTATGTATGTTCCTGTAAATGTCGGCTAGGCAACTACGTGGAGGTAGAAAGTCAGGAAGATCAAATGAACGCTTGGCCACACAAATTGCTAAACAAATGGCCGCAGTGCTTCCTGACATCGTGATTCAAGTTCAACAAGCTCTCACCGCAAATCCCATCAACCCTCCCAATCAAGAAGACCAGAGCGTCGCCAACCCTCCCTCCAAAAAGTGCTCCTACAAACACTTCAAATCTTGCGATCCCCCCAAAATATGAAGGGACCGAAGGTGTTACCGCCCTCCTTCACTGGTTTGAAGAAATGGAAAACACTTTCCTCAATTGCGATTGTCCCGAGGATCGCAAGGTACGTTATGCAACTGGAAGACTGTTTGGGGTAGCCCTTACCTGGTGGAACACGGAAAAGGGTAAACGAGGAGTTGAAGATGCCATGGCCTTAACATGGGAAGAGTTAAGGGAACTCATGACCAGACGCTTTTGTCCAAGAAGCGAAATCAAAAAGTTGGAAGATGAATTCCACGCGCTAAAACAAAAGGAAGGAGATCACACTTCCTATAACAAGAGGTTTCTCGAACTGAACCAGATGAACCCTAATTTGTTCACCCCCGTGTACCGCTTGGTTGAACATTACATCCGAGGCCTTCCCTCGAAAATTCAAGACTCGGTTTTAAGCACTTCGCCTGCAACACTTGAAGCCGCGATGGAGTTAGCTACAGAACTCACTGAAAATCGCATTCGCAACGGCAAGTTCAAAGATGAAAAGAAGAAAGCACCCATAGAGACCTCAACTACAAACCACTCAGTCTCATCCTCAAGGTTTGCTGGTAAGAGGAAACGTAATGGCAAGAATTTTGCTGTCACTCAAACCAACCCTCCTATCACTGCTGCACCAATCACCCAAATCGCTCCCTCAGCTGCACCATTTAAAAGGCCATACACCGGCCCACACCCAAAATGAAACCGTTGTCAATACCATCATCCTCCCGAAACTCTTTGCCAACACTGCACAAGCTGTGGCCGCGCAGGTCACACCATTCAAACCTGTCGTACTCTTCAACGAATGAACCGCAATCAACCCCCAACCCAAACCCATCATCAGATAGTGGGTCAAGCCCAACAACCCTTACTTCTACCACCTGTACCACACGCAGCCCAAACTTACTACCAACCCAACTACCCCATGATGCAACCCATGCGAGCTTGTTACAACTGTGGGGACCCAAACCACTTCAGGAACACTTGTCCACGCTTGGTGAACATCATCCATGCTCAAGCCCAAGCGAACCCAGTAAACCAAGCTAACCAAGCTCCTCCACCTGCCAGAGGAAGAGCTTTTAACATCAATGCCAACCAAGCTAGGGCTGACAACAACGTGGTCAACGGTACGTTTCTCATCAATGGTAGTTATGCATCCATATTATTCGATACTGGTGCGGATAAGAGTTTTGTGTCCTTAGAATTTGAACCTATCCTCAACCAAACTCGTGTTAATCTCATGGAATCTCTAACGGTGGAAGTTGCTGACGGAAAACCCGTTTCATTAAATTCTATTATACGCGATTGTACCCTCACTCTAAACGATCACGATTTTCCAGTTGACCTCATTCCTATGAAGTTGGGAAGTTTCGATGTTATAATCGGTATGGACTGGCTCAGCCAGCATCACGCTGAAGTAGTGTGCCGCGAAAAGTTCATTCGCATTCCTCTTGCAGAAGGTCAGACCCTACGTATTTTTGGAGAAACCCCTTCGAAAGGACTCAAACTAATGTCCTGCCTTCAAGCCCGAAGATATCTCCGCAAGCACTATGTCGCATTCCTAACTCACGTCGTCAAAAAGGGAAACAAGGAAAGGAAACTCGAAGATATCCCAGTTGTGAAAGAATTCCCACAAGTCTTTCCCGACGACATTTCAGGACTCCCTCCTGTGAGAGAAGTCGAATTCCGCATCGATCTTGTACCTGGCGCTACACCAGTCGCAAAATCTCCTTATAGGTTAGCCCATCCGAAATGCAAGAGCTGGCCAGTCAACTGCAAGAGCTGACTGACAAAGGATTCATACGTCCTAGCTCCTCGCCTTGGGGTGCACCTGTTCTCTTTGTGAAGAAGAAAGATGGAACATTTTGCATGTGCATTGATTATAGAGAACTCAACAAGTTAACGGTTAAAAATCGCTATCCACTACCTCGCATCGATGACCTCCTAGACCAACTTCAAGGCGCCACCTGCTTTTCAAAAATCGACCTTCGTTCTGGTTATCATCAGCTCAGAGTACATGAAGAAGATATCCCAAAGACCGCCTTCCGGACTCGTTATGGTCATTACGAATTCATGGTCATGCCATTCGGTTTAACCAACGCCCCCGCTGTCTTCATGGATCTAATGAATAGGGTATGCAAACCCTACCTCGGCCGTTTCGTCATAGTCTTCATCGACGATATTCTTATCTACTCCAAGTCTAAACCCGATCATGAGCGACACCTTCGACTCATCCTTACACTTTTAAGGACTGAAAAGCTCTACGCTAAGTTCTCAAAATGCGAATTCTGGTTAAGAGAAGTACAATTCCTTGGACATGTCGTCAATGACAAGGGAATACATGTCGATCCTTCAAAAATCAAGGCAGTACAGGAATGGCAAGCGCCACGTACCCCTACCGAAGTAAGGTCATTTCTTGGTTTGGCTGGTTACTATCGACGTTTCATTGCCAATTTTTCCCGTATTGCTGTACCACTCACGGATTTGACTCATAAAGGAAAACCCTTCATATGGGGACCTAAACAAGAAGAAGCCTTCCAAACTCTAAAGCAAAAACTTTGTGATGCACCTATCCTCACACTCCCTGAGGGTTGCGATGACTTTGTAGTATATTGCGACGCATCACGGCAAGGGCTAGGCTGTGTATTAATGCAAAGAGGAAAAGTGATAGCCTATGCTTCTAGATAACTCAAAGTTCATGAGAAGAATTACACCACCCACGACCTGGAACTTGGAGCCGTTGTGTTCGCTCTCAAGATATGGAGACATTACCTCTATGGTACCAAGTGTGAAATATACACTGACCACAAAAGTCTCCAACATATCTTCAACCAGAAGGAGTTGAATATGAGGCAACGAAGATGGGTCGAACTTCTTAACGACTACGACTGTGAAATTCGGTATCATCCTGGCAAGGCAAACGTGGTGGCCGATGCGCTTAGTCGAAAAGGTTATGCAAACTCCATTCGTCTTCTATGTTCGCAAATCATAACCGACATCAAAGATCGAATCCGAGCAGCTCAACATGTTTCTGTAACAGAAAATGACGTACGCGATGAGCTGTCATGTGGAGCTGAACTCAAAATCAAAACCAAATCCGACGGTATTCTATACTATTTAAATCGCATATGGATTCCTGATCACGATAACCTTCGTGATTTCCTCATGAATGAGGCGCGCAAAACACGATACTCTGTACACCCAGGAGCCGACAAGATGTATCAAGACCTAAGATACACCTACTGGTGGCCTGGCATGAAAAAGGATATCGTCGTCTTTGTTTCCAAGTGCCTTACCTGTTCCAAAGTAAAAGCTGAACATCAAAGACCTTCAGGACTTCTAGTCCAACCCGAAATACCTGTATGGAAGTGGGAAAACATAACCATGGATTTCATTACCGGGTTACCTCGCACCTCCACTGGGTATGACACTATATGGGTAATAATCGATCGTCTTACAAAGTCATCTCACTTCATTCCGATTCGCGAGGACTTCAAGAACGAGAAGTTAGCTCGTATCTACATCAGCGAGATCGTCAGCCGTCATGGTGTACCTTTAAGCATCATTTCAGACCGTGATGGTCGTTTCACTTCACGAACATGGCGAGCCGTACAAACAGCCTTGGGTACACGATTAGACCTCAGTACCGCTTTTCATCCTGAAACTGATGGCCAATCTGAACGCACCATCCAAACTCTTGAAGACATGCTTCGAGCATGTGTCATAGACTTCAAAGGGAATTTGGACGCTCATCTACCATTAGTTGAATTTTTGTACAACAATAGCTATTATTCAAGTATCGGCATGGCTCCTTTCGAAGCTTTATATGGTCGTAAGTGCCGATCTCCAGTATGTTGGCACGAAATTGGGGAATCACAAATCACCGGTCCAGAATTAATTCAAGAAACAACCGACAAGGTCATTCAAGTTCGAAACAATCTTCTAGCGGCTCAAAGTCGTCAAAAGAGTTATGCAGACAAACGACGAAAGCCCTTGGAGTTTGACATTGGTGATCAAGTACTTTTAAAAGTATCACCGTGGAAGGGAGTGGTTCGTTTTGGCCAGAAGGGCAAGCTAACACCACGCTACGTAGGACCTTTCAAGATACTCAAAAGAGTAGGTCCTGTAGCATACAAGCTTGACCTACCAGAAGAGCTCAACAGAATTCATCCCACATTCCACGTATCAAACTTGAAGAAGTGTCTCGCCGATGAAAACCTCCATATTCCTCTAGAAGACATTCAAATCGATGAATCTATGCACTTCATTGAAAGACCAGTAGAAATCATGGACTTCGGAGAGAAGCGTTTAAGACGAAGTCGTATTCCAATTGTCAGGGTACGTTGGGAGTCAAAACGAGGACCCGAGTTTTTTAAAAACGTGAAGACTTAATGCGCGAAAAATACCCGCATCTTTTTCCTGTTACCACTACTACTTAAATTTCGGAAGAAATTTCTAAAAGTAGGGGATACTGTAACATTCGTCGAAAAACGGGTTTCTAAACCCGCTTCGTTTATTAATCAAATACTCAGTTATAATTTTTCGTTGCGTATTTATTGCTCAGATAAATTTTAAACAATACATAATTAATATATATATTAGAATTTTAAACCATAATTATTAAATAACAAAGATAATAGTGAAAAAAAAATAATGGAGACGCCGGGTTTCGAACCCGGGTCACCCACAAACCCAAACACACAACACACCGCTCCGCCACACACTTCACTTGTGATAAACAAGGAAACAAATAACACTTAAGGTAAAACCAGAAAATCAAAACCGGACATCAGCGCGCTCAGAACGCGGAATCGCCGGAGTAAAACCAAAACTCCGCAAATGTGGCCTTTCCCTTTTGACTAAAAGGCGATAACCGACTACGACATCAATTATAACGGACGTCTAACCGTCAATTTCGGTCATAACCGCCGGAAAACCTTTGACCGCGAATCAAGACTCAAAATCGGACACAATTCATCCAGTTCTTCCCTATAAATACCTACTCAATCTTCTGGAAATCCTTTCGCTCAGAACCGCACACTTTTTCGAAGCTTTGTTTCTTCCAGAGCACGTCGCGGTCAAAAAAGTTTAAAATTAATTAGTATACAAATATAATTAAAACAGAGAATATTTCGGGTTAGACACGTAGCTCAGTTGGTAGAGCTGCGTGCACGTATACGAGAGGTCCCGAGTTCGAACCTCACTCAGCGCATATAAAAACACAGTCTAGACCGGTCAACGGTCAAAAAAGTCAACTTTTTTATTTCTTTTTATTTATTTATTTAATTAGAAAATTATTTAAAAATACTTAAAAATAAGATTATTAAGGTTAGAAAATTTCCTTAAACTCACAAAAATAAATCTAAAAATCCCATTTAAGAGCACTAATTAAAAATATTAATCTCAACCAAAATTTATTTATTTATCGAATCCTTTTGTTATTATCTAGTTAGTTCTTCCCTCGTCAATCGAATTATAAATTCGTGCGCCTTCATCATCATCAAAGAACGCACCCATCGTGAGTGAATCCCTACTAATTCCCCGTTTTAATCATGTTTTGGAGTGTATCATGTGTCGTATAATTCTTTTATTATATTTAAACACTTGTGCATGCATCATATCCGTGATCAAATGTGTATCAAATGTGTATCAATTGTTGTGTGAATTATATGTAGATTGGATTTATCATTTTCAGTGCATGCATTTCATTAGGCCCATCAGTTCCCCGTGGGAGACGGGTTGAGCATCAGGTGCCTCATTAGATCGGCTTCGTTTGATTGAGCCTTGATCTCACATACATCATCATTCATATCATATACTCATCCAAAGTGGTTTGTGTTTGTTTATTTATATATGTTTGCTCACATGTGATTATTGCACAAATTTTCTTTATTAAATGAAACAAGAAATTAGTAACAATATTTTATCAAGGTTCACTCGCTAACTTTTGTTGACCCAAAATATCCCCCGTTTTACACATGATACAAGTGATCCAGCTGAGACAAGAAACACATAGGAAGACCTAGAAGAATAAACAAGTTTAAGTTTTGGAATAATTATGTAGTTTCATTTTCTTGTAATTGTATGAATTTTGTTTTGGATATTTAAGTTGTAATTTGAATTTAATAAATATGAAACATTTTAGTAAACATCATGAGCTTTGGTGATAACCCAATTATGCCCCGACTCTTATTCCGCTGCGGGTCGGGGTGTGACAGAAAAGTTCTTAGAAAAATCATGAGGAAGAGGAATCGTCACCCATGCACGTGCATGGGGAAGATGAAAGGGAATAGGGGAAGATATTAAAAAGTCAGCGGCGCTCTTCCCCCAAGGTTTTTAATGACTTTAGCTGGCACATGTTTGTGTCTCAACCTAATTCAGGGGGTTATTTTTTAAAGCCCAAGGAGGCAGCAAAAAGGCCTATGAGAAGTCTTCTAGGAAGCCTGCAAAGCCCATATTTAAAAAAGACAACGCCCAGATGACCACTTAGACGTGGACCTTTCCACCGGAATCAAAAATTCAGACAATCAAAGTCAGAATCCATTTTCTTCCGGAGTTAACATGGTGGTAGAAGACTCCTTTGACCTTAACGTCAGCGTCACTGATCCTTCGGTAGGAGAAAACAAAGAATTCAAAGTGGTAGGAGATAATGAAGACTCTAGACCAGAGGATAAGGATGAGGGTTTGGGCGCTGTCAAAAATACAGCTGAAGGTCTGGAGGATAACATCGAAACGGAGGTTCGAGACACAATAAACTTTGGAGTGGCAGTTGGAGAAAATGTTCAGGATTTCGGTGCAGTTTTTCGGAAACAAATTCTTGGAAAAGGTATCAATTTGGTTCCAAATGAATTTTATGTCTGTTAACGTAAGTGGAATGGGAGGTTTGAATGCTGGAGATAAGGCGTTGGATTAGAAAGATCAAATTTGAGGATCAAGTTGGGTTCGTGGCTATCCAGGAGACCAAACTCGCTGATGTTTCAGAGGCAACGATTAGCAGGTTTTGGGGGAACAAGGATTTTTGTTTCGATTCGATCAATGCGAGGGGTCAGTCTGGTGGTACCCTTAGTATATGGGATCCGAGAATTTTCCAGAAGACAGGGGTGGTTAAAATAACAATTTTCTGCTGGTCAAGGGTGTCATCAAAGGTGAGAACATTGGCCTCAACGTTTTAAATGTCCATGCGCTGCAAAAAAACTGTTGATAAGCGTAGATTGTGGGAAGATATCTCTTTGGTCAGACAGGGCAGCCAAGGTCTTTGGATATTAATGGGAGATTATAACTTTGTTAGATCTCCTGACGAAAGAAAAAATTCCAGATTTAAGCCGAGGTGTGCTCGAGATTTTAATCAGTTTATTTTTGAAGAAGGGCTTAATGAATTCGTGATGAAAGGGAGGAGTTTCACTTATGTTTCTAGTAAAGGTGATAAATGTAGTAAAATAGACAGGGTTCTCGTGTGCATGACTTCTTTTCTAAGTGGGCGGATGCGGTGTTGTATGCAAAACCTCCATTTTATCCGATCACAGTCTGTCGGTCCTCACTACTGATCACCAAAATTATGGCCCAAAACCTTTCTGATTTTTAATTCATTGTTGGAGAGAAAAGACTTCGAGAACATTGTCAACACGGCTGCGACTTCTTTCTCACACGTTGGGTTGCCGGATGTGACGCTTACAGAGAACCTGAAACATTTAAGGATGGCCATTAAAAAATGGAGAGAAAAAATACGGGTCGAGGAGGGTGAACGAGAAGAGAATATAAGGAAAGAATTAGAAGACTTGGACGAAAAATTAGAAGATAAAGGGCTCAACTAGGAGGAACAGTGGACTAGAGAAGAATGTAAAAAAGATCTTTTGGAAATGGAGGTGTACAAGATAAAGGACTTGTATCAAAAATCCCGGGCGACATGGGTCGAAAACGGCGATGAAAATTTAGCATACTATCATGGTTTTATAAAAAAAAGGAAAGCAAAAAACTCCATCCACGGCTTAAATATCGAACGGAAGTGGGTATCTAAACCCACATTGATGAAAAAAGAGGTGTTTCGATTTTTTCGAAATCAATTCATGGAGGAGCTGGAGTGTCGGCCTAATCTGGTTTGTCCTGATCTTAAAACTATTTCTACTCATGATTATGTTATGCTTGAAAGCAGGTTTTCGGCTGAGGAAATTAAAGTGGCGATGTTTGATTGTGACGATAACCGGGCACCTGGACCGGATGGATTTAACTTTAAATTCATAAAAAAATTTTGGAGTCTCTTTGAAGATGACTTTCAAAAAATTATGGCATACTTCTTCGATCATGGCCGTATAAACGGTGGGGTTGGTACTTCCTTCATCACTCTTATAGCCAAAAAGATCGATCCCGTGAACCTTGGCGATTACCGGCCAATAAACCTTGTTGGAGTTATTAGCAAGGTGATTTCTAAGATCCTTGCAAACCGGTTCAAAAAGGTGGTTGGTTCGGTTATTTCGGATACTCAAACGGCTTTCATAAAAAATAGGAACATTCTCGATGGTCCTCTTATAGTCAACGAAATGATCTCTTGGCTAAGGAAAAGCATGAAGAAAGCGTTTATATTAAAAGTTGATTTCAAAAAAGCTTATGACGACGTGCATTGGAATTTCGTGTAACACCCCAAAAACGGGTTTAGTAAGTTAAACCCGGTTAATATAAAGGAACATGTAGAGTACCGTTAGTGGTAAAGGTGAACCCGTAAACAGAATAACTAGGAACAAATTAACCTAGTGGTAACATGTATATAAGTAACAAGATAATGAGTTTTAGTCTCATTTATAATCGAAACAAAACTTGAGGGACCAAAACCGTTAAAAGGGAAACATAAGTTTTAATAAATAAAATTAAAACACACAACACACACACATAGTGTGTGTGTGTGTGTGTCGATGTTCAGGAGAAGAAAAGGGGTTCAAACCCTAGTTCATAAAGAATCTTCAAATTGGAAGGGGAAATGAGGGCTTAATGGATGCATGAACTAAGAACTATGATCACTTAAGTGTTCTTAACATCAAGTAAGTTAAATTTTATGATTTGGTGATGAATGATGAAGTGGGTTATGATCAATCCATGAATTGATATGAAATTAAGTATGATTATGTATTAGAATCACCAAATAGAACTTGTGTTGTGTATGATTTGAGTAATTTCATGATTAAGAAGCAAAACACACTTGTTCTAGTAGTATGATGATATATGATGATCTTGTAGTTGTGAAATTTGTGTAATATGGATGAATGAATGTATATGTATTAGGGTAGATGTTATATGAAATTGATATAGAATGAAGATTTGTGAAAGATTATGTTAATCCATGGATGAACTAGGAAGAATGTGCATTAATTAGTTGTACAATGTGCATTAAATGGTGTACGCACACCAAGTGTATGATGAAATGCCTATATGATGGTTTTAGATGAAATTGTGTATAAATGAGGGATGGAAATGTCTAGAATATAACAACGAAGTGATCAATGTTAGACTAAAATGAAATATGCGTTTTGGTTGACAATTTTAGGAGCATGGGAGCTTTAATCTATGTTGTATTGGTTAGGTTATACATGTGCATGATGTCACTAGGTAATCATTTGGTTGAATGTGTAATTAACGACGTTTGCGTAGTCTACTATGATGATATGAATGTATGGGATTAAGTCGAAGTTCATATGATAAATTGTTGATTTCTGAAAGTCAACTGCGCATGAGAAGCATGATTTGACTTATTATCGTAAAGGTAGGATTATAGGAAGTCGTATGGAGCATGTTAAATCAATACGCGCTAAATGGAATGACATGATGAATTATATGAGTTTGAAAGGATGTGAAATTGGGTATAAGTCTTATGTTTGTTAGAATTGACTAATGAAAGTCAAACATGAAATGTGCATTTGATATGACCCTTAATGTGTACGATTGTGTATGCTAACAAGAATGTGATTTCGATGACATGAAAATATAGGAATCATGTCGAGATGGACTCAAGCACGAAAGGCTAACGGGTCAAGAGGAGGCAAGGAAGCGGATATGAACACAAATGCATAAGGTAAGTGATTTCCGGAATCACTTCGTAATTGTTTATGTAAAATTACATGCTAGTTATTTAAGCATGATAATTGGAGTCAGATAGGGTTTTGTTGTATGAAATCGATGATTTTCACTAGTAGAACGAACGGGTCAAACGATGTTTTACTTCTATACAGGAATGATTGTCTAAGTAATAACTATGGTATTATAACCGAGTAATGGGTATGATTGCATATAAGCACGTTAACCGAGAAATGGACATGCGAGTTAGTGGCCAAAAGACTTGGTTGTGAGGTAGGATTGGATGGATAAACAATTTAGAATATGAAAATTGTACTAACGAAGTTCAATTACGTACAATTGAATGGAATGAATGAGTCTAAGGTATACCGGGTATCGAGTGCTTAAATTCCTAAGTACAAACTCCCGATAATGTAAAAATTTTATAGCTATAATGTTCATGTGAGTTTTGAGTATAAACAAATGAGTTGTTTGATAAAAACATGAACGGGTCGAATGATTCGTAAATGAATATTAAGCCGAAAACATATAAGTCAAGAATGTCCTTAGTTCAGATGTTAGATTTTGGGTCCATATGATAGAGGACCATATTACGACCATGTAGGAAGAGACGTGAGGTTAAACGGGTAAACGGTTTAAAGTTATGCGAGTTTTAGTGCGCACGAACGACGAAAACAACACAGCAGTAAAATGGCAAAAGTAAGGGGCGTCGGCGACACCAGGGGGCTCGGCGACGCCAACCCCTTTTGCTGCCGATGCCAAATGTTGTTGTCTACGCGGGTTTGAAGCCGGAAACTCCTTTTTCGCATTTTTGCTTGATTCCAAGGCCCATGTAGCTTCCCCAAAGGACCCCAAGCATACCTTAAAGTGTTTATGGGGTTCAGGTAAGAACGGAGGCCTATGGGACGCGTACGAATACGTGGTATGTACATTAGAATATGTAAATGTGGTTGAAATGATTTGGCTAAGTCTTATAAGTAAGATTCTTATTATAGGCACACGATGTAGTGAATATGGAAGCCATCGCTAAATGTGATTAGGTACGAATATATGTGTAGATAAGTATGTAATTGAATTTACACATAGATGAGGTGTTTATGATTCTTTAATGGTTATGTAAGCATGTAAGGAAAACGTAAGAGATTTAGTAGGGAGGTATGTATGTTCGTAGAAGGTCTTTCATACAAGGAAGAGTTGGGTTGATGATCTTGTATATGTGTTATTACATTATACGTTTCCAGTGAATGAGACTCGTACGAAGAAATATATGGTGTTAATATATAAAGATTTATGATGTTAACCGAATTGATTTGAGAATGAAATGACGTGCAGGTATATTATCGCATGCTCATCAAGGATAGACTTTGGAATGAAATGCTCGAATTCAGAAGGATAACTAGATGGAATCTACAGGAGGATAAAACGCGATGTGATCCTTTAGTTATATACTTAGATCATATAATGCTTCAAGTACTAATAATGCGAATATATGTGGTGAATGCAGGTCGTGTAGATTTATGGGTCATAACCATCAAGAGACTTAAGCGATTGAAGATCGAGTTATAATACGGATTGTACGGGAACATGTGGACTTGCGGTTATAAAATAAAGGATATGTTTATGTATCAAATGAAATGAAAAATGTAATTTTCGATAAAGACTTACCATAGAAAGGACTTTAAATCATGATGGAATGATTTTAATAAAAGAAATTTTATGTCACATATTTCCGCTGCGTCTTTTCGGTCTAAATGTGTTAGTGTCTTACAATTTGTCGGGGACATCTTGAAGCAAACGGTTCCTCCAAGATGGGTTATGTGGGTGGAAGGAGTTCTTCTTTCGGCTAGGTCTTCAGTCCTAGTTAAAGGGTCGCCCACTTTCGATTTCAAATGCGGAAAAGGCATCCGGCAAGGTGATCCTTTGTCGCCTTTCCTTTTCCTAGTGGTTATGGAAACGCTTTCGTGTATGATGCAAAAAGCTTGCAACTTGGGAGCTTTTAACGGATTCAAGATGCCAAACGACAATCCTTTAATATCACACCTTCTTTACGCCAACAACGCCATTTTTATCGGAGAGTTTTCTAGTTCCAATATTAGGAACATCGACCGCCTTCTTAGATGTTTTCACGCTTGCTTGGGGCTGAAAATAAACATGCTAAAATCTAATTTATTTGGTATTGGGGTGGATGATACGGAGGTTAATTGGATTGCGTCCTACTTGGGGTGTCAAGTTGGTAACGTCCCTTTTGTGTATTTGGGCCTGTTGGTCGGTGCTAACATGAACAGGATAAATAATTGGCAGGTTGTCTTTGATATCGTGGAAAACTGGTTGGCGAAGTGGAAGGCGAAAACGATGTCCATTGCGGAAGAGTCACTCTAATTAAGTCGGTGTTGGAGAGTCTTCCGACATACTATTTTTCATTATACAAGGCGCCGAAAGCGGTTACTAATGGGTTAGAATCGATATTTAAAAAGTTTTTATGGGACGGAAGTCAAAATGAAAATAAAGTGAACTGGGTTAATTGGGAAAAGGGTTGCAAATCCGATTGACAGAGGTGGTCTGGGTCTCCAAAATCTTAAAGACATCAACACAACGCTTATTTTAAAGTGGGCTTGGAGATACAAGTGTGAGGACTTCAGTATGTGGAAGAAGGTAGTTGATGCTATACACAAAAACAATAAATCTTGGACCATGCTTCCCGTTAACAAAAAATTCAACGGTGTTTGGAGCAATATAACTAAAGTGGAGCGCAAAACTATTGTTGGTGGGATGAAACTTCAACATTATGTTAGAGGGGTTGTGGGAAATGGAAGGAACATAATGTTTTGGGTGGACCCATGGCTAACAAATGTTCCTTTAAAAGATCAATTTCCTCATTTATTCAGAATTGAAACCTCAAATCTTTGCTTGGTTTCTGATGTTTTGGTGCGCAACGACCAAAGTGTGGAATGGATTTGGAGGTGGAACAGGAATCAGTTTTCTATGGAGGAGGAATCGGAAAAAAGTATCTTCAAATCGATGTCTATCAGTGACCAGAGTGACATGTGGGAGTGGCAGGGCAGGGCAGGCCGTGGAATCTTTTTCGGTCAAGGCTGTTAAAAAAAATTCAACAGGAATCCGTTAACGTTAGCTCTCGTTTCATTTAAATGGTGCCGTTGGATTCCTAAGAAATGCAATATTTTCGCTTGGCGTGCGAAAATGGATAGATCCCTACGGTGGAGGCGCTAAGGAAAAGAAGTATCGAAGTCCCATCAGATGGTTGTGTCTTTTGCGGTTCAATGATCGAAACTGCCAATCATCTTTTTTCGGGGTGTTGGATTGCGGCGGTGGTGTTGCAGTGGGTAAGCAATCGGTGCAAAATTCCGAACATTTTTGGTTTTAATGTTACAGATTTACTCGATTTCCATAATTACATTGATGGAGGGGATCTGAAGAAGGACGTGGTTCATGGCATAATCATGTTAGGCTGTTGGTGGATGTGGAGGGCTAGGAACGACAAATTTTTCTCTGAAAAAACCTGGAAATTTGAAGAGATAACGAGTAGTATAAGATCCTTTGGTTTTCTATGTTTCAAGAATCGATCTAAATATAAGTCTATTTCTTGGAACAATTGGTGTAACTTTGATTTTGTGTAAGCTTTTGCTGGTTGCTTTCTGTACCGTTCTCTCTTTTTTGCGAGGGCGGTCGTGTGAATGATATTTACTTTTCGAAAAAAAACAACATAAGGAAGGGAGTTTACATTCTAGTTTCATCCAAATTTTATTTCATTTTGCAAAACAAATACACCTAACTTACGAATCAAATTTCAATTTGTGCGCGAACACTTTTTTATTTTCATTACAATCTATGAAACGGACATTAAAAGTGGTTGAAACCAAAACTAATAGCCGAAAAGGTTTAACGAAAAGGGAATTCGGTCATTTTATATAGCTGAATTTCCCTTCCCGTTAACAGAAAAATTGATGAAGTTAACCCAGTGGACTAAAATGGCAATGGTGAAACCTTTTTGGATCCACAGGCGAAAAATGGACCCTTCGGACTAAGCTGGTAAAATGACTCAAACCATAGGAGCTAAAATGGCATTTAACTCTTTTACTTATTTATAATAGAGTTATTTACTATTTTCGTCCATGTGGTTTGTCAAAAATCACTATTTCAGTCCATTAGTTTAATAATTGCAATTTCAATCCCTGTGGTTTCACTTTCGTAACCATTTAAGTCCACCGCGCAACCATTTCAGTCCCTGTACTTACAGAATAAATGGATTGAAGTGGTTACGAAAGTGAAACCACAGGGACTGAAATGGTTACGAAAGTGAAACCACAGGGACTGAAATCGCAAATTTTAAACTAATGGACTGAAATAGTGATTTTTGACAAACCATAGGGACGAAAACAGTATTAACTCTTTATAATATGTGTGTTTGTGAGACTTGTAAGAACTAATTGTTTCAGTTGTGATACATAAGATTATATCGCTTATAGTTAACACAACTCTTTATTTGAAATTCGTCCATAGATATATTTGCCACATACTTGCACTATGAGATCTAAGAAATACTAAATATTTAGAGTAAATTTCTATTTTCGTCCATGAGGTTTGTCTATTTTAACTAGTCTAGTCCAAAATCTAATTTATAATAAATCCAGCCCTGAGGTTTGTATATCTTAACGCTTTACATCCAAATGACTAACTTGGTTTGATTTTTTTATTAAGTCTTAGTTAATTGACCATAATACCCTTAGGGACTAAAATGGAAGTTAATTCTTATATATAAAGATATTATATATATTTTAATTTGTTAAATGATTAATGTTTATAATATATATATGTCACACCCTCAATTACCACGGCACGGAGTTTTACCGCGAGGCGTGTGAACAAACCAGAATCTGAAACACTAGTACGTCGAACGACTCTATATGATTTGATAATACGTTTTCCAAAATCATTTGTTGTAGATTTTATATTGTCTAAATTAGTTACCAATATTTAGCAGAAGCATCAGTTTTAAAGTTTGAGCGGAAGCATAAATAAGTAGTGAAGCGGGCGCCAACACAAACGCCAAAACAATGAAAAATCCCAAAACAATATTAATAAATAAGACTCGATAAAAGATGTCTTGTTCAATGCATGTGCGTGCACCTAGAGCTCCTAGCGTCCTGAGAAACATGTAAAGAAACAAGTGTCAACATTAAAGATGAGTGAGTTCACAGGTTTTCATAAATTCGTTTGTTCGGTTATAGTTTGTTTTCTCCGTTATCCCTAACCCGGGATAACGTATTAGTTCCATTATTCCAACCCGGAATAATAAGTTGTTGCTTCCAATATTCCAACCCGGAATATTAAGTTGTTGTTTCCATTATTCCAAACCCGGAATAATAAGTTGTTGCTACCAATATTCCACACCCGGAATATTAAGTTGTTGTTTCCATTATTCCACACCCGGAATAATACAGTTGATTCGTAATTAAGTTCAATGTTAATATATATAGGTAGCTAGCCTAAAGTCATGTCACGTAAGTGTTCGCGATCGAAGCTGACTGTTGTGCCTCCGTTTTGCCAGGCCTATCACATGACCATGGCGAAGTTAGGCCAATTATTCATCCGTTGACCATACCCGGTCGGCTAGCGCGACTAGCTCGGATGGGGCTCGTCGGGCCCAGTAGTACTACTTATAATTCCCCCGCTATTAAACCCAATACTAACGATCCGAGAGATTGACGAGGACTTAAGTGATAAAGCTGCTTAGTGACCATAACATTACATTAACATTAACTTAGTTACCGAGTAGTTATGTGACGTTAAATTCGTATAACGTAAAGAGATTGAGTTTGAGAGTGTATACATGTTTCTCCCCCTGTTGTTTAAAAAAACCGGATAAAGTTAGGGCCGTGAACTCACCTTTATTTGCTCGGTTAGTGTAGCAAGAAGTTGTAAAGGATGGGACCGCTAATTGCGTCCTAACAAACCAATTGATTTCACGTCAGTGTGTGATCACACCAATACAAATTCCACACTTAATTTACGCACAAAGTGATACACACAAACAACATATCTAACACTCAAACATGCATGCAAGTATCCTCATGTGATCATAGCAATCAACAACTTATCATGAACATAATCCAATCCATGCAACACTTTAGTGCACACAATCACAAGTTTTCCAATTTCAGCTTAGCACTCATAATTCAGCTGTTTTCTAGGATTTTTATAAAATAGTTCTAACATTCTAAAAATTCCCATATTTTTACAGTAGGTGAAATTTATACCATAGAAATTTATATAATTTTTCCAAGTCCTAAATCTTTACCCATTAACCATAAATATTAATATACTAGGCTGCAGTCTGATTTATCACTTTCTGACTGCAGCCCACGGAAGAATTTATTTAAAAATCACCGATCGTCCAATTAACAAAATTCCAGTTGGAGTTGCCCGGAAATTTCCATGCCTAGTTGCTGTACAAAATTCATGACTCAACTCTCTACTGATTTTAAAATCCAACTTGATAAACAACCAACAAAATTCCAGAATTTTCACAGCTTTAGTTACTGAACTTATTTGGCCCTTTAAAAATATCAAACGATTTCAGAAAATTATGAATCCAGTGCCATTAGATTCCTTATTCAAATCTCTACGTTCTAGACATCAGAAAATCCGTTTTTTGACAACTAACGACCGAGTTACAGCCAGATAAAGTCGGCTGTAACTATTATTCAGCAGACTGTTTTCAGCATATCTTTATCATAAACTCGTATAACCCATTCATGCGATTAACCTAGACGATCAAGAACCGATTTTTAATCATAGATCGCTACTAATAACTTATCCATGCAAACCCTAGTTCTTACTTCTAGTTTTTACAAACAAAACATACTTGCAACTTATGATTTCCGAAAACAATCATGCACATGAACAACAAACAAAACAACCGATTACATTCAACATATAAAATCCGAAGCAACTAATCATTTAATCATTCAAGCATATGTATGTCCGAACATGATCTCGTAATCAAAGATAATTCTGACCTTGAATAACTAGGCAAACAAGCCGAGATTTGGACAAGAACGACTCGGCTGATCCAACTAGATCGCGACCGAGAGGATGATGGTAAAGTGGGCTGTTTTGTTGATTGAATAGAGGTGAACAAGGACTGGACTCGCGACTGAATGGAGGTGAAGATGGCGATGGCTGCTGCTGCTGCTGCGACCGAGAGGAAGAAACGAACAAGGAAGGCAGCTGTTTGCGATCACAAGTGGCGAGAACAAGCTGCCGACGGCAATTTCTGTTTAGGGTTTTTGGAATCGTGAAGGATACATGCATGTGAGTCGTATATATAGGCGCAAAGGGAATAGTGGTTACGGTTTGGATAAGCATTCGTGGCCGAGGATCCTAGGTTGGTTCGGTTTGGGTTTGGGCTTGATCTCGCGGCCAAGAACTAGGGTGAGTTGGTTTGGTTTTGATCTTGGCCGAATAGTTTTAGGTTTTGCATGCAATGGTTTTCGGTTTAGGTTGTTCTCGGCCGAGTAGTTAGAGTTTTAAGTCTAGGTTTGATCTCGGTTTGTGTTTGCGATTTCGGGTTTGATCCTTGTTTTCTTTTAGCCGAAGACTTGGGTTCAAAGTTTAAACTTTGTTAACTCCTAGAGTCACAATGAATCAAGTTGGTTCGTGTCGCGGTTCGGTTCAGTTCGTGTACATATCTACTGTAATTATTCAATTACTAAAACAATCACACAACACACATCACGTATTCATTTAACTCGTACACATTTAATACTTAGCATATACTTTATTCGACCAGTGTCACGTGTAAGTTATCCGAAAAACCCGGGATATCACAATATATATATATGTATATACAGGTATATTATATATATTTAAAAAAATAATGTTTAATGTTTAAAATTCTTATATATAAAAATGTTATATATATATATAATGTACTTTATTGTTTAATGTTTAAATTTTTTTGGATATTATAAAGTTTAAATGATTTAAACTCTAAAGAGATGTACCAAGAAAAACACATACACAAAAATTATGTATATACAAACACACATAACAGACAAATTATAGGTACACAATAATGAATAAAATAGCGTATATAACCTAAAACAGTTCCAAGGAAATGGTATAAAAAGTTTGATGAGTTAATGATCAAACATGGGTTTCAATGGAGTTGTTATGATATTTGTGTCTTCAATTTGTGTATTTGCTCATTAATCAATTAGGTACGATATGGAGGAAAACACAACACACTAACACAGACACTGTAAGTGCATAATATCATGTATTATTAATTTTTTATAAAATAAACCATGGCAATACCATAATTAAATTATATTTTTAAACGCTGCGTAATTTTTATACGTAGTTACTTTTAACTAGCGCGTAATTATTGTTGTCATTATTTATTATTGTGCGTAATTATATATATATATATATATATATATAAATATATATGTTGCGTAACTATTTTATCTTAAGCGTCATATTTATATATATATATATATATTAAACATTAAACAATTATAAATATATATAATATCTTTATATATAAGAATTAACTTCCATTTTAGTCCCTAAGGGTATTATGGTCAATTAACTAACACTTAATAGAAAAATCAAACCAAGTTAGTCATTTGGACGAAAAGCGTTAAGATATACAAACCTCAGGGCTGGATTTGTTATAAATTAGATTTTTGGACTAGACTAGTTAAAATAGACCAATCTCAGGGACGAAAACAGAAATTTACTCAAATATTTATAAACAAACTAACTAATAATCTTTTTATAATCCTGATGGCTTGTGTGTTCCCTTGTTTGTAGCTCTTAAGACAACTCAATCTTTAGATTATAACAATTAGTGCTTCTTAGTGAATTAAATATTTACGAATAATTATTAACATGAAGTGTACGTGTGTGTACCATATTAATTAACTATTAATATATATATATATATATAAACTAATAATTATTTCTTTTTAATTCACCGCTGGCAGCGAAATCGTGATATTAACTTTAAATAGTTATGTTATTATTGACTTTGCTTACATAATTAATATAGCTTAGTGTAAGAATCTAATACTTAAAATCAAATATATACAAGAGGGATGTTTAAAGATTTAAAAATACAAAAATAAGAGAGGGCTCTTTTAAGAGGACTCATTAATATGAGAAGAGAAGTATCACCCTACATTTACAAGATTAATGGTTAAAAATGATTGTGATAATTAACGTAACCAGTACCCAATATACTAAAAATCAAAGTGGACGGTGAAAGCACTTACCTCTCGATTTTGGCTCTTCAACTTTTCGTTTAGCAGGTTAAATCTCTTATTTTTTGTTTACATTTAACCCCTTGATCTTTGGTTGGTTTGTCACAAGGGCTTCCTTTGTCCTTTGAGTAAAACATGTGCCTTGAGTGTGAGACATGTTTCACTTTTGACTACACAGGTTTGTTTTGATCCCCTAAGTTTCAAAAATTACGTATACACCCTCTCAATTTTGTTGGTTTAGTTGCTATGTTATGTTGTATATTATGCAATAGTATGTTGAATCTTTGTCTTATACGAGTTAGTATTAGCCTTTTTCAACGTTTGCCCGCTGGGGTTTTTAAACCTATTATCATAGCATTCATGTTTCTCTTTGTGGGTTGTCTTCTTTTCAAAAGATTGTTCTTCCGATTGAAGGCAAGGGTTGCTTCATATTTGTCCTTCAAACCTTATGGCATATATATATATATGGCTTTCACTTTCGTTACTGATTTGGTTGTTTTTGTTGGTCTCATTATCCCCGACCAAGTAATTGCATGCGCTAGAGCTTTGATTTGGTCATGTGTATTTAGGTTGTTAAAATGTCAATGAAGATGAGACTAGTCCCATCTGAGATGTTTATGTTTCTTACTTATCTGTAAGTATGCATTCGAAATATATGTTTTGGATTTACCTAATGCATAAAATTTTTATCCTTTGGATTTGCATAACATGAGGATGGTGATGTTTTCGCTAGAATGATTGGCGATTGAACTTTGATTTTTTGATGTTTCATTAGGTTTTTAACTTGTCGATGAAAAGGAGACAATTATCATCTTAGACGTTGGTGTTTGATACTTTGATCTGTTTGCAGGCGCTCAATTTTCATGGTTTGGACAAATATTTGATAATATTCGTTGGCATGTTGGTTTTTGAAACTTTGATGTATTTGCATGCATTTGATTTTCATAGTTTGGATTTACTTAACATGAAGAATGGGATGTTCTCATCTAAATGGATTTTGCAATTCCGTTGTTAAGGTTTTGGACCCCTAACGTCGACTTTGATGATTTGATGTGTTAAAAATAAAGTTTTGGTCGTGATTGGTTTGAGCTTCTAGGTGGTTGTCATGGTACTTATTTGATAGGTAACTTTGAAATGTGAGCAATGATGATCATTCACTTATGGTGAGGAAACTTTAAATTCCATCCATTAGTTTTGAGCCCATTTGTTGTTGTTGTTTCTTTAGGTTTTAAACATTTTGGTCATGTTTGGACTTAAATGTGGCTGTCACAGTACTTAATTGACAGGTAACTTTTAAATGTGTTCAATGATGATTATTCACACATGACGGGGTAGCATTAACCTACATACATGAGTCTTGAGCCTGTCTATTGTTGTTGTTTCTTTATGTTTTTAACAGTTTGGTCATGTTTGGTTAGGGCTTCTATATGGCTGTCATGGTACTTATTTGATGGGTAACTTAAAAATGTGAGCAATGATGATCAATAAATCATGGTGAGACAACTTTAAATTGCATCCATGAGTCTTGAGCACATCTGTTGTTATTGTTGTTGTTGTTTTTGTTTCTTAAGGTTTTTAACATGTCTGAGTCTTGAGCTCATATGTTGTTTCTTATGGTTTTTTAACATGTATATGAAAATGAGACAACTCTCATTCGAGATGTTGGTGTTTGATACCTTGATTTATTTATATGTGTTCAATTTTCATGATTTGGATAAATATTTGATGATCTTCATTGACAGGCCGATGCTTCATACTTTGGTCTGTTTGCATGCGTTCGCTTTCGTGGTTAGGATTTACTTAACATAAGGAATTAGATGTTTTAATGGATTTTACACTTTCTTTGTTAGGGTTTTTAAGCCCTTAACATCTTCTTTGATGATTTGATGCATTAAACATATCATTTGGTCATCTTTGGTTGGGCATCTATGTGGCTATCATGGTGCTTCTTTGATAGGTAACTTCGAAATATGGGCAATTATGATCATTGACTCATGGAGAGGCAGTTTTAAATTGCATCCACGTGTCTTGACCCCAAATGTTGTTGTTGTTGTTGCTTTCGGCTTGACCCGTTATTGTCTACAATCTTAAAAACCGATTTTGATGTTTTTTTTTACTTTTTTCACCCTTCACGTCAATATTTCTGATTCATTTTACATTTTTAATGTCTAATAATATATATATATATATATATATATATACACATTTGTATTTACTTATGTAATATCTTTTTGTTATTTATAGAATGACTAATTTCGGGGAAAACGCGTATATGTACGAGTGGCTCCAAAGAAAGTTGGATGAGGCGACGATATACGATCGTAGGATGCCACTAAGATTGGACAACCTCATGCAAATCATACCTACCATTCATCACAATCAAATGAAGTTACAAGTGGCTATCGTCAAGCTCAAAGCACGATATGAGGCTTTAGAGGATGTTATGAGTTAGACTAACTATAATTGTAAAAAAAGTTGTTTGTAAATTTTGCTATGTTATTTACATACGACCCAATAGTTTGTTGGGCTATTAAAATTTAAGATGTCAAAGTGACCGTTTCCATATAGTTAACGTAACACTATCGTATTTGCAAGGGGGTTGCGATGATGATACATGTGCAAATGAACAACTTTGAGAAATGAATCCCCATTTGAATGATTCTCCCTTAAAGTATTTGTTACTAAAAATTGTTGCATTCAATTATAGGGTGAGACGTGTGGGACAACGGCTATGTATTTTTAGTAAGGTGTTTACGATTTGTGTTACAACCATGGAGGAGGTGGGTGTCATCAACAAAAGCAGTAGTATGATCTAGTTTTGTCAACATCTGTTTAAGATTTATAAAACTAATATGTATAGCAATTTATGTATTGGACGAGTTAGTGTAAACTCAGACTTTAGTATGTGAGAGTTACAACTTTTTTTGTTAGTTTGGTTATATGATTCACATAACTCAATAGCATAATACCATATGGAATATAAACTAGTAAAAATTACCCGCGCGTTGCGGCAGGAATTCAAGGTATCTGTTAGTTAATGACAATATCAATACGATTACTCAACCCGCGGGAATTCAAGGTAGATGTTAGTTCATGACAATATCAATACGATTACTCGTGCATTGCAGCTATACGATTACTCACGCATTACACCAAAACGTGAATTCAAGGTAGCTGTTAGTTCATGGTAGTATCGATATGATTACTTAGGCGTTGCGACGGCTTAACGCATGCATTATATGCATGTTTTTAGTCAAGTGACATCGTAACTAACGTACTTGAAAGAAGGGTTGTGAGGACAACACAGTTTCAAATTTGTTGATTTTGTAAGTTCTAAAAACTTCTGCTTTGGTGTTTTTAATGTTGTTTGATACATATTTTATTACTTATTGCTTATTCTTTTATGTCAATTTCACATAGTAAATAATATGAAGCATCTAAAATATATGGAAAAAAATACACATGACATGTTTTGAGATATTAAGAGCAAATATAGCCATTCATTACATATCTCAACAAACATAGCATTGAATTGTGCTAATGATATTGTTTCTCAAAAGACTAAAATTAAAAGTCACCCAATAACCACCGCTCCCCACCCTTACCCTCCAACTTTCCACCATGGGTTATTATTATGTTTACCAAGTAAAAAGATCAGCTGGGATTTACTTTGCATCCAAAGATTTGAGTTTCATTATGTTTACCAAGTAAAAACCCATAAGACATCGTTTACCGGCTACGGTTCCGGCGAACACCACCAAGGGTTTATCAATCTTTTTCAACTCCGCCATGGTGGAAACCAAAACCAAAGCATGCAACATCTCCATTCTGCCCTCCTTTCCACCGCCATAGCCACCACAATCACTACCTTGTCACTCTCTCTTTCTCCTTTGTTCTCTCCCCAAACCATCATCACCACACCAACATTTGCACACTGCTGCCGCCACAACCATCACCACCTTCACCAAACAGTCCTGCCGTCACCATAAACACAACCGCTGCCACCTTCAAACAGTTCCATCACCATAACCAACACAACTATCGCCAATTTGATGACCATTATCCTTTTTTCTTGCCCAAATGAGTTCATTAAAACCATAAAACAAAAGATAAAAAAACGAAAACAATAAAAGCAATCGACTCAGATTTATAGATCATCATCGCCGTTGCAAAACAAAGAGGCTCAGATGCACAATTCGCCGTCGCGGTCGCCCATAAAGCACAGCTCAGCACCGCCACGGCTGCAACCGGAGTTGCCATGCCAAGTGACAAGCCAGCATCATCGCCGACTACCTCAACTAATAAACCGACACAAAAACCACTCACCATCACAACCAGTGGTCGAGACGGCCGGTCTAAAGATGGTGGTGGTTTTTTACGGAGAGAAAGAAGAAAGCAGAAAGATGTTTCCCCGATCAACCACCAGTATACACACGTCTCACCCGACTTGTTTATGATAGCGGCGCCAAAGTGCCTCTCTAGATTTCTAGAGAGAGAAAGAAGAGAGTTAGAGAGAAAGAAGAGTCTGATGTTATCGAGAGAGAGAGAGAGAGATAGAAGAGTGTTTGATATGAATTTGTTAAAAGTGAAAAGGAGATAACAGATGTATAGTACAAGTGTCATAATAGAAGAAAGGTGTCAATATACCATTAACCCAAATAGCTACAGTAATATTGTGAGATAAAAACAAGATTACAATTTAATATTAATAATAATAATAATGTCAAACAAATATGACCCTTAATGAACACTTTTTAGTCCTAAAATGTGTCTCTTTATATAATTTTGTTAGTTATTTTTAATTTCGACATCACCTTCTTTATATTTTAAACGTTTAGTAATTATCGATGAGTTTAAAATTTAATGTTTCTTTTATCCAATATTTTAAAAACCGGTTTAAACCGGCCGACTGAACTGGATGTTTGGCCGATACGAATCATACCTGTAAACTAGGGAAACGACAAAGAAGTTGTACCACCGGTAAATTGGGTTACACCGGTTTAAACCGATATACCGGTACCGGTTCATAACAGGCCAAATGTCAAAATTTTAAACTTTTAATATTTAGGTGTCTAAAAAATTTGACTATTTACCTTCTTAGTTAAAGTGTAAAACTTAGCGCCACAGTTGAGAATCCACATCGATCAAACTTCTTCTTCACCCAAATATAGAAAATCATTGGGTTGTTGGAATTAAGTTCTTCAACTGATCATCCAGGTTTACCTTCTTTTGACTTTTGTTCAATCACTCATGTTGTTAATTATTATAGTGTTTGCTAATTGCTATATAATGGGTATGTAATCATGAACTTTTGGATTTTTTTTATCATTGATTAACTTTTGGAATTTTTTTTAATGGAATGATGTAGTTTTGGATTATTTTTTTAGTTCAAATTATATTTATGGATTTTAGAGTTAATTAGTCAACACGGTTGAATCGCACGGTATAACTCGGTTCAACCATTTTTTAGTATAACCCGATACAATTAAAATACCAGTTTTTAAAACATTGCTTTTATCCCCGACTTAATTCATTGTGATCGCTGATAACCAATTAAAAAACACATTTTTTAATGAGATTTCTTTGATTATCAGTAAACTTTTTTGCTTTCTATAAAAGTATATATTTTTAATAATAATTACTATATAATAACAAATATGGTAGGATCTTAGGAATAGTGTGGTGGACTGTGTGTGATAACATCACTGGCGAAGCTTAATATTTCCGACCGGAGAGTCGAAAACGTATATACCAAAAATTTCTATAAAACCGGGGAGGGAGGGTCAAACACGTATATACCCAAAAATTTCTATACGAAAACTACGTACTCTTGAGCGAAAAGTTCTGGGGGTCGGCCGCCCCCTCCCGCCCCCGCAAAGCTACGCCCTTGGCTAACATGCATCGTCACGTGTCACAATCTCATTGGTCCGTGATTTCAATTTTATTTTTGCAATATCAGATTTTTCCAGCCAGTTTTTCTTTTCCAATCTTAGTCGTTTCCATCACATTTTTTATTTACAATTTCTCTCGGTTTTGTCGTCGTTTGCTTACTACCGATGCCCGCAACATGGGTTATGGCCACTCTTTCTAATAACTGTTAAAAACTTGAAAAACATCACTTTGACCCACTCGATTCTATAATACGTGCCGGTATAAGTTCAAGTTTGTCAACGCTTTATGTCGGGTCGTTGTATAAATCCACGCTTGTCTTCGCCTGCGTTTTTCGTCACATGACGATATAAATTGACTTTTTTTCTTTAAAACTTTTACTGCTTTCGGTCGTTGTTTGTTTACTACCTAACACGGTTTTACAACCCCGCTACGTGGGGCTTAAATACTAGTTATATAAATTATGAAAACTTGTTGATTTATTAAGAGTTTTCTAACTAAATCATCAAAATAGTAAGCGTTGTAAATTATTTTATGAACAATATTTTGGTTTGAGATTTCAAACTTACGTGCGTTTAGGACAAACCAAGAGGAATTTTCTCATAGAACATTTTGAAATCTTCAGTTTGACAAACACTTAATAAGGTAATTAGTTGTCACATAATCTGCATTGCTAGTGTCGTGGTTGCCTTAAGTAGCCTCCATATATAACAATATGACTTTAGATCAACATTTAGTTAAACATTTGTTGAATTATTGAATTTTAATAACAGTCTACGTGCGCAACTTTTCTTCATCGTCCCGTATGTTTTTTTGAAAGATATGGTGAGCTCATATCCGAAATTATATTTTAAAAATAAAAATAAATATTTTTTTGTTCATGGTAGTTCGTAGGAGATCCATGCATGTGGATGGAATACTGCATTTGGTAATTAAACTATGCAGCTTCATGTATATTGTTTATTTTGCGTAGGAATTTAAAGAACATAATCAAGAAGCTTCGATAGGCTTGGTGTTGTTAAATATTCAATGTTTACATTATTTAATAGAATAAATAATCGTTGTGTATATAATATAATCTATTTATAGGGAAATCTTTTCCGTTTAAAGTATTAATATTAATTGTTTTAGTTAAAAAATATACATTTATGATTTTTATATTTTTCATTAAGCACGTCCTTGGACTTCAAAGAAATACGTGTCCGCATGGTGACATCACGTGTGGAAACATGCATGGAACTTCAATATATTGTATGATCTAAGTTGATTTCGATACATCATTCGTCTCATATAAGGCATTATATATTGAAGAGTGCAAGTTTTTTATCTTTTTATCTTTAATACATATACACTATTAACATGACCCGCGGGCTCCGTTAACCAAAAAAAAAAATGGGTGTGTCGACGTATCCAATCTAACTTAGTGTAATCTATAGAAACATTGCGGTTAATTAAAAAGTAAAGTAAATCGAATTTATACCGTACAAAAGAAACGAAATCGACCTCGGGTTGATTCGTTTAGTGGGTTTCACCAAATCACTATACGATCCTTACCTTTTCATTAATACTTTGTTGCGTCAAAACGTATAGTAAATCTGATTTTGACCCAACTAAAAACGTACAAAAAAATCACTATACCGCCCTTACCTTTTCATTTATGTCAAAACACAGACCAACTAAAAACGTACAAAAAAATAAGCATGAAAATCTATTATATTTGACCGATTCGTTTAAAAATAAGATTACGTGGAAACATGAATTTATATCGTTTACGTCGAAATGTGAATTTATACTAACATGTACAAAAATATAAGCACATCGGAAAATAGTGTTTTTTAATTTATGTCAAAACATAGAACAACTGAAAACGCATAAAAATAAAAAATGAATACGTATTATATTTGACCTGACTTGTTTCATAAAAAAATTATGTCGAAATGGGTATTTTTACTGTTTATGTTAATCTAGACCGACACGTACATAAAAGTTAGTACATGAGAAAATCGTGTCTTTTTAAGTTAAACAATGAAATACAAGTGTAAACTTAGAACGTTAGAAACTAAAGGTGGGTGAAAATAAGGTTTTGTAAAGTTTTTAGAAAGTGTAGGGATTAACTTTAAAAGTGTAGGGGTTTTTTGATTGGTGACAAAGGCCACCGACTTTGGTTTTTAAGATAGATAGTAATTGTCGAAACGTACATAAAATGTAAACACTAAAACGTATTATATCTGACCCGATTTTTTTTCTAAACAAAATTTACATTTAAACCTAGAGCAACTCAAATTTATACCAACACATACATAAATAAGCATGCAATAAATTAGTTTTTTTTAGTTAACGAACGAAAGTTATTACGGAAATATCAGATGATATATATTCTCAAGATGGAGAAAGTGTATTTTATAAGAATTAATAGAAAGTTAACGGGTAAAAAAGATATTTTCTAAGCTTAAAGGACTAAAAGTAAGTTTCCAGAAAGTTTCGGGGTATGGCAACATTTGCCTTTAAGATACAGAATAATAAAAATATGAAAATTTATTCATAACTAGGACTCATCATAATGCTATTGCATGTTGTGTGTTCAAGAAAGAAAATAAATTATTGCTATTGCATGTTGATACGGCTATCTTGCCGGAGCTAAAGAAAAACAATAAAAGCCCAAAATTATAATCCATGAAAAGAGTTTGGATAAAATTTTGGTTAGTATGGTCGGTGGCCACATTTAACTTTTAAGATATAATATATAGGATCAAGATTAAGGGAAAACTCTTTCGAGTTGTGAGAATTTAGAGTTTAAGGGAAAACTCTTTCGAGTTTTGAGAATTTAGAGAACTCGGCCTTTCCGTGTGAGTTAACACGCATACGTGGCATGTTAATGGAGAGCTAGTTAACGAACAATACTTAGTCTTGGTGGAAGCGATTAAACATAAGTAAATCATTAATTACACACTCAAACTTTGGTTATGGGTGGGGTTGATAGTTGGCAAGTAGTTGGTACACAACATATGCATAACAAGGATAAGCCGTACTTAGTAAAGGTTACCCCAAAAGTATTACTATCTTTAAACACAAGATACGTTCCATTAAACCGTGCATACCTATCGCCTCACATGTTGGTTGACACCTAGACAGTGGCGGATCTATAAAATCGTTATAGGGGTAATGTTCCAAAAAAAAGGGTAACGTAATCGAAAAACATCAATTTTTTTCAAAATTTACACTATTGCCGGAGCGTCAATAGGTAGCGGGGGCTACACCTATTATAAAGCTAGGTCCGTCCCTACACCTAGAATATCATGCATATTAAACCCATGTTTTAGACATTTTATTAGAAAAATCACATGAACCGATATTTAATTAGTTTATATTTAAGTTTAGAGAGTAACAAGTTAAAAGTGATACGCTATAGGTGCAGGTGAATTTCTAATTTTTCAAATGCAACTAGAAGATTTTGAAGTTCAACTATTCAATTAATATGATGGTAATCGATTATCGAACAATAATGAAGCTTGGGCTGATTACTTATTACATTGACTTAAACTTTTATTATAGCTGGATCACTATCATTTTTGTTAAATTCAAATTAAAGTTTGGGCCAACAAGTAATTGGTGGGCAACGCTTGGGCCATATATAATAAAACAATTCAAGGGTAGTTGATCAAACAATTTTGAAGAGGGAAATAGTTTAGTTGAGAAGGGAGAAGAAGGGTATCAAAGGAAATAGAGTTAAAGTGTCATTTACGTTTACGTTTTTGTGTTTTTGTTCATTCTTGTCATTTTAAATTTTAAAATTGTACTATTTTTCTCTATAACAAATTCGAAACGTGTCATTTCAGTTTAAAAAACTAACCCAATTAAAAAAAACTCATAACTCAATTATCACAGGTATAGGGACGAAAATGACACATAAATTTAAGAAATTTTTATTTTTAAATATTTATTATTATTATCATTATTATTATTATTATTATTATTATTATTATTATTATATTATTATTATTATTATTATTTACACACAGTTAGGGATGAGCATTTGGTACCGGGTTCTACTACCGAATTTCTCGTACCGAATTATTTTCGGTACCGATTTGGTACCAACTTTTGCGTTTTTTGGTACCGGTACATTCTGTTCGGTACCGGAATTTTACCAAATATTACCTTAAAATATCGGTGTCGTACCGAATATTTTAGGTATCGATACCAATATTTGACGATTTCGATACCGGTATCGAGATCATCCTTAGACAAAGTCTCTTTTACCCCCTCTCTATATCACCACTACCAAAGCCCCAGTCGTCATAACCAGACAAGCACCACATGTAGAAAAAAAACTCAAACCCACGTAAGATCATCACAGCTTTTTCTCGATACGGTTAAGTTGTTTGGTGGCGGTGGTGGTGGCTGTGGCAGTGATGATGGGGGAGGGGGGGGTGGGTGAAAGATGATGGTGTCAAATGGGTGTGTAATGATGAGGTTGGTACCGGTACCGAAAATGAAAGTGGGTACATATGTAAATACGAAATACGTATGTTGAATACGGTACCGATCAAAATGTTCGGTACCAAGATAATATAAAATAAGTATATAAATAATAATAATAATCATAGGAATTGAATACCGTAATCAAAATGTTCTCATAATAATAATAATAATAATAATAATAATAATAAATAATAATAATAATAATAATAATAATAATAATAATAATAATAATAATAATAATATAATAATAATAATAAATAATAATAATAATAATAATAATAATAATAAAATAATAATAATAATAATAATAATAATAATAATAATAATAATAATAATAATAATAATAATAAATAATAATAATAATAATAATAATAATAATAGTAATAAAAATAAAAAGAAATTGAGAAAATAAAAAAATCTTGAAGTCATCTGCCATTTTCGTCCCTATACTTTATGTGCCATTTATGTCTCTAGGATAACTGAGTTAAGAGTTTTTTTAATTGGGTTAATTTCTTAGACTGAAATGACACGTTTCAAGAATGCAAGAGAGGGAAATGATACTGCTGGTCTAGCCGGTATGCTACTTGCCCAAGTGTCCAAAATAACGAAAGTGGACAGATCATGTGAATGTAAATGACACTTTAACTCAAGAAAATAAAAAGAGGGTGGCGGCTACTAGGTTGAGCAAGGAAACAAAGCAACCAATACGAAGATTAAGTGAAGTGTCTCCATCCATGGAGATAAAAGAATCACCATCCAATCACAAAATTAATTTGACAAGTCAATTAATTTAAGCTAGGCAACCTAGTAACCGAATTGATTTTGTTATGAACCAAACTTCCTTTATAATCTTTATTTGGATAAATGTTGAATTGTACGTTGAGGACTCGTTTATTTAACTTTTGCTTATAATATGTGTAAGATTTTAGTAAAGCTTTCATCTTTATCACTTATGATGTGTTTTTATGTTTATTCTTGGCATGTTGAATTACCCCCTTGTTGGATATAGCTATCTCTAAGTTGGGGACTTTTAGTCATTAATATGGGGCTTGAGATCTTAATATGTGATTGATGAATATGGTGATCTAATTGGTTGAATAAGTGTGCTACCTTAGGATTCGGTCTGAAAGAAAGGATATAATAATTTATTAGGGTTTTACTATTCATTAGTTGCATTGATCGTAGTCTACGCTAGAGCAAGGTGTATCCCCTTCATTATGTTTAGGCAGTTGTAACTTATAGCAGTGTTAGTCAAGAAAGTTATAATTTGAAACCTATGTAGTATATTCCTCTAACTAATATATGTATAGTTTTTAATTGCTTGCTTAGTTATTTATTTCCAATGGTTAAGTCTTTACTATCAGGAGTTGCATAAGTGTCCACATATGTAACACCCCGAATTTCAAATAAATCTTATGTTATTTTAGTTAAACAACGCGAAAGCATATTTTAGAAAATTTCAGCATGATGGCACCATAAACCTGTTTCCATACGGTAAACTTCAATTTCGATAAAAAGATCAACAAATGAAAAGTCACTGTTTTTAAACCAAGTAAGATAACCCCCCAAAAACAACATATTAACTCTATTAACAACCATCAGTAAAACATAAGAGGCTGGATCCTGTATAAGAGAGCATATACGTACGAGACTTACGCAAGAAGGATAGGAGGACAAGTTGTTATTATAGGTTGATTTGTGTAATGTTATGTATATAATTCATCCTTAATACATGATTATGCCTGAAATATTAGGTATTCCATATGAAATATTATGTATAACATGTTTTTGTTTTTACGTAATTACGTAATCACTTAGTCTAGTTTCACATCATGTAATCGGTATTCAAAATCACGTAGTCACGTAATAATACATACTCAACTATTGTTATGTAGTTACACAATCACTTAATGGGGGTTTGACATACTATCACGTAACGGCTATTCAAAATCACGTAGTCATGTGCTAGGTATTTAAAATCAGGTAATCACGTAATGGGTGGTCAAAATCATGTAATTTTTTTAAAGAAAACTATAACAATTGCTGCTGCTCGAATTAAAGAGAATGAAATGCTCCTTAATATCATGTATTTTTTTAAATATTAATGTATTAAAAAGTTACACCCGTTTGAAAATCAGGAGGAGTTCAAGTGAGAAAGGACGAGAATACTCTTTCGCTATTTGTTTCTTCAATTGTTTGAACATTACATTTACGAAAAATGTCATCGTCTAGTTTTGAGCCATTGATCTTGGTAGATCAATGACTGATTTTTTCTGCTACACTTCGTACAAGAGAAGTATTAGATAAACAATTTGTATTTAAATGTACCTATTTGTAATTCTTTTATTCTTGTACACCCTTTTTGTATGTTTTGTTATTATTTATACACATCTCCTGTTATGAGGAGATCATTCATAATCAATTTCATTCATGGTATCAGCCTAGTGGTTGAGCTCCCTATCTTTTCTCCTTCCCTTTCATTGTCCTCCTCTCTCCCTCTCGTTCTCTATTCCCTTCTCTCTTGTTGCTGCCACGGCTTCATCATCCACAGACCCTCATCTTCCCTATCTTCTGTCTTTCATATGATCACGATCAAATTATCATCTTCAAATTACTTGTATTGCCAATCCTGAATTAAGACCCATCTCCTTCTAATGTTCAAGGCGATAAAACTATTGACAATCCTGAATTTAAGACCTGGGTTGCGAATGATCGGGAAGCTGCCATCATCCTTCACGCTTCCTTAACTGAAGAGGAAGTTTCTGTTATTGTCAGATTAACATCAGCGAGACAAATACGGGTCGCGTTGGAAGCCGCTTACAATAACTCCTCTATTGAACGCGTTCATAATTTGCGCGACCAACTTCGTCAAACCCCAAGAGGCAACAAAATGGTTGCAGAATTTGGTCGTTTCTTCAAGTATCTTTGCGATCAACTTGCAGCCATTGGTCACCCTGTCGAGACAACCGACCAAATTGTTTCTTTGTGGGTTAGGTCCTTCATTTGAAATGTTTTCAACATCGGTACGTTCCTTTGCACCTCTTCCATCTTTTATAAACTTATTAGCCAAGGCCGAGAGCCATGAGTTCTTTTTATCAAATCTTTACATGGACCTAGTACACCTACTGTAGCTTTTTCTGCTCAGTCCTCTAAACCCACTAGAAATTTTGTTCCGACCCGTGGTCAATCTAAACCGCCAAATCGGGGTCGTGGGTCTTATCCACGTCCTTCGAGACAACCCAATTTCCGTCCCGTAGGCCTCCTCATTGCCAACTTTGCAAGACCCAAGGGCATTATGAAAATGCTTCTCCCAGTTTTGCTTCATATGCTGCGAATGCTCCTACTATTACTCCATCAGAAGACACTCTGGCCCTTGCGTCTCATGCACAGTGTCATGTCAATACTAGTGGAACGGATTGGTTTGTTTCTGAAACTGGTGCAACGGACCATATGGTTCTAAACCCGGCTACGGTAGCAAACCCCACCCCACTAAAAGGTAATGAACATGTTTTCTTTGGTAATGGTCAAGCTCTTCTAGTCTCTCACATGGGTAATATGCGTCTTTTCGGATCCCTTGATTTAAATAATGTGTTAGTGGTTCCTAAACTTATTCACAATCTTCTATCTGTGAGTAAACTTACCAAAGACAATCAAGTTGATGTTTTATTCTCATATCCTCAGTTTTTGATTCAGGGTCGTCAAACGAAACAGGTTCTAGCCAAAGGCTACCATGAAGATGGATTGTATGTTCTTCACACCAAGAATGAAGCTCTTGTTACCTCCTCATTTTGTCCTAAAGCCTCTTTTGAAGTCTGGCACTCTCATTTAGGCAATGCTTCTTTTGATATTTTACTTATGTTAAATAAACTTGTTCGTTTAAGTTTGACATCTATTTTGCCTAAACCCGACCTTTGCTCTCCTTGTCAAATGGCAAAGACGAAACGACTACCTTTTAATAATAATGGTAAGCATGCTTTGCATCCGTTGGAGTTGGTTCATTGCGATTTACGGGGACCATCACCGGTTAACTCCGTTGACAAATATTTATATTATGCCATTTTTATCGATGATTTCTCACGATTCTCATGGCTTTATCCTTTACGTGCAAAATCAAGATTTTTATGATGCTTTATCCATTTTCATGACCTTTGTGCAAACACAAGTTTCCACCAAAAATAAAACTTTCCAAAGTGACGGGGGAACCGAGTTTGTCAATCATCGTGTACGCAAACTATTTGAATCAAATGGAACCTTACATCGTTTTTCATGTCCATATACTCCCAACGAAAGCATCGACATGCTGTCGAGATAGGTCTTGCCATGTTATTTCATGCGAAATTACAATCAAAATTTTGGATGGATGCTTTTACTTCAGCAATATATATTATAAATCGGCTTCCGACTTCCTTACTTAAAGGAAAATCACCGTTCGAAGTTTTGTACACCAAGTCACCTACATATGCGTCTCTTCGTGCTTTTGGTTGTCAAGTGTATCCTCTTCTACGTGACTATGCTCCGAACAAACTATCTCCTCGGAGTCTCCCTTGTATCTTCATTGGGTATAGCTCAAAGTATAAGGGATATCGTTGTCTTGATCCATCCACATCCCGTGTCTTTGGTACCAGACATGCACGTTTTGATGAAACCTTGTTTCCGTTTGCCGGGTCCTCTCAAGAAAACCAATTTCACAACTTGAAGTGACCAGTTTTTTAGACTTTGGTTACGAAACCTCACATAACAACCTTAATGACACACCAAATCCACCAACACCTATTACGCCTCAACCACCAAACAAAATTCCTTTTCCATGCACTTTATGCATGGACTCTAAATCAACACATACTCCGTTTTTTACCTCGCCACCCACTATCTCAACTCCTCAACCACCTTTACCGAACCCCACTCCATCAACAGACTCATCTCCCACTTCCTCATCAAACTCATCTCCACCCTCCTCTCCTCCTCCTGCCTTCTCGGCCTCACCCCCACCACCGCTTCCACCACCGCCACCTATACCCACTCACCCAATGATCACTCATGCAAAGTCTGGCATTTTTAAACCCCATCATCATGCCGACTTATCGCACGTTGTATCTCTTCCTCTACATAAAACTCTTTTTGCTTCTTATGATCCAACCACTTTCCGCACTGCCTCAAAGCAAGAAAAATGGAACATTGCCATGCAACATGAGCTTGATGCTCTCCATTAAAACAACACCTGGACGTTAGTTATTTGTTTACATCAATCAACTCATGAACACTTTTTAATAAATTCCTTCAATTTTTAACTTCTTCATTGTTGCATCTTGCTGATGTACCATATTGGTCAAAGCAATCAACTGATCTTGAAATATATCATCTCGAAACTGTGTAGTTGATGAAGAATCAGGTTGAGTCTGCCGTGGTGGTGACGCTCTTGGACCAATAGGTGTTGTACATCTTGGTGGTGAACCTCGTAAACCTAAAAGAAAACCTGAAATGTGGTGGTAGTGATCTAAATCTAATTGACTATAACGGTGAACCAGTTTGTGTAAATTACATGACTAGTAGATGTCATTACTGACTCGGTAGCAGTTGAAACCCTTGGTGTTGTTGTAAAAAGACACTAACAGTTCTAAAATTCTTGTTAATGTACATCCTCACCATATTCTAATCCAAATGTCTATGTGCCCTCTCCTATGGAATTTGTAACTTGGGTGGTGATCCACCATATATTTCCTCCATGGGTCGGCAAATCTCAACGTGAAGTGGCAGTTTAGCAATCCTTGATGGTTGCCCTGGTTCCCTGACTACCTTCTCTTCTTCTTCGTGTGGTGTTTTGTTGATCTCATTTGAAGGCTTCCCAAATAGTAATGCTTCAGGATAATGAAAGGTAACAACAAGATCAAACTCTTCTTCTTCTATAGTTAGTAAATTCACCAACTCATCACCAAACTCGTCTTCCCATAAAACTTGCTAAGAGAGCTACCCACATGCGACATAGGAGTATCAATAATATAAAGAGGGTCATCATACTCATACCAGTGGGTATGCTTCATGGATCGCTGAATGTCGAAGGTAACCGCATCATCATTGATGTGAAGAGTCAACTTACCATTAGAGACATGACTGCCAATGTGGTAGCTAGAAATGGACGACCTAAGATAAGTGGAATACTCGAATCCTCATCCATATTAAGAATAAAAAATCAATTGGGAAAACGAACTTATGGAACTTAACCAAAATATTCTCCGCTATACCTATCGGGAATTTCACATAACGATCAGCGAGCTGAATATTCATGCGCGTATGTGATGGCTCTCCCAAGTTTAGAGTAGCAAATACAATGTAGGGCATGAGATTGATTTTAGCACCTAGGTCGCCTAGTGCATTGTTAATTGTCAGATTTCTCATGAGATTGTATGTTTTGATAACTATAATTAAGCACCGTGTAGCGCAACTACTAGGTGTGCATAAGCAAGTTCGTGTAGTGAGGATGCCTTATATCCCTATAAATAGGAGAAAGCGCAAAGAGTGATTGTGTTGATGCATATGTTTGTTGCCTACGTCATCAATTAACATCGAGTCTATAATAGGGATTGAAACGTTAGATTTGAATATGTATGTTTTACTTCGTGCGAAGTGATCACTTCGTATGGAGGTAGATTAGGTCACTTCGTTCGAAGGTGACTTACTTCGTACTAAGGTAGATAGTCAAGTTCTCACGAAGCAACTTTGTCTATAAATAGGTGAGCGAACTTGATGTTAGAAATATGTTTGTGTAAACTGGACGACGGAGCCCTGTCCAAGTGTTTTCCGGAGCTTGTACAAGTTGAATTATTGAATGAAAACAGATAATTAGACAAATTGTAATCTTGTTAAACTTGTCGCCTAATCTAAAATGGATTCCGCATATTTCGGACTAGGTTAATCAAGTTAGACCTGAGCTATTGGATCCTACAACGGACCTTACAGATTTTATTGACCTGTTCACATTCCATGGATTTGTTCTGAAACTCTTTAAATTGGATCTGTAAATAGGAAGTAATTACATCATTGTGTTAATCATTTGGTTAATTGATTAGAGGATTCCGCACTCTAATCAATTCTTTCTTGGTTTAATAACTTTGTTCTTCACATTCTTGAAGAAAAGAGCAGAATTGGGATTTACACGTTCCATGTGCTTTATAGCGGGAATTCCGTTGGTGTTGATTCAGTTCGTGATGGTATATAAATCCGATACATGTACCTATGTTGTTCCATCAGAATCGGTTTGGTTCGTAACTACACTGATACGATACCGGCCCTTAAAAACCAGTCTACTTTAAATATAACCCTGCTTTCAAGATTACTCTGTTAGAGGCAACTGTATGGTATTGGCACTCACTATAAATTTCGATACAAAGAAACAACACCTTTACAAATATAACTCCGTTTTATAATTTTCTTTATATATAAACTGAATGGTATCAATTCAGTTTGTTAGGGTATTGGTATGGTACAAAAATAGAAAGATAAACCAAAAAATAAAGTTGTGAGATTCTTAATATTGACATATGTTTTACATCATTATAAAACCAAAAAAGATGAATATCAATACATGTTCGGATAATGGTAATAGATGTACATCATATCGTTCGTTCGGAATCGGTTCGATTCAGAATGACATAGGTATGGTATCGTCACAAACGAAATGCATTCTATGTTTTCTTTTTTGAACGTCTAAATGCTATACTCTCTGAGTATAGAACTCATAACCTCCAACTATCTAGACACTTAGAGGGTTTTCCCTCTACCACTGGGCAACCTCAATGGCAAATGCATACTATGAATATTTTTTTTGAACGACAAGATTCTATGATTTATAGAATAGGGCCACCATATGCTGTAAAAACCCGAAAATAAAGACTACACAAACACACAACCAACAAAGAACACAAACTCCCAAACCCCATCTTACTTGATACAATTCAAACATTAAAATCCACCCACCTGCCCCAATCCATATCTACCAACTTAGACTAACTCCTTAACCAAAGAAATGCGTCCCTTTTTATCTCATATTGCCGGAGACTTGATGACCTTTAAACTCTTTCCCATTAAGGTTCTTCAAATGTGCAACATGGTAGCCTGAAAAATCAAATTTATATCTTGCTTCCATTGTCTAGAGCCTTTCATACCTTCAGCGAATTCCAAAGAATCTTTAAGGGAGTCAAACACCATATTTACCAGAAGCGTTACCCAAGCCAAAGCATTCCACCAGATGGACTTAGACATCGTGCACCCGCAGATCAAATGGTCTACCGATTCAACATGAGCATCAGACCTAGAGCAGTTTAAGCAATTTACCATGACACCCCTTTTCACAAGCTGTTCCTTAACCAGAATCTTTCCTAAGTCAACCCCTTTTCACAAGCTGTTCCTTAACCTTAGGAGGAACCCACGTGTTCCAATATCTCCAAGCATTTTTAATATTGACCGACTGACTCCGAATATGATCCTGAGCCGCATCAATAGTAAAACTACCTCCGTCCGGTTTCTACACCCAAATATCACACCCCTCTTTGAGCTTAATCTCATATAAAAGACGCATCAAATCTGCCCATTAAGCCCATTCCAAATCATTACATGGAGGCCGCAAACAACGTGTGTTCCATTGAACTTCAACTAGTTCTAACAAAGTTATCTGCCACAATCGCCTTCCTATTTCCACGATTTTGTATATTGCTGGAAACCGATCCATCAATACCTTTCCATCCACCCAACAATCGGCCAGAAACTCACGGAAACCCCGTACCAACATTAGCAACAATGTTATCTTTTAAAGAAATACCAAGGGTATCAAAATCTTTACTTGCTGAAACTATGTCACTCCAAATTCCGGTAAAATTTTTATTAATCGAAATGCATCTAGCTTGTATCTTATTAGCATGAATTGCTTCAGCCACCCTAACCCAACACGCATTTGGTCGAGTCTTAAAATTCCACCACCACTTCGCCATAAAAGCACAATTAATACTTCTAAGATCCCCAATGCCTAACCCCCAAAATTTTCTTGGTTTAAGCAACTTAGCCCAAGCAATCCATCTGATCTTATAAGACCCCTCCTTCCTCCCCCCCACAAAATCTCTTCTAATGGAGTCTAAAATATCTATAACATTTTTTGGAGCGCGAAACAAAGAGAAATAATAATTCGGTAAAGCCCCCGTCATCGCTTTCGCTAACACTATTCTTCCAGCAAATGAAAGAAGTTTAGCCTTCCAAGCCGATAATTTCGAATTAAATTTATCAATAACAGGCATCCGAAACTTGACCCTCTTCATATTAGCTCCAATATGGAAACCTAAAAAAACTAAATGACAACTCTCCCACCATGCACTTAAGCTCAAATGCCATCTGCCCTTCATCCGTCTCCTCCACCCCCACCCATATAGCAATGATTTATTAAGATTAACCTTCAACCCAGAGCATAAAAAGAAACATCTCAAGATCCTATTCAATTTTTTTTTGTTGACCTCCGCCCACTTAAAAAAAGACAACATCATCCGCCTAACACAAATGGGAAATACACGGACCATCGTTCAGAAATTTAACACCCTTAAACACACCCCTGGACCCCACCCTACCCATAGTTAAATCCTAGGACTCCGTAGCTAAAATGAAAAGAAAAGGAGAAAGCGGATCCCCTTGCTTAAGACCTCTTTGTAACTAAAACTCATTGGTAGGCGTCCCATTTACTAACACCGACGCCAAACTAGACTTCAAGCAAGAACCAATCCATTTCCTCCAAAGAATCTTAAGATTAGAAATTAAAATTTCCAATTTAACGAATCATAAGCCTTTTCAAAATCCTTATTAAACATGAAAATTTTCTTTTACATTTCTTAGCCCAAGAAATTATTTCGCTAGTAATCAACGGGCCGTCAAGAATGGATCTTCCTTCTACGAAATCAGTTTGGGTCGGAGCCACCAAAGCTGAAATCACATATTTCAATCTTAAAGAAAGGACTTCGCGATTACCTTATAAATGACCCTAATAAGCGAAATCGGCCCAAATTCTACAAAAGCAGTCTTTGGATCTCTAACCTTCGGATTAAAGCAATAAACGAAGCATTACACCGTTTTCTCGATAAAAGCTTTGTCATGGAATTCGTTCATCACTTTCACGAAATGATTCTCCAATGATTCCCAACTTTTTTAATAAATTTGAACGTAAATCCATGGGGCCCTGAGCCTTATCTGTCCACACACGCCCACTTTTTTAATACTAGGTTTGTGTTTTGATGACTTGTACATCAATATTCGCAACTAGATTTTGAGTATCGTTTATATCAAGGCACACATAAAATTGAACACTTTACAATGACATACTCACAACTTTATAAACGTTGTATCTTAAAAGTCTTAAAAAAGAAAGGGAAAATGTCACAGAATAGTAACCAGTTTCAAAAATATTCTAATTAGGTCACTCGTATTGTTTTTGTCCCAATTAGATAACTTAACATTCAAATCGAGTCATGTCCTTTTTTCCATGTGTCAAGAGAAAAATGAAGCATAAGATGCTAGGGTCGGATTATATTAATATATGAAATTTTATTTATTAAAAATAAAAACACTTTAATTTTATTAAAATTTGAAAAAACAAGTTAAAATCCACGTCATCACTGGACGTTAGCATCAAATGAAAGGGAAAAAAGAAACAAAAATTCACATCACCACGGTTACCTATGAAATGGATGAGAAAAACCCTTAATTTTAATAAAAAATGAATGTTGAGTGACCTGATTAGAACACTTTTGAAACTTGAGTGACCTAATTGGAACACGTTTAAAACTTGGTTACTATTCTACAAAGTTACCCCAGAAAGAAAATATATTTATAAGCGGTTATAATAAATATGAATAATAGAATAAAAAATAAAATTATATCGATCTATTGCTTGTAAGGATAAAGGAGCCACACATTATGGTAGTATTGTAATTTAATCGTAACAAAAATACATATAATGCTACGTAAGATGATATTATAAAATTATTTACAAAGTTAAATTAAATATAACATTTTCAACAAAATATTTTCATGTAGACCACTAAAGCAATCTTGTCTAATTATTATCACGAGCTAAGTTTATGTTTATAAATTATGAAACAGACAATTGTACGAATCAATGTATAAATGTGTATAAACCTTGTATATTTTATATAAAAGTTTCATTTCATTACGATCCAAGTTACGAATTACGAAAGCGGAAAACAAAATACGAATACGATTTGAATGTAAGTTTCCAAAAATAGGTACATGAATAAACTTTCTAATTAAAGTAAGTTTTTAAAAGCGAGGCGTTACAAACTAGACCCAAATAAATTTAGTTTGAATTATGAACTTTTTAAATTGATTAATTTTTTGTACTTAAAAGCTTCCAGAAAAGTCTTAAAATATTATCAAGTTTAAAATTATGTTTAATAAAATATTTAAAAAATAAAATAATGATAATGATACATCTCAGTCTTACTACGAGACATGTGACTAACCAGGATCTAAACACTATTCATGCTGAACCAACTATTTTAAATTCAGGTTTTTATATATATATATATATATATATATATATATATATATATATATAAAAGGGTTAGGTTCATTTGTGAACAACCCCCTTGATAGTAAACTGTGTGAACTAATCCTAACCCTTGATGATGAAAATACATTAGTGTTGATGAAAATACACTTGTGTATTGTTCGATTTGATGATCTAAATCAATGGCCAGGATTTGTTCACTCAGTTCACAAATACACTAGTGTTCACTCATATATATAATATATATATATATATATATATTTATATATATATAGGATTAAGATCAAGGGAAAACCCTTACGAGTTGTGAGAACTTAGAGAACGCGGCCTTCCCGCGCAATTTTTGACCCCATTTTTTCACACCCCTAGATTAAAACGTTAGAAAAGACTGCCGTAAAAAATTTTAAAAAAAATTCGAAGTGGTGTTTTTCGGCCCGTTACATCGGCTGTAAAAATGCGATGACATAAGCATGACATCACCTTTTACAGTATTTACGGGTGCTGTAAATGAAAAAAACCAATTTTTTTTAAAAGTTGATTTTTTAGGATTTTTGATAAAAAAAAAATGTTGTAAAAACCTTTTGTAAGGCCGAGTTCTCTAAGTTCTCATAATTCGTATGAGTTTTCATTTTACCCTAACCATATATATATATATATCTGTATGATAAAAAACTGATTTTTTATAAATAAAAAAAATCCCCTCGGCGCTTTTTGTTTTTTTTGTTACAAAACGTTCGATAGCATGTAACTTATATTCCTAATTTTTTTAGTAAAAAATAAATCTGTTACATAAAGTTTTCTTAAGTTTTCTTAACTCAAGTGTGTTTTCTTTCTATCTCTCACCTATATATATATGTGTGTTTCTTAATATATCGTCAAGTTTATAATAAAGTTCCATAAAATATTTAGCATATATAATAATGATAATGATACATCTGATGATCACACACAACTTCTAAATGGTTAATTCATGTTAATAAAAAAATGGTAGACTAAGCAATCTTGTCTAATTATTATATGTTTTTTTCTTTTTTGAATAGACGACAACTGTCTAATTATTATAGATTTTTTTTTGTTTGATTGGAGGGCGACTAACATATGAGAAACTTAGCTTAATTTACATATAAAGTTTGGATATCAGTACATTAAGAAATTTTGATTTATTCCTTTTCATAACTTTTTAGTTTTATAAAGTTATGAAGCCTTAACTTTCATGGTGTTAATCGTGTAACGTTTAACATGTTAGCTTGTTAACGGAATTATTATATATTTATTCATGCTAAAAACATATATAGTAACTCGGAAACTGAAAATCTAGTAATTCAAGGACGATGGAGTGTAAACAGGTCAAACATTTAAAACGAGTTGTAAATAGGTTAAAATGTAACTAATTTTTAAACTGATTAGTGCTTTTATATGGAATCACAGTCCGCCTATTTAGTTTACACAACCTGTCACAATAGTTTAATTCAACCATATGACCATTATTGAATGTAATACAAATGCAAATTATTAGGAAACTAGATCCATACAATACAAATGCTTTTAACAAACGACTCAATCTTGCTCATAAAACGTGCTCTCTAATTCATCTCTAGATATGGAAATAAACGCATCCATTTGTTTAGCAGGAAGTGAGATACCAATTTCAATATCAGCAGGTGAATCTTTGCACGCGTTAACCGAAATAGACCCGTTGTAATCGATAGATGGAGTCTCATGCTTTTTCGGCTTCCCCCATCCAAAATCCACATCATAAATCTTGATCTTTGGGGTTCCAGACACCCCAATCGTCAGCATTGGATCGTAGGCTCTCTCAAGCCATGTATCAGCATCGTTCGTCGGTGCATCATTATTTTTTATGGTCTCACTTAGCGCCTTTCCAAATACTTCAGCAGCAGTAAGAAATCCTTTGTTACCTGCTAATAGTGAGCTTTTTGTTGGTGTACAAAAACATGGTCCAAGACAATTACCAAAATAAGTTTGAGGGAGTGGGGATGGATTCTGGATCTCCAATCTACAGCACACATAAACCTTTCTAGATCATCATCGGCTACTTGCCCACCAATTCTAGCACGCGATTTGGCTATGCAACTCCATACATAAGCACATGCCACCGAAAACGATGACACATATTCAAGTGTTGGCAGTTGGGTCAATAACCATTTCTTTAACCGGCTTATATGTGCTTGGGTTAAAACAAGTGTGGCTCGAGCCTTATCGGTGTGACCAACAAGCTGAGGTAGTTTGTATCCCTCATCAATGCCTTCTATCCCAGGTTGATTAAAATAAATTTCATCTAAAGATTCTGGATACTTGATCACTCTCTCATAGAACGGCAAAGAGTTACTTGCTACAAATAACTCATCCGTACCATGCTTAGCGATCGATGTCCACGCGTTCAAGAAGTTAAAGCGTGTGATCGCGTCACAAAGGCAGTGGTGGTTCGTGAGCCCCATTGCGATCCCTTTATTCGGGAAAATTGTTACTTGCACTGTGAATAGTGGGATAGTAACATAATTGGATACCTTTGATGGCTGTCCCAATCCAGGTATCAGTGGATAAAACTTGTGACTTTCACGAAGATGATTACCTGTGAGATCGTCAAAATCAAGACTACTTTCTGCGAAGGTAAGCGCAACAGAATCACCGTCAACATGGTGGATTTCGGGTCTTTTTACATTGGACAAAGGTTTTTGATTAGGATACACAATCAGGTTCCCTGCGAATGGGAAAAAGTGTTGAAGAGTAATGGATAATGAGTGTTTAAGTTTGGGAACAATTGTTTCGATGAAATATGATGTAGGATGAGGGAACTCGTAAAAGAAAACTTGGTGGACTGGGAAGAAGAGTAGCCATACTGCATCAAAGAAAGTAAGTGGTAGAGATCTGTCACCGATGGTGGCAGGTGGTGGAGATATTCGACACTTTTCAAGAACGTTCAACATATCCATGCTTGAATTGTTGAATCTTTTTGTGTGGTTTGGTTTGTGTCATTGTTTTTACCTAGTACAGTTATATATAATGATTTCAACACCACCAACTAACACGCCTCTCAACAGTGTAATTAAATTTTAATCATTAACGTATTACTAAATTTCACATTATTTAGAGTAGGCTCTTATCATCTACATTATATTTATTGGGCAAAAATGAGATGTTTAATAGCAGTTATGCCACCAGGAATTTATCAACATCATCTAGCTGATTTTGTTTGTTTGATGGTCTCAAGCTCTTTCCCATTATTTAATCATTTGGTCAAGTTTATTTTACTTCTTTTAAAGTAATCATTTGTATTGTATCTTCTAAAAACCTTTTGAACACCTTCACTTTCTAATGTTTATCGATATAAATACAAGTTCGTCTACATTTTACGTTACGTGAGTTACTTGGTTTTACAAATTCGTGTTTTGTTTTACGTTTTTTTCTCGGTTTGGGTCATTGTTGGCTTGCTACTTAGCACGGTTCTAACCCCAACGCTGTAGCACGGTTTTACGCCCCCGGCCCGGCAACGCATGAGGCTTAAAACTAGTTATATTCTATAGTTGGCTGTGTTCTGAAGAATTAGAGTAAATTATTTTCTTCTTTTTTTTTCTACTTGTCAAATGCTACTCCCTTTACTTTACACCAAATATTCTAAAGTACTTCAGTGTCTAGGTTTGAATCCCCTTTAAAAGACATGTGCATCTACCAAGTAGCGATTCCACATTAGACAAATGTGGTATAAGCATGATGCATGGTTATAACCGAAACCTAGTTGGCTTTTTGGTTTTTAGTTCCCTAGATTCGAATTCGACTGAATCTAATTCTAGAATAACATTTGTAACTGTAAACAGTTTTAGTTTTTAATTGGTCAATTTTACTTTAATTTATTTTATTTCATTAGGTTACATTAGGTTTTTTTTCTTTAGTTAATTCACGTTTCTAACCATACTATGTCCCTTGGAATGGGGACGGATAACGTAGTTAAAGTATAAAGAGGGATACAGTGATGTAACTTAACCATATAGAGCCCTGTTCATGTTCGTTTGTTTAGCATTAAACTTGTCCATAAATGATTTACGAACACATATTAAATGAAAAGTAACATACCCCTAAATATAACATATGCACCTTGTTCATTAATGTGTATTCATTCATTAAGTGATTGAACTTTTTCACGAACACAAACAAACAAATATCATTTAAAAAAAATAACAAAAAAACAACATTATTTATCCCAAACATTAGACATAATCACTCTGTGTATGCACTTGATGTAATAATCATAAATATAAGTAAACCAAAATGAAGTCACAAGTTAAGTTAGACATAATAAACATAATGTTTGGAATTAATAAGGTGGATGCTCACGAAAATGCTAAACTGTGATACTGTTGAAGTTCAATGTTGCTATTGTGTAACACCCCAAATTAAATGATAAAAAGTATGGATTTTTTTATAGTTTTAGACTTGTTAAATTAAATGGGTTAAAGCCAAAAAAAAAAGGAATTCATGAGAAATTGAAAGCTCATAAGGGACAAAAGGGTAAATGTAAGTCTCCAAAATTGCGAACCTTCCAGTCGGGTCACATCGTTGTATATAGGTAAAAGAAAGTGACTTCATCGCAACGTTTTAACTCAGAATACTCTTGGATTTACAAATACGCACCAGAGTTAAATAAAAAAAATATGTCATTAAATATTTTGTTTGTTAGTAAACAGTTTAAATCCAAATCATTGATGGGAACCTAACACGTCTTTGGATCGAGTCACGACAAGGTGAACATGACCCGTTTTATATTGCCACCATAAGGCTGCTAATGCCCTGAAGGACTTTGTCAACCACTAACTTTGTCAACCACTTAATTACCCTCGTCAGGCTTTCGTTTACCACTTGCTTAACCGAAGGGTTTCATCACCCCATAATAACTTCGTATCACTAGGATATTGACTATTAGAACTTATGATACTCAGTGGGAAACGTCGGTTATTATGTCGAATAACCGACATCAAGCATCTCAAGGATGCTATAACACAAAATAGCACATAGACACACATAAAATGCCTAAGACATACAAACTTCCCAACAACCACTAACCTGTTACCCTCGTCGCCAACCCTATTTCCTTAAGTCTAAGATCACACCCTCGTACACATACCAAAATGAAGAACTCGACAATTTACGTGATTAACCTGTCATCGCTAAGTTTTGAAATTGCATAATCAACATACCACATAAACACTCCACCACACTAGTCGTGAAATCATTACTAAAAACTACAACACCTTGTGCCACCACAAACACAATACCTATGTAGTAAATATCCCGATATATCACTGATATGTCTGTTATTGGTCCCCGGCCGAGATATCAATGCAAAAAATCGGTACCGAGAATATCGGTTACAACACCTTGTGCCACCACAAACACAGTACCTATGTAGTAAATATCCCGATATATCACTGATATATCAGTGATATGTCGGTTATTGGTCCCCTGCCGAGATATCACTATATCAGTGCAAAAAAATCAGTACCGAAATATCGGTACCGATTCAATGATATTGACCGATACATCACTGATTTTCCCGATATCAGTACCTTTCTTCTTATTTCTATCATTCGTCTTTCTTCTTATTGTTGCTATTAATGTTTTAAGTCTTAATTGGTAGTTGTTACCATTAAATGTTAGTTTTTTAAGTCTTAGTCAGTTCCTACTTGCTACAATTGTTAGTGTTTTGAAAGTTGCAGGTTAATTTGTTAATGATAGGAGAGTATAATTTAGCATGATATCAAAATTACCGATATCCCACAATAATAACTCATATCTCAAATATTAGTCCTCGATCGATATCCGATATTTTACCGCATTATCTACTTAGCACAATACCCTGTGTTTAGGGTTTTAGACGAACGGAAGTTCACCGAATAGTTCATGAAACGTTCGAGGGGAAATTCTCATATGTTTATTCATTTAATAAATGAAAAAACATGAACAAGAAATTTTGTTCACTAAGTTAAACAAACGAATATGAACAGAGGTTTTGTTCGTTCGTTTATGTTTGGTATTGTGTCATTTATTTTCTGTCGTTTATGTTTATTTGTGTTTGTTCATTTAGTGGTTTTTTAAGTTATATTTTAATTTTATTTGGTTTAATTTTAAAAATTTCAGACCATAGTTATACTCTACACCTTCGTCAAATATCCCCCATTTGACCATTTCAATTTCAGTTTGTGTTAAAGTTTGACCAACATCTTATCTTTTGTGTTAACTATGTTTATGATAATTATGTCAACTATATTCATATAGTTATGTTAAGTACTTAGTTAATTTTGGTGGATTCTTCATAAGCTTTATTTCTGATGAAAATGCAAACTGTATTTTCAAATGAATATATAACATTCACTTGTGTTCATGAACATTTGTTTGTGTTCGTTTGCATTCATTTACGTTTGGTAAGTGTTCATGAACAGTTCATAAATATGTTCATTTCCTTAATGAACGAACACGAACAAGAGATCTCGTTTGCTATGATTTCATGAACCTTTCATGAACATGTTCATTCCTTAATGACCTTGTTTGTGTTCGTTTACAACATTGCCCTTAATAAGACGTCGCATGCCTATGCAACACTAAACACACGAAATTCACCCATACATCATAAAAATAGTTTGACCATGGTAGAATGCTTAGCAAACATCTTAACATCAAAATCATCGTTTAATCAAAAGTAGGTAAACCATGATGTTTATTAAACATTTCAAGTAAGCATGTACGCTAGCCCTGAAAACATATAAATATGGGGATTAGACCTCACCAGTTATGAAGATCATACACCCACACTGCAAAGCATCCACTCATGCTCGAAACCCAAATATGTCAGTCACACAATCAAAGATCAATACATGGTAAATCATGCATTTATTAGTGCACAAATAACTCCCATGTCGCACCAAACCCCTAAGCTCAACGAACCCAACTCTTATGAAACCTAGTTTCATGAATAACACCAATCGAGTCGTACCGACCCATTTGGAACCCGAATACCCAATCTGGATCCTCCGATGCACCTACATACACCCCATTCAAACCTAGCTAAAACCCTAGTCACCATCGACCATCTATGTCACCAACGCGATTATAATCACCGACCGATAACACCACCATTTTTCCTCACTGCCATTCCATTCCATTGCCAACATCACCACCTCATTTCATCGCCTCCCTATTGCCAATCCCACATCCACGGCACTGCCATCATAGCCCAACACCATCTCTAGCACCACCGTCGTCGTTAACCTTCATTACCCACGTCATTATCATCGATCACCAACTCCCAATCATCACCGCCACACCACCATTCCGTGAAACCACCACCGACAGCCGTCACCATCACAGTCGACCACCTCGTCGGCAACTACCTTCACCTTATCGTCGCCTCCAATCACCAAACACCACCACCATCACCACCACTCTAACACTCACTACCATCATATACCCCCCTTACAACTAAATAAACAATTAGGCCCAAGCCCTAGCTGAACCTCATGCAATCCTAAAGACAGAAACACAACTAAGAGAAAATTGGGAATTACATTTTTTATTGATATGGTCATTATATTGTATGAATTATGAATAATAGCTCTACTCTTAACAACTGTACTCTATGGCCTTAGGTTTCTTTATTTAAGAAAATTAGATAAAATCTAATATCATATACTTTAATTTTGTTTTCATTTATTAAATATGTTTCGAAATACTTTCAATAAAAAGCATACGAATCGAACCGAAGACTTGTCGATGCCTTTTTCCTATATTACGACTTTAGTTTTTGGGATCGTTTTCTTGCTCCCGCCGCAAATATTATCATTCCACTAGGTCCAAATTTTTTTGGGGATACCCTTGAAATTTTCTTCTAGTTCCGCCACTGACGTGTACATATCGATGGTTGACATTGTGTAGAAGGAGGGGGTGAGGGTGCCCATTTATGGGCGGGTTTCGGTGGTGGTGCGACTTTTAGGGATGGCTTTGGCAGTGTGGTTTTGTGGGCTTGTTGTGGTGGTGTGGTGGCGGAAGCTAGTGGCGATGAGATACGGTTGGTAGTCGGTTAGGATCGCTCGGAGCTCATTGAAGATGGTTAGCAATTGAGACTCGAGTCTAGCAAGGGATTCCTTCATCCATTGATAGTACTCGGTCTTGGATAGAGGTTGAGAAACCATGGTTTAGGGGATCACGACGACTCTGATACCACTATTGTAGTCCCAACGGTTTCGTTTGCCAAAAGAAACTAGGGAGAACACTAGATTAAAATTTAGAGAGATAATTTGAATGGATTTTCTGCTTATTGATGTGGTTCCAACGTTTAATGGTTGGCCAAAACAAATAGGGAGAAGACAAGAAAGAATTTTAGAGGGATATAATGATCAATTTTATTCTGTGTATCATTCTACAAACCAATAATCCCCTTTCAAAGGAAACAAAATCAAAATAACTAACACCCCACTACTTCCTAATCCTACGTAACATGAGAATATGGGCATTCCCACTATCTCTTTATTTTCCCACATGTTAATTAACATAAACTTAGAAGTACATAAAGAAATGATAAAGGAATTAAATTTATGCATAGAACCAAAGGTGTGGCACGTAACATTCCCTCCCGCTCAAAACAATCCTTGTCCGCCAAATGCTGAGTTGAAACAATACTAGCAATCACATTTAGCCATAAAAATGTCTTTATCATCTCCTGCAACTAGTCCTTTTGAACCAAAGCACAAGTCTCTTTTCTTCTACACACCACTTTTCATGGCTATAAACACTAATGGCATAAAAAGATCTTCCGTCTTTTGGTAATCAAGGATGGGATTGTCCCTTTGGGTTGAGTTAATCTTGCCCACCATGGAGGATGGGAAAAAGGTCTTAGGTACCAAAGGAAAGTGGTTCTGTTTTGACGGCATAAAAGAAGGGGACGAAGTAATGTTTGGGTGTCTCGATTGTGCTGCGACAATGGATGTGGGTGGTGTTGTGACTTTCGGAGTAACGGCTCGGAATGGAGGTGATGTTGATGCGGGTGACAGAACAGGCGATGCGGTAGTGGAAACGAGTGGTGGAGGTGTAGGAGATTGGAGGGCTTCCTGAGCGGAGCTCACTAAAAAGGATTTGCAACTGAGACTCAAGTTCCACAAGGGATTTTTTTCATCCACTGATAGAACTCGATTTCAGATAGAGTTTAAGTTGGGACTTTTTTAAAAACAAATGATGTTTTATATGAGTTTTTGGGGCAAATGGTGTTCTTGGATCTGGGTATGTTTGGGTTGGCTACTTCATCAATTTTTGATTAGTGGTGGTCCTACATACAAATTGCGCCTTGCGAGAGGTATTGAGATCATTTATCTCCACTCTTATTTGTTCTAGACATGGATTGATCACATGTAGCTATTAACGACATTGTAGATGAAGGTTAATTTTGAGGGTCTCAGATTGGGAAAGATAAATTTGTCTTTCTCACTTATTATATTTAGATGATGTCTTGATTATGCGGGAGTGGTGTTTAAGAATGTCATAAGTATTGTTACGGCACTTAATTGTTTCGACTTGGGTTTAGTATTGAAGATTAATCTTCCTTCATAAGTCAAGTATGTATGGTTTGGGGCTCCCGTTAGATGAAGTGGAAAGGTCTGCAGGATTTTCTGGTTTTAAACATGATGATATATGTCTATTAATATATTTGGGGATTCTAGTTGGGACTAATACGAGTAGATCTCCTGGACGGCATGCTATTTTTTGGAATTGCGTTCTAGACTATCGAATTGGAAAGTAGCTATGCTTTTTATTGGAGTTAGATCCGTGCTCATCTCTTATGATCTTAGTTTTAGTGGTATCTCCTATTGTCATTTTTTAACGGTAAATTTGGATTACTGACGACCCACTGGAGTATCACCGTGTCAACAGTGGAACCACCCGATCATATCCATCCTTACTAGACATAATGCATATACATCAATTCAGAAAAAATCAATAAATATGGGAAAACCCCTTTTGTAGGAATCGAACCCAGAACCTATTGGTCTCAAAGCTTTATCCCACCCCCAAAATGCAATAGACTATAAAGGCATGGGCTCTTATTGTCCTTATTCCATATGCCTGTGCAGGTGAAGAAGAAATTAAAGGCAATTCGGACGAAATTTTCTTTAGGACTTGGTGAAAAATAACATGGGTCAAATAGGATTTGGCGTTACTGATAAAGAGAAGGTGGTTTAGAAATTGGTGGTTTGGACGGTTTTAATTTGGCTCTTCATCATAAATGGAGGTAGAGGTGTTGGCCCAGGCGGTTCAAATAATCGTATCAACAAACACGAACACGAGATATTGGGGGATAAACCCGCAACTCTTTCTATTCAATCAAACGAACATACGAAACTTACAAAGAAAAGGGACACATAAAAACAATAACCTAGACCCCTACTTATAGTACTATCAAACCTGCTCTCCAAAACAATAACTTTTCCTAAACCAATTACAATATAATTACCTAAAATAAATGAAAATTTAGTAAAACTAATTATGTCGATCTTTCACTTTGGTCCTTTAACTTTCAACTCATACGAGTTTTAGGATTAACTTTCATTGGTAAATAATTATGATGTGTTATGGAGTTTGGAATAGAATCTTCTATTTTTGCTTGATGCTTAATGATACTGGCATTATTTCATTCTCTTTTTTGAAAAAGAAAGTGAGTAACCAAGAAACTACTCGAATTTGGCAAGGTTGTTGTTAGGTAACTTGACTCTTCCTTCTAGATTTCTAAGAATTTATTACTTGGAAATTGAAAAGGATTGTGTTATAACTAATCGTTGGTGTGTGATGGTGATCGGAGGAGACACCAAGAGGGGCCCGAAGCTTCTCAACTAGCTGTTTTAATGGATCATTTGAAATATAAATTTTTTTTTTCTGATTTAAGGTATACGTGGGTTTCAAATTTGGGAGTTGACGAAGACTCTTCGGATAATTCTTCTCGATCGTAATAATCCTACTAGTTGGAATAGATTTATCCTAAGAATTGTCAACATCCTTTCTTTATGGGTTCTTTTGTATTGACTTCCGTTATATGTGGTAGAGCTATCCCATTAAGTTAAGGATATTTCAATTTTTTTATCCTGTGTAATCATACAATAAAAAAATCGATAATAAAGAAAAATTTGTTTTGGCGATTGGCCTATGTTTATAAATTGGGCGTCTTTCAATTATATTACTTAATTTGAGCTTAATTATTATACAAGTTCGGTGTTGTAAAAGGTTTGGTCTTATAAAAATTTAGAATTTTAATATTTAATAAATTAAAGTATCATATATTTAGAGGTATCCTGTATTTGTTCAATGGTATCTTTTATATAAAACGGAAAAAATTACACTATGAAAACGGGGTTGAGTCGTAGCCCGTCAAACCCCTCATCATATTATACCTCCGCCACTGCCCGTTACGAAACAATCTTGCTAATAGACATATCTTTGTTTCTTTGGTACTATGTTCTTTATGTTCTCAAAGCATTCACAATCAACACTCTTACTTTATCCCTATTATTACATTAAAAAACACTACCTTTTTCTCTCTTATTTTCAATCTAGCTAATAGAGATATCATTGTCCTTTGAATTCATTTATCATGTAATTAGAGATTATGTTATTGCTTTTAGGGTCTCGTTAGCGGTTGAAAATTGGTTGCAAGTCGACTTTCATGTGGCATCTAATCCAAATTATAATATTTAATATATTTTTTTTTCCATTTAAGAGATACGTGGGTTTTAGATTTGGGAGTTGACGAGGACTTTTCGGCTAAAGAGGCAGGGAGACATATTGACCGAATAATGCTGCTCAATGGTAATAATATATCCTACTAGATGGAATAGATATATCTCAAGAAATGTCAACATCCTTCCGTTTTGGGTTCTTTTGTATTGTATTCCGTTACGAAACAATCCTGCTAATAGAGATATCGTTGATCCTTTGGTATCATGTCCTCCATGTTCTAATCAAGTTGAATTCATTTATCTTCTAATTGGAGATTGTGTTATGCTTTTAGGGTCTTGCTTGCGGGTAAAAAATGGTTGCAAGTCGAATTTCATGTGGCGTCTAATCCAAATTGTATTATTTATTAGTAATTGTTTTTTTGTTAGACCGTCTCGGTTGTTGCTTGTTGAGCCTTCAATTCAATCAGTAGTTTATAAATATGGAATCTATGCTTATAACATGTATTAACAATGTATTTTACTATGGTTATCTTTGACATGAAGCTTTTAGGAGCTTCTAACTTTAAGCTTTTAAGAAAAAAAACTCGTAGTCAATAAAAAATCTTGTTTAATTGAAGGAGGTCGAAACTTTTAGATTAGGAGCTTGAAGCTTTTGGTTGAACACTCCTACTAGTAGCGTTTAGAAGAAGCTACAAGCTTTTATGAAAAAGTTGACTATTTTAACCTCTTAAAATAATAAATTTTTTTAGTGCACCAACTTTTAAGGAAAAATTGTCTATTTTAACTTCTTAAGATAATATAAACCTTTTTAGTGTACAAACTTTTTAATTTATTAACTAAAAACATGACGAAAAATTAAATTCTTAACTTGAATGTGTTTAGATGATTTAATTGGATTTCTTTTTGATACACCAGTATGACACGCTCGATGAAGGGAAATTAACAGGAAGTTCTAGAAAAGTAAACTAAAGAATAAACAAATAAGGGCTGCAATTAATTTAGGGTGTTGGAATTATTGAAAAGAAAACAAATTAAGAAGGGGATAAGGCATGACCTAATTTGTCACTGTGAAGGTTTTTAGGCGGCAAAATTAATTAATGAGAGCGAAGGACATCAATGCATACATGATCCGGTCCACCTCAGGTTTAGTGTTACCCCAAAGCCTAGGTTGACTTTAACAGGCTGTTAAACAAGGCCCATGTCAATATTGGCATCGGACTTATGTCAATATTGGCATCGGACTGAAATCGTGACAGTCGTGAGGGCTCAGGTTTTTTTTAGTTATCTTTATTTTGGTCAATTTTATTAGGGGCTTTTAGAAGCTTTAGCTTTAGGATATGTTTGACATTAAGTTTTTAAAAGCTTCTAGCTTTAAGCTTTTAAGAAAAAGCTCATACTCAATAAAAAGTCTTGTTTGGTTGAAGGAGCTTAAAGCTTTTAAGTTAGGAGCTTAAAACTTTTGGTTAAACGCTCCGGTAGCTTTTAGAAGGAGCTACAAGCTTTTCAGAAAAAAAAATGACTATTTTAACCTCTAAATATAATGAACTTTTTAATGCAACAATATTTTAATGCCCATTTAGGCAATTTTATTAAAAGCTCCAGCTACTCTGCCAAACACTTAAATATATCTAAAAAGCTACAGCTACCAGTTACAACTATCAGCTACCAGCTTCCAGCCTCCAGCCACCAGCTTCCAACCACCAGCTACTTTTGCCAAAACATACCCTTAAGGTTTTTAAGAAAAAGCTCCTACTCAATAAAAAACCTTGTTTGGTTGAAAGAGCTTGAAGCTTTTGGTTAAACGTTCCTATTAGTAGCGTTTAGAAGGAGCTACAAACTTTTAGGGAAGAAATGACTATTTTAACCTCTAAAGATAATAAACTTTTTAATGTACCAACTTTTTAATGTCCATTTTGGTCATTTTATTCATTTTATTAAAAGATCCAGCTACTCTGCTAAACACCTAAATATTCTAAAAAGCTACACTTACCAGCTACCAGCAACAGCTTCCAGCCTCCACTCTCCAGCCCACCAGCTACTTTTGACAAACATACCCTATATATCTAAAAAGCTACAGCTACCATCTTGCGGCCACCAGCCACCAGTCAACAGCTACTTTCGTCAAACATGCCCTGTATATACTTGGTTTTAGTTTTATATTTACGTTAAAACTTCAAAGATTAATATACACCTACTTTTAGTTTTATCAGCAAATTAATATAGCATATATAACTATTTTTAAGTTATTATTACTTATACATTATAAAAGTATAAAGTTCAATGTTATCAAAATTATTGTGCTCAGTACATAGTACTGTCTGGTGTTTGGTAGTTTTGTGGACGCTAACATTTTGCTAAAAATTTGGTTGGTAAATTCAATATATGGTGGAGAATCACCTTCTGGAAGAAGCAACTTTTATATTATGTGTATTTTCCATGCTTTAGAAAATTAGAGAGATATTCATTTTAATTAGACGGATTAATTTGGTAGTCATTTAGATAAGTTTTTATACAAATGATGTTTGACATTATAATTTTGCTTATGTAACGATTGAGATCCAACCACCACAAAGTTTTGAGATATAAGTAGTAGGATTATCCGGGCATTGCGACGGTTGATATCGGTTTGATTCACTACAACGTCGGTATGATACTAGCATTAGATATAGCAACCAATATTAGTGTCAATTATATTTGGTTAGAATGAATTTTGTTCGTCATGTCACCGATAGGAAGGTTGAGAAAACCATAACAGCTACGGTCTTGTTGTTCGAATGATATCGACTCGGTTCATCACAGTAAATATTAAAATAATAAGTTAGTTTTACTAAATTTTCATTTATTTTAGGTAATTATGTGTATATTACGAAAAGCTTTAAGAAAATGTGTGGTCCAGAATACTTCTCAAGTTTCTCAATTAGCCTAGTGCTTCTCACATGGTTCTAACCCTATATATATATATATATATATAAGTTCTTTACTTAGGTTTAGGGGTGTGGGGTTCATCCACGGGACGGCGAGCCAAGTCGAGGGCCGGCTACACCGCATGCCCCCTTGCCTCGTCGCATCACCATCATCTCCCCTTGGATGTTCTCGTCGGGCCTCCAATTAAAAAATATAACCGCTGAACGGCTCTTAGTATAAAAAAAATTAATAATAATAATTACTTTTTTCCTTTATATATACTAACCATTTATTCCATTTTTTCATACAATCTCAACTTTTATTCATCCCTTTATTTTTATAAATACTAGCCATGGACCCTACAATCAAAACAACCCAAATCCAAATATTTTCTCGTTAGCCGCCTTCACTTCAACACTCGATGTGAAATGGTAGGCATCGCAATTTTCTTTTGCGGGTTTCTAACAAACTCCCAATGCTTTCACTCAAATGAACCAAATGCAATAGATGCAACAAATGTTAATGTGAAATCTGTTTAACTCGCAATTTCAAACGCAACCACAATCGTCACCACAACCGGTAGGATTGTCTCAGGCCGTAGAAGATGAAGTTGAAGAATTTGTGCCCGAAACGCAACCCCAAACTTCCAAACGAAAAAAGTGAAGCGTACAACGCGTGTAGCCGTTGATCAAACTTCGAAACCAAACCCGCAACCTTGGTCAAAAATTGAAGAGGGTGCATTAGCTAGGATGTGAATTAGTATGTAAAAATGCCCAATTATTTAATACATAACTATCATATAAAAAATTCTATTTTTTCCAGTAGTTAAATCTTTATTAATAAATTATTCATTTTTCTAGAAGCTTACCTCTTAATTATACTTACCATACACCTTTTCTTTAAATTCTTTAAAATGTTTAACATGAACAAAAAAACATTAACACGACTACGTCAAAACTCGGTTTCAATGGAACAGTGTGAACAATTGACATTACCTACCATTTTCATTCCTAAAGCTTTTTTATGTTTTTTATTTTCTTTTTTAGATAGATTTATTATTGTTTCGACTTAATTATTAATTTATACGATACTGTTTTACGGCTAGATCCTACTTTGACGAGTTATCATGTCACAACACGAGTGCGTTGTTAATGTTAGGAAATTTTTTTACCAACACAATTCTCAAGTAACCATTTTACTTGCAAAATATATCTATTATCTTTATTTCAAAGGTTTTGCATAAGCTTAAGAATTTTCGCATCTTATATTGTGATACTAAAACATTCATATTCAACATCTCGCTAGAACGCGAGAGGTAGCGATAACTCGTTGATATGAATGATCATATGTTTCTTGTGTCTACAAACTCCCATACTTATAACCCTAAATATATGCCATCGAGACATCTAATGAATTGACGTGATGATTCATAATCAATCTCTAGGTTTTCCTTTCGACACAAACACCCCTTGACTATACATAATAAACACTAAATACAACCTTAATCTATTCTCATGAATGATTCATGAACATTAACCCCTAAATTAGTATCCAATACTTTTTATCATTCAAATGTTCAGGGAATCAAATTCATTCACATCGTAAAAAAGTTATATATTTTTATGTTTGGTCATTGGTGTGAGTATGGTTGTAAAATTCGTTAGGCATTTCCTAGTCGGTCGACCGGAGAGTTGAGACTACTCGGTGTAGGCGGAGAGTACTCGGACATGTTAAATCATAAAGAAATTAGTTTTCAGAAATTAGATATATGTCAAATAACAAAAATTTACTAATATTTATATCAAAATACCTGAAAATATATTTATTAATATGATATATATATATATAGAAATTATGTTTTATTCATTTTAAGTCAAAATCGCTCGAGCTGACCTACTAGATCCGATTCTGGTCGAGGTTGACCGTTTAAATGATATTTTATCGATTTCGAGTAATTAGGCGGAGTTGAAAAAGGTCGACTTGACAGCCTACCTTGTAGTGACGCCTCAGAGAGTACTCAGTCTTGTAGACCTTATTTTACAACCAGAGTGTGGAAGACGGTTGAGCTTCTGTCAGCATGGGCTGAATCAAGCTAGCCCACGTGTGTACGTCAGAAACAAAATGTTTATTGTGGGCTAATTAGACCATGCGTAGTCATGCCCTTTTGGGCTTTTTTTGTGCTAGAACACGCCCAAACACCCAGGGCTCCACCCCCTGGGCGTGTTTGGCTTGAAAACTCGGTTTGGCGTTTTTTGAATCACGCTATGTGCTCATTCATTTGGCCAATCATCCTTCATCTTCCAATGTTATGTCCAATAAGATTTTTTGATGGTTTTTGTTTTATTTAATTATATTACATCTCATTTAACATAATGCCCTACATCCTCACTATACCCATTTTAGGAAACGCCCCATAATGCCTCATTGCTGACTAGGCTGTCACATGACACAAAACGCTTTAGAGTAGGGCATTATTCACCCAACACTACGCATGGTCTTAACAAAGGAATTGTCTTATTAAAGCGAGCCCACGTGTTCAAAAGAGAAAAGGAAATAAACAAATGATGGAAACCACAAAGTCACAAAGAAGAGGATTAGAACTAGGGTCACTAAATTAATATTTTCACTAAACCATCAAATCAGAGAACTAAACCTTTTCATTTTCAACTTTAAATAAACTACAGTTTTCATCTTCTTCGACCATTTCAAAAACAAAATAACGCATTTCGATCATTGTGACCTTGTTCGACTGTTGGGGGTCATAATTCATAACTATATTTACCAATTTTAATCATCCTTCACTATGTTTTAATTCGGTTTCCTTAACGTGCCATCATGTCATAATAAGTCATAAGGAATTAGGGGAGGAGCTTAGTTAGGTAAGAGGGTGCCCGGTCCCTTCTTATTTTTCTCTCGCAATCTTTATTTTATCGAGAATTTTGTTTTTTGTCGTGTAAAATATTTGATTTTTTAGAAATCCGGCCCATACTGATTTGGATTCAGAGAGTCCAGCCCCTAATAACTTTTTGTTCAAGCTCCGTCACCGTAAGGAATGATAATCGGTTACTAGGTGTTAACAACATACCAATATGATAAACATAGTGTGGGTTTGTAGGCTCTAGACGACACAAGGAGAAGGCGCAATTGGATAGCTGCACTAGCCCTCAGTCCACTTAGTTTATTTTTGGTAAATTATGGGCATTAACCCTAATTAGGAATCTATAAATTGATTTCTTGTATGTGTAATATTTAACGCAATAAAAGAATACCCTAGTTCCCCCTTGAACATGGGTCACATATTGTGGTTGAACCACGTAAATCCTTATGTCGTTTTATTGCTATTGGGTTCGCGTTCAGTTTTGTGTGTGCTTTATTCCTAACATATACAAGATGATAACATAGAAGAGTTAATAAGATTGATGGGGGGGGGGGGGGGGGGAACCGGCCTCAATAGTAATATACACATGTTAACTACAATTCAAATGTTGCATGTTTCAGTAATTCAAACCCTTAACACCTATGGCTCATGGTTTGACCCAAAAACTATTTAAAACCAACTGCGAGCACTCCTAGATCTCAAACCTTTGTTCAAAACGTTCAAGTTGCAAAGGCAGGACGCTTATCGTACTAATAGTAGTTGGATGTTGCACGTTAAATTGTGATCGTGCTGTGATGCTATGCGCCCCACCCGACAAAATCTTTTCACATGTTTCTATAAGGCCAGTGTCTACAAGTTGGGCAAGAGGAATGTGAGCCTAACCACTTATCGACGCATTGAACATGGAAACCATGGAAACCGGCCTCAATAGTAATATACACATGTTAACTACAATTCAAATGTTGCATGTTTCAGTAATTCAAACCCTTAACACCTATGGCTCATGGTTTGACCCAAAAACTATTTAAAACCAACTGCGAGCACTCCTAGATCTCAAACCTTTGCTCAAAACATTCAAGTTGCAAAGGCAGGACGCTTATCGTACTAATAGTAGTTGGATGTTGCACGTTAAATTGTGATCGTGCTGTGATGCTATGCGCCCCACCCGACAAAATCTTTTCACATGTTTCTATAAGGCCAGTGTCTACAAGTTGGGCAAGAGGAATGTGAGCCTAACCACTTATCGACGCATTGAACATGGAAACCATGGCTGCATTTTGGCAGTATTTTGACTTGTTCTTCGGAAATGAAATCACTTAAACAAATTGCACACTCTTTGTCCAATCCAGGCAATTTCAACCTTCCCAGTACCTAACAATAGGAAAGGTGTTCAATGCCTTTTTCTTAATGCCAGTGTTTGCTAAAGTAGCTGGTGTGCTTTCGTGGCTAGTGACCGAGTCTCGGCGAAGCAAACATGAGCACCTGAGTACACACCTGATGATCGAGTTCAAACATAAAGAACAAACGAGAGCACTTAAAAGCACGGATAGGACCATCACCACATTTGTGTCAAAGCTTTTGTTTACTGTGTATGGGCTTGGTGCTGGTGAAGCTGCTATAGCCTCCACTCCTGTTTTGATGATTGTGGTTGTATGTTGATACCTCAGATCATCACCTAGAAGCTTTCTTGAATGAAAATGGACCATGTTTCCTTGAAAGAGGATCATGGCACGAATGAACATTTTTGCATGTTTTGATTGGTTTGGATTTAAATGTAGATGTTCTTGGAGAAGACTTTGAAGAGAATGTTATATAGTGGAATTGAATATGCCCCACAAAGTATATAGATGCCAATTAATCTCATCATCATCATAATAATAATAACAATAATAACAATAATAATAATAATAATAAAAATAATAATAATATTTTGAACGACAAATTTAAATCATTGACGAAACACTAAAGTATCATCATGCAGAAACACACAATCATATTCATCTCCACTAGGCAATAATACATATAAACCAATTTAAGTAAAAACAAATAAATCGAAAAACCTCCCTTGTGGAATAATAATAATAATAATAATAATAATAATAATAATAAATAATAAATAATAATATAATAATAATAATAATAATAATAATAATAATAATAATAATAACAACTAGAAGATGCATGTGAGATTTTATCTAATTTCTTTTATTCAATTATTTTGGATCTTCCACCAAGTTTTGTGTATTGCCTTTAGTAATAATGGATTCTCTAATCAAGTGGATCCCACCCACTAACTCGAACCGTCAAATAATGGCATGCTTACATCTTTTTAACACCATTTTGAAGTTATGTCCAAAGGCCGACTATTCGACCACCGCTAGCAAGCGTAGCACACTCCTGATGCGCAGAAACCTTGTGGAATAGGTAAAACTACGTCCCCCTTAGACTCGAACCTAGGTAAAACCCTAAGCCTAGCCTTCACCGAGATAAGAACAACCACTATGCTATAGTGGAGGACCCAATGGCATGTTTACATGATTTCAGTCATTTTCTAAACCCTCAATCTCCAGAAATGCATTCATCGAAAAGTTAATTCCATAACTATTGCATTTTACACATTTAATCAAAATAATCATTGCGTTTGAAAATATTTAAGAAAACATGGCATAACGCGTAACATGCACAGCTGTCCTTATTTTCTCCTTTATTTTTACTTAATAATAATATCACTCATTTTAAACACACCGAGTATGTTAAAAAATTACCTCTTGTGAGAAGAACAATGTTCAATTTTTGAGATATATAATTTAATATAAGATTTAAAGGGAAAAATCTTAGCTGTTAAAAAAAACAAATCAAAGATGTATGGTGTAATTACTAATTTAATTTATTTATTTAATATAATTGTAAATATTAGATCATGTATAGTGGAAGGTGTGGAGCCTCGCCAGGCTGACAACTTGGGAAATAACGCTAAAGACATTAAAGGCAAGCATGTGAAACTTGATGTGCTTGTGGGTGTGAGGAAAGGTTTAAAAGATATTGGTTTTATATATGGTTTTTATTTGTTTTGCATGATATTCCGAGGCAAGGAATTTTGCTACCTAAAGATGGTGTGGAACGAATCTAGTCACCTACTACGACTCAAACTGGTTAGGATGTACTTACTCGAGACGCTCACGAACTTATTACTTGTTTTATTTGGTGGAGCACCCGACTGTAGGAAGTCCAAGAGGCAATCGTTGGTTTCTCGATCCTCTGATGAAGCGGAATATCAGGCTATGGCATCTATGGTTAGTGACGTTTTATGGATGAGGTAGTTATTGTAATAACTCGATGCTTGTCAAGAGGGACCAACACATGTCTTTTGTGATAATCAAGTTGCTAGACACATAGCCAACAACCCTATGTTTAATGAACGTACGAAGCACATAGAAATGGATTGTTACTTTGTGCGAGAGCGATTCTAATCCAAAGAAATACAACCTTTAAACATTGATATTAAGTCTCAGATAGTAGACTTATTCACCAAGATGTTAGGAAAACAACTTCATCTTTTATTTAATAAGTTGGGCGTTCAAAATCTCTTTAACTTTAGAGGGGTAAATGATATTAGTTTATTTATGGTTATATATGTTTTGGATGATATTTGGAGAAATGTTATTATTCTAGAGGGGTAAATGATATTAGTTTATTTATGGTTATATTTATTTTGGATGATATTTAGAGAAATGTTATTATTCTTCTAGTAAGGGATCATGTACAAGAGAAGAATTTTGTACGAAGTGTAGGAGACAATCATGAGCACACATTTGTTTTTCTCAATTTAAGAAAGAGAAGGGTATGATGGTCTTTTCTCTCTTTAACTATTTCCACCTTGATTTTCAAACGCTAATAACCTTTTTCATCATTAATATTTAAAAAAAACAATTACACCGTATTAACGACATTTCATTCTCTTTAATTCGAGCAGCCTATTGCTATAATATTCTTAAAAATAATTTATAGAAATACCTATTACTTGATTACGTGGTTTTGAATGCTCAGTACCCATTACGTGATTTTTGAATACCCAGTACCCATTACATGATTACACATTCAACATAAATCATTACACATTCATTGTATTACGTGATTACACATTTAATATGATTTGTTATAACTAATTTTAATACAATTATGCTTATTACGTGATTACACATTCAATAATAAGAACTTGATTGTTTATGCTTTATTACGTGGTTAAATCTCTAATATATGACATATGTTGCTATTATAGGTTGGTTTGGCTAATGTTTTGTATATAATTTATCCATAATACGTGATTATACCTTAAATATTAGGTATTCCATATGAAATATTATGTGTTATGTTACGTAATCACCCAGTATAGTTTCACAAAAATACTATAATGAAATCATGTAATCACGAAATGCGTATTTAAAATCACGTAGTCATGTAATTTACATAGTCAACTATTGTTACGTAATTACGTAATAACTTAGCGTGGTTTCACGTAAAATATTACAATGAAATCAAGTAATCACGTAATGGGTATTCAAAATCACGTAGTCACTTACTGGGTATTCAAAATCACATAATCACGTAATATGGTTTCAAAATCCTTCAAAAAAGTTAATGTTAAAATATAGCAATAGGCTGCTCGAATTAAAGAGAATAAAATGTTCGTTAATACGGTATAATTTTTATAAAAAATATTAACGTATGAAGAAGTTATAACCATTTGAAATCAAGGGGAAGTGGGTTTATGAGTTAACAATATTGGATTTTCCTATTTTACCCTTTTCCCCACTTGTTCCCTTGTTTTTTTTTGTTATGTGAATTCTATATTTGGGGACCACTTAATCTCAACCATTGATCTTGACAATCATAGGTCTAACTTGTCTCCTACACTTCGTACAATTTTTTCCTCTTGTAGAATAACCTCTCTCTCTAAGTCTTCTATCTTTACAATATCTCTTATTCCTATGTATAACTATATAATCTCTATAATCTTTACAATATCTCTTATTCCATCTTACTTGATACAATTCGAACATTAAAATCCACCCACCTGCCCCAATCCATATCTACAACTTAGACTAACTCCTTAACCAAAGAAATGCGTCCCTTTTTATCTCATATTGCCGGAGACTTGATGACCTTTAAACTCTTTCCCATTAAGGTTCTTCAAATGTGCAACATGGTAGCCTGAAAAATCAAATTTATATCTTGCTTCCATTGTCTAGAGCCTTTCATACCTTCAGCGAATTCCAAAGAATCTTTAAGGGAGTCAAACACCATATTTACCAGAAGCGTCACCCAAGCCAAAGCATTCCACCAGATGGACTTAGACATCGTGCACCCGCAGATCAAATGGTCTACCGATTCAACATGAGCATCAGACCTAGAGCAGTTTAAGCAATTTACCATGACACCCCTTTTCACAAGCTGTTCCTTAACCAGAATCTTTCCTAAGTCAACCCCTTTTCACAAGCTGTTCCTTAACCTTAGGAGGAACCCACGTGTTCCAATATCTCCAAGCATTTTTAATATCGACCGACTGACTCCGAATATGATCCTGAGCCGCATCAATAGTAAAACTACCTCCGTCCGGTTTCTACACCCAAATATCACACCCCTCTTTGAGCTTAATCTCATCTAAAAGACGCATCAAATCTGCCCATTAAGCCCATTCCAAATCATTACATGGAGGCCGCAAACAACGGGTGTTCCATTGAACTTCAACTAGTTCTAACAAAGTTATCTGCCACAATCGCCTTCCTATTTCCACGATTTTGTATATTGCTGGAAACCGATCCATCAATACCTTTCCATCCACCCAACAATCGGCCAGAAACTCACGGAAACCCCGTACCAACATTAGCAACAATGTTATCTTTTAAAGAAATACCAAGGGTATCAAAATCTTTACTTGCTGAAACTATGTCACTCCAAATTCCGGTAAAATTTTTATTAATCGAAATGCATCTAGCTTGTATCTTATTAGCATGAATCGCTTCAACCACCCTAACCCAACACGCATTTGGTCGAGTCTTAAAATTCCACCACCACTTCGCCATAAAAGCACAATTAATACTTCTAAGATCCCCAATGCCTAACCCCCAAAATTTTCTTGGTTTAAGCAACTTAGCCCAAGCAATCCATCTGATCTTATAAGACCCCTCCTTCCTCCCCCCCCACAAAATCTCTTCTAATGGAGTCTAAAATATCTATAACCTTTTTTGGAGCGCGAAACAAAGAGAAATAATAATTCGGTAAAGCCCCCGTCATCGCTTTCGCTAACACTATTCTTCCAGCAAATGAAAGAAGTTTAGCCTGCCAAGCCGATAATTTCGAATTAAATTTATCAATAACAGGCATCCGAAACTTGACCCTCTTCATATTAGCTCCAATATGGAAACCTAAAAAAACTAAATGACAACTCTCCCACCATGCACTTAAGCTCAAATGCCATCTGCCCTTCATCCGTCTCCTCCACCCCCACCCATATAGCAATGATTTATTAAGATTAACCTTCAACCCAGAGCATAAAAAGAAACATCTCAAGATCCTATTCAATTTTTTTTTTGTTGACCTCCGCCCACTTAAAAAAAGACAACATCATCCGCCTAACACAAATGGGAAATACACGGACCATCGTTCAGAAATTTAACACCCTTAAACACACCCCTGGACCCCACCCTACCCATAGTTAAATCCTAGGCCTCCATAGCTAAAATGAAAAGAAAAGGAGAAAGCGGATCCCCTTGCTTAAGACCTCTTTGTAACTAAAACTCATTGGTAGGCATCCCATTTACTAACACCGACGCCCAACTAGACTTCAAGCAAGAACCAATCCATTTCCTCCAAAGAATCTTAAGATTAGAAATTAAAATTTCCAATTTAACGAATCATAAGCCTTTTCAAAATCCTTATTAAACATGAAAATTTTCTTTTTACATTTCTTAGCCCAAGAAATTATTTCGCTAGTAATCAACGGGCCGTCAAGAATGGATCTTCCTTCTACGAAATCAGTTTGGGTCGGAGCCACCAAAGCTGAAATCACATATTTCAATCTTAAAGAAAGGACTTCGCGATTACCTTATAAATGACCCTAATAAGCGAAATCGGCCCAAATTCTACAAAAGCAGTCTTTGGATCTCTAACCTTCGGGATTAAAGCAATAAACGAATCATTACACCGTTTCTCGATAAAAGCTTTGTCATGGAATTCGTTCATCACTTTCACGAAATGATTCTCCAATGATTCCCAACTTTTTTAATAAATTTGAACGTAAATCCATGGGGCCCTGGAGCCTTATCTGTCCCACACACCCACACCGCATCTTTTATCTCTTTTTTTCGAAAACTTGGCAATTAGAGACAAAACTTTATCATCTGACAATCCTCTAAAGCCCTTACCATCATTAGATGGTCTCCGGCTCCTTGAATCTGGCCATAAACCGACCCATCACCTCTTTTTTATTAATAACCGGATCCGACACAATTTTACCATCGATCACCAGAGAATTAACACAAATTTTTACTTTTCGGATATTAATTAACCCATGAATTTTTTTTAATTTTCATCTCTCACTTTTGCCCAACTCAGCTTTGCCTTTTGCTTCAAATCACTGATCTTCTTTTTCTCGAACGCCTTCAATTTCCACCAACCTTTCAGTCTTCTATCCTTTTCTTCCACCGTAGGTCTTCTACATTCAACAATTTTCTCTATCCTTTCCACCTCAGTCTTACACTCAACTAAGGCTTTATCCTCTAGCGCACTAGTCGACTTCCTCCAATCTTAATATTAGCTTTTAAGGATTTCAACAACCCAGCCAAACCCTTCATACTGCTACCCTGAAATTCATACGAACCAACAACTTTCTTAACCAATTTCCAAATACAATTTCTTAACAACCAACTATTGTAGAACCGAAACGGAACCGGGCCAAAATTAACAATAGAACAGGAAAAAACAATAACGGACAATGATCCGAAAAATGTCTCGAAAGGGCTTCAAAACGAGCTAAAGGCCATTTAGATACAAAGGAGTCACAAACAAAAAAAACGGTCAATCTTGCTCATACTCGACCCGTCTTCCGGCATAAAAGTAAATCTATACCCTCCCATATGATATTCAATCAAACGCGTCTCAGCAATGAAATTATTAAAAATCGCAGCCTCAAAACTATCAAACCTCGAATACAATCTATCCACTTCCTCTCTAACCTCACTAAAATCTCCCGCTAGAAACCACAACCCATCTCTACCTTCCCTAAGTACCCCCCAAAGTGCCCTTCTCTTCATAACATCTCCCGACGCATAAATATTAACAACGTTAACAATAACGTCGGATCCTAACAGCTTCCCAGTCACCATAAGAAACGACTCTTGTTTACACACGTCAATTTTAGAGTAAACATTCGGATCCCACAATGAAACCAAACCGCCCGATCTACCCACTGCATGAACACTCACCCAATCAAAATCCGTGGTACCCTAATACCGCTTAACTACCATCAAATCTAACTGAGAAACTTGAGACTCTTGTAAACATAAAAAAGAATTTTTTTTACTTTCTAATCATCGATTAACCCAAACCGGCTTCGCTCACCTCCTACACCCCTAATATTAATGCTCAACCAATTCATTGAAGACCAACATGCTCCAATTTGTCCTTCACAATCTTAGTAATTTCAATTTTAAAACAAGAAACCCTCATACAACAATATTCCCCATCGCTACAGTCACATTTGTCTCGTTCTGAACTTCACACGCTGGACTTTTATTAAGGTCAAAGGTATAATCAAGTGGATCAATACATACCTCAACATCAACTCGTTCACCAACCCCTTCGCCTTCAGCCCGTAAGTCTCCTTTTATTGGTGATCATGTCGCACTTCAGAAAAGTGAAAGACCATGTAGTCTTTTTTGTTTTAGAAGACTTTAAAATACACCCAGATTTACGAAGAAGTTCAGTCAGATTAAGAGGATCATCATCTACAGATGAGCTGAAAACCACTTTACTCCTTTTCACGGACTTGGACTTAATATTGGTCTCTCTACCCTGACCGAAAGTCTTTCCAAGCGGCCCAATATCTATAGGCCCATCAGAACACACTCCTTTGGATTGAACAACTCTTATCACAAGGCCCACATCCTAAAACCCCAAAACCCTCCACTTGAGAACACCTAGGTCGAAACTGGCGGTCCCACAATCTTTTTCCATGCAATCTGCAAAGGTTGACCTGTAATCACCCCCAAAAATAGCCTACTCTGACTCAATAGTTTCCTTAACATCTTGCTCTGTTTCAATAATTTCCTTTTCCACCTCTAGTAGATCCGAGAAAAAACGCCTGTGTCAACAACATCTCCGACTTATTTTCCGGTGTGCCGGAAACTCAGCTACGTCAAGCCCATCATCCTCACCAGCTACAACCTGATCCACCAAGACCTCCGGAGCCTTATGAGATTTGACACCCTCAGTAGAATCAAACAACTTCACCTCCCAGGAAAATTAACCCTCACTGAAACATTCAACACAAACTTAGGTGCCCAATTCACATGTGATTCTGTGATTCAACAATTTTATGCACCGCTACAACTTCCGTATTGATTCTACGCCCGGACTTGACTAAAATTCCTGACCAACGTGAAAGACAAATCCCCATCTTCACTACAAACCTTAGCACCTGCCACCACCTCTCCAAAACTTCCTGCTATGGAATCGAAAATAAAATTATCCCACAGATTCCTATTTGTAAATCGGTTTTGAGTAAATTTATAACGAGACGTAGATAAACATAAGTATATAAACTTGAAATATTATAAAACATATTATTTCAAGAGTTATGAGAGAAAAATATATAATAAAATACTAGGTTTGTGTTTTGATGACTTGTACATCCATATTCGCAACTAGATTTTGAGTATCGTTTATATCAAGGCACACATAAAATTGAACACTTTACAACGACATACTCACAACTTTATAAACGTTGTATCTTAAAAGTCTTAAAAAAGAAAGGGAAAATGTCACAGAATAGTAACCAAGTTTCAAAAGTATTCTAATTAGGTCACTCGTATTGTTTTTGTCCAAATTAGATAACTTAACATTCAAATCGAGTCATGTCCTTTTTCCATGTGTCAAGAGAAAAATGAAGCATAAGATGCTAGGGTCGGATTATATTAATATATGAAATTTTATTTATTAAAAATATAAACACTTTAATTACATTAAAAATTGAAAAAACAAGTTAAAATTCCCGTCATCACTGGACGTTAGCATCAAATGAAAGGGAAAAAAGAAACAAAAATTCACATCACCATGGTTACCTATGAAATGGATGAGAAAACCTTTAATTTTAATAAAAAATGAATGTTGAGTGACCTGATTAGAACACTTTTGAAACTTGAGTGACCTAATTGGAACACGTTTAAAACTTGGTTACTATTCTACAAAGTTACCCCAGAAAGAAAATATATTTATAAGCAGTTATAATAATATGAATAATAGAATAAAAAATAAAATTATATCGATCTATTGTTTGTAAGGATAAAGGAGCCACACATTATGGTAGTATTGTAATTTAATCGTAACAAAAATACATATAATGCTACGTAAGATGATATTTAAAAATATTTTCAAGTTAAATCAAATAAACAATTTTCAATATAAACTAATTTATGGTAAACACTAAAGCAATCTTGTCTAATAATTATAAATGATGATAAGTTTATTTTTATAAAAATTATGAATAAGACAATTGTACGAATCAATGAAAATGTGTACAAACCTGTATATTAGTTTAAAATATAAAGTTTCATTTCTATTACATCCAATTTTATGAATTACGAAGGCGGAAAACGAAAATAAATACGATACGAATGTAAATTGATTAATTTTTTGTACTTAAAAGCTTCCAGAAAAGTCTTAAAATATCATCAAGTTTAAAATTATGTTTAATAAAATATTTAAAAAATAAAAATAATGATAATGATACATCTCATGTCCACACCTTAATTTTCACGTGCGTAGTCTTACTATGAGACATGTGACTAACCAGGATTAGACACTATTCATGCTGAACCAACCATTTTAAATTCAGTGTTTTAGTATATTGTATATCTATATATATAACTTATAATATCTATATATATATGGTTAGGTTTATTTGTTGAACAATCCTCTTGATAGTTAACGTGTGAACTAATCAATCTTGATGATGAAAATACATAGTGTTGATGAAAATACACTTGTGTATTTTTCGATTTGATAATCTAAATCAATAGCAGATTTGATTCACAGTTCACAAATACACTAGATGTGCACTTAGAGAACCCCACCCACATAACCCTACATTATATTATAAATAATATAATATTATATGATAAGATCAGTAAAATAATATTGAAAAAAAAGCGGCCTTCCGCGAATTTTTGACCATTTTTTCACACCCTAGATTAAAAGTTATAAAGACTGCGTAAAAATATTAAAAAAAATCGAAGTGGTTTTCGGCCGTTACGGGCTGTAAAAATGCGATGACATAAGCATGACATCACCTTTTACAGCATTTACGGCTGCTGTAAATGAAAAAAACCATTTTTTTTTAAAAGTTGATTTTTTAGGATTTTTGGTAAAAAAAAATGTTGTAAAAACCTTTTGTAAGGCTGAGTTCTCTAAGTTCTCATAATTGTATGAGTTTTCATTTTACCCTAACCATATATATATATCTATATGATAAAAACTGATTTTTTATAAATAAAAAAAATCCCTCGGCGCTTTTTATTATTTTTTTGTTACAAAACGTTCGGTAGCATGTAACTTATATTCCTAATTTTTTAGTAAAAAATAAATCTGTTACATAAAGTTTTCTTAAGTTTTCTTAACTCAAGTATGTTTTCTTTCTATCTCTCACCTTATATATATATATATGTGTGTTTTTCTTAATATATCGTCAAGTTTATAATAATGTTCCATAAAATATTTAGCATATATAATAATGATAATGATACATCTGATGATCAAACACAACTTCTAAATGGTTAATTCATGTTAATCTTGTCTAATTATTATATGTTTTTTTTCTTTTTTGAATAGACGGCAACTGTCTAATTATTATAGATTTTTTTTTTGTTTGATTGGAGGGCGACTAACATATGAGAAACTTGGCTTAATTTACATATAAAGTTTGGATATCAGTACATTAAGAAATTTTGATTATTCCTTTTCATAACTTTTTAGTTTTATAAAGTAATGAAGCCTTAACTTTCATGGTGTTAATCGTGTAACGTTTAACATGTTAGCTTGTTAACGGAATTATTATATATTTATTCATGCTAAAACATATATAGTAACTCGGAAACTGAAAATCTAGTAATTCAAAGACGATGGAGTGTAAACAGGTCAAACATTTAAAACGAGTTGTAAATAGGTTAAAATGTAGCTAATTTTTAAACTGATTAGTGCTTTTATATGGAATCATAGTCCGCCTATTTAGTTTACACAACCTGTCACAATAGTTTAATTCAACCATATGACCATTATTGAATGTAATACAAATGCAAATTATTAGGAAACTAGATCCATACAATACAAATGCTTTTAACAAACGACTCAATCTTGCTCATAAAACGTGCTCTCTAATTCATCTCTAGATATGGAAATAAACGCATCCATTTGTTTAGCAGGAAGTGAGATACCAATTTCAATATCAGCAGGTGAATCTTTGCACGCGTTAACCGAAATAGACCCGTTGTAATCGATAGATGGAGTCTCATGCTTTTTCGGCTTCCCCCATCCAAAATCCACATCATAAATCTTGATCTTTGGGGTTCCAGACACCCCAATCGTCAGCATTGGATCGTAGGCTCTCTCAAGCCATGTATCAGCATCGTTCGTCGGTGCATCATTATTTTTTATGGTCTCACTTAGCGCCTTTCCAAATACTTCAGCAGCAGTAAGAAATCCTTTGTTACCTGCTAATAGTGAGCTTTTTGTTGGTGTACAAAAACATGGTCCAAGACAATTACCAAAATAAGTTTGAGGGAGTGGGGGATGGATTCTGGATCTCCAATCTACAGCACACATAAACCTTTCTAGATCATCATCGGCTACTTGCCCACCAATTCTAGCACGCGATTTGGCTATGCAACTCCATACATAAGCACATGCCACCGAAAACGATGACACATATTCAAGTGTTGGCAGTTGGGTCAATAACCATTTCTTTAACCGGCTTATATGTGCTTGGGTTAAAACAAGTGTGGCTCGAGCCTTATCGGTGTGACCAACAAGCTGAGGTAGTTTGTATCCCTCATCAATGCCTTCTATCCCAGGTTGATTAAAATAAATTTCATCTAAAGATTCTGGATACTTGATCACTCTCTCATAGAACGGCAGAGAGTTACTTGCTAGAAATAACTCATCCGTACCATGCTTAGCGATCGATGTCCACGCGTTCAAGAAGTTAAAGCGTGTGATCGCGTCACAAAGGCAGTGGTGGTTCGTGAGCCCCATTGCGATCCCTTTATTCGGGAAAATTGTTACTTGCACTGTGAATAGTGGGATAGTAACATAATTGGATACCTTTGATGGCTGTCCCAATCCAGGTATCAGTGGATAAAACTTGTGACTTTCACGAAGATGATTACCTGTGAGATCGTCAAAATCAAGACTACTTTCTGCGAAGGTAAGCGCGACAGAATCACCGTCAACATGGCGGATTTCGGGTCTTTTTACATTGGACAAACGTTTTTGATTAGGATACACAATCAGGTTCCCTGCGAATGGGAAAAAGTGTTGAAGAGTAATGGATAATGAGTGTTTAAGTTTGGGAACAATTGTTTCGATGAAATATGATGTAGGATGAGGGAACTCGTAAAAGAAAACTTGGTGGACTGGGAAGAAGAGTAGCCATACTGCATCAAAGAAAGTAAGTGGTAGAGATCTGTCACCGATGGTGGCAGGTGGTGGAGATATTCGACACTTTTCAAGAACGTTCAACATATCCATGCCTGAATTGTTGAATCTTTTTGTGTGGTTTGGTTTGTGTCATTGTTTTTACCTAGTACAGTTATATATAATGATTTCAACACCACCAACTAACACGCCTCTCAACAGTGTAATTAAATTTTAATCATTAACGTATTACTAAATTTCACATTATTTAGGTAGGCTCTTATCATCTACATTATATTTATTGGGCAAAAACGAGATGTTTAATAGCAGTTATGCCACCAGGAATTTATCAACATCATCTAGCTGATTTTGTTTGTTTGATGGTCTCAAGCTCTTTCCCATTATTTAATCATTTGGTCAAGTTTATTTTACTTCTTTTAAAGTAATCATTTGTATTGTATCTTCTAAAAACCTTTTGAACACCTTCACTTTCTAATGTTTATCGATATAAATACAAGTTCGTCTACATTTTACGTTACGTGAGTTACTTGGTTTTACAAATTCGTGTTTTGTTTTACGTTTTTTTCTCAGTTTGGGTCATTGTTAGCTTGCTACTTAGCACGGTTCAAACTACAACGTTTTAGCACGGTTTTACGCCCCCCGGCCCCGCAACGCATGAGGCTTAAAACTAGTTATATTCTATAGTTGGCTGTGTTCTGAAGTATTAGAGTAAATTATTTTCTTCTTTTTTTTTCTACTTGCCAAATGCTACTCCCTTTACTTTACACCAAATATTCTAAAGTATTTCAGTGTCCAGGTTTGAATCCCCTTTAAAAGGTATGTGCATCTACCAAGTAGTGATTCCACATTAGACAAATGTGGTATAAGCATGATGCATGGTTATAACCGAAATCTAGTTGGCTTTTTGGTTTTTAGTTCCCTAGATTCGAATTCGATTGAATCTAATTCTAGAATAACATTTGTAATTGTAAACAGTTTTAGTTTTTAATTGGTCAATTTTACTTTAATCTATTTTATTTCATTAGGTTACATTAGGTTTTTTTTTCTTTAGTTAATTCACGTTTCTAACCATACTATGTCCCTTGGAATGGGGACGGATAACGTAGTTAAAGTATAAAGAGGGATACAGTGATGTAACTTAACCATAAGGAGCCCTGTTCATATTCGTTTGTTTAGCATTAAACTTGTCCATAAATGATTTACGAACACATATTAAATGAAAAGTAACATACCCCTAAATATAACATATGCACCTTGTTCATTAATGTGTATTCATTCATTAAGTGATTGAACTTTTTCACGAACACAAACAAACAAATATCATTTAAAAAAAATAACAAAAAAACAACATTATTTATCCCAAACATTAGACATAATCACTCTGTGTATGCACTTGATGTAATAATCATAAATATAAGTAAACCAAAATAAAGTCACAAGTTAAGTTAGACATAATAAACATAATGTTTGGAATTAATAAGGTGGATGCTCACGAAAATGCTAAACTGTGATACTGTTGAAGTTCAATGTTGCTATTGTGTAACACCCCAAATTAAATGATAAAAAGTATGGATTTTTTATAGTTTTAGACTTGTTAAATTAAATGGGTTAAAGCCAAAAAAAAGGGAATTCATGAGAAATTGAAAGCTCATAAGGGACAAAAGGGTAAATGTAAGTCTCCAAAATGCGAACCTTACAGTCGGGTCACATCGTTGTATATAGGTAAAAGAAAGTGACTTCATCGCAACGTTTTAACTCAGAATACTCTTGGATTTACAAATACGCAACAGAGTTAAATAAAAAAAAATATGTCATTAAATATTTTGTTTGTTAGTAAACAGTTTAAATCCAAATCATTGATGGGAACCTAACACGTCTTTGGATCGAGTCACGACAAGGTGAACATGACCCGGTTTATATTGCCACCATAAGGCTGCTAATGCCCTGAAGGACTTTGTCAACTACTAACTTTGTCAACCACTTAATTACCCTCGTCAGGCTTTCGTTTACCACTTGCTTAACCGAAGGGTTTCATCACCCCATAATAACTTCGTATCACTAGGATATTGACTATTAGAACTCATGATACTCAGTGGGCAACGTCGGTTATTATGTCGAATAACCGACATCAAGCATCTCAAGGATGCTATAACACAAAATAGCACATAGACACACATAAAATGCCTAAGACATACAAACTTCCCAACAACCACTAACCTGTTACCCTCGTCGCCTACCCTATTTCCTTAAGTCTAAGATCACGCCCTCGTACACATACCAAAATGAAGAACTAGACAATTTACGTGATTAACCTGTCATCGCTAAGTTTTGAATTGCATAATCAACATACCACATAAACACTCCACCACACTAGTCGTGAAATCATTACTAAAAACTACAACACCTTGTGCCACCACAAACACAATACCTATGTAGTAAATATCCCGATATATCACTGATATGTCTGTTATTGGTCCCCGGCCGAGATATCAATGCAAAAAATCGGTACCGAGAATATCGGTTACAACACCTTGTGCCACCACAAACACAATACTATGTAGTAAATATCCCGATATATCATATATTCAGTTGCCAAAAAAAATCAGTACCGAAAATATCGGTACCGATTCAGTGATATTGACCGATACATCACTGATTTTCCCGATATCAGTACCTTTCTTCTTATTCTATCATTCGTCTTTCTTCTTATTGTTGCTATTAATGTTTTAAGTCTTAATTGGTAGTTGTTACCATTAAATGTTAGTTTTTTAAGTCTTAGTCAGTTCCTACTTGCTACAATTGTTAGTGTTTTGAAAGTTGCAGGTTAATTTGTTAATGGTAGGAGAGTATAATTTAGCATGATATCAAAATTACCGATATCCCACAATGATAACTCATATCTCAAATATTAGTCCTCGATCGATATCCGATATTTTACCGCATAATCTACTTAGCACAATACCCTGTGTTTAGGGTTTTAAACGAACGGAAGTTCAGCGAATAGTTCATGAAACGTTCGAGGGGAAATTCTCATATGTTTATTCATTTAATAAATGAAAAAACATGAACAAGAAATTTTGTTCACTAAGTTAAACAAACGAATATGAACAGAGGTTTTGTTCGTTCGTTTATGTTTGGTATTGTGTCATTTATTTTCTGTCGTTTATGTTTATTTGTATTTGTTCATTTAGTGGTTTTTTAAGTTATATTTTAATTTTATTTGGTTTAATTTTAAAAATTTCAGACCATAGTTATACTCTACACCTTCGTCAAATATCCCCCATTTGACCATTTCAATTTCAGTTTGTGGTAAAGTTTGACCAACATCTTATCTTTTGTGTTAACTATGTTTATGATAATTATGTCAACTATATTCATATAGATATGTTAAGTACTTAGTTAATTTTGGTGGATTCTTCATAAGCTTTATTTCTGATGAAAATGCAAACTGTATTTTCAAATGAATATATAACATTCACTTGTGTTTTATGAACATTTGTTTGTGTTCGTTTGCATTCATTTACGTTTGGTAAGTGTTCATGAACAGTTCATAAATATGTTCATTTCCTTAATGAACGAACACGAACAAGAGATCTCGTTTGCTATGATTTCATGAACCTTTCATGAACATGTTCATTCCTTAATGACCTTGTTTGTGTTCGTTTACAACCTTGCCCTTAATAAGACGTCGCATGCCTATGCAACATTAAACACACGAAATTCACCCATACATCATAAAAATAGTTTGACCATGGTAGAATGCTTAGCAAACATCTTAACATCAAAATCATCGTTTAATCAAAAGTAGGTAAACCATGATGTTTATTAAACATTTCAAGTAAGCATGTACGCTAGCCCTGAAAACATATAAATATGGGGATTAGACCTCACCAGTTATGAAGATCATACACCCACACTGCAAAGCATCCACACATGCTCGAAACCCAAATATGTCAGTCACACAATCAAAGATCAATACACGGCCAATCATGCATTTATTAGTGCACAAATAACTCCATGTCGCACCAAACCCCTAAGCTCAACGAACCCAACTCTTATGAAACCTAGTTTCATGAATAACACCAATCGAGTCGTCCGACCCATTTGGAACCCGAATACCCAATCTGGATCCTCCGATGCACCTACGTACACCCCATTCAAACCTAGCTAAAACCCTAGTCACCATCGACCATCTATGTCACCACCGCGATTACAATCACCGACCGATAACACCACCATTTTTCCTCACTGCCGTTCCATTCCATTGCCAACATCACCGCCTCATTTCATCGCCTCCCTATTGCCAATCCCACATCCACGGCACTGCCATCATAGCCCAACACCATCTCTAGCACCACCGTCGTCGTTAACCTTCATCACCCACGTCATTATCATCGATCACCAACTCCCAATCATCACCGCCACACCACCATTCCGTGAAACCACCACCGACAGCCGTCACCATCACAGTCGACCACCTCGTCGGCCACTACCTTCACCTTATCGTCGCCTCCAATCACCAAACACCACCACCATCACCACCACTCTAACACTCACTACCATCATATACCCCCCTTATAACTAAATAAACAATTAGGCCCAAGCCCTAGCTGAACCTCATGCAATCCTAAAGACAGAAACACAACTAAGAGAAAATTGGGAATTACATTTTTAATTGATATGGTCATTATATTGTATGAATTATGAATAATAGCTCTACTCTTAACAACTATACTCTATGGCCTTAGGTTTCTTTATTTAAGAAAATTAGATAAAATCTAATATCATATACTTTAATTTTGTTTTCATTTATTAAATATGTTTCGAAATACTTTCAATAAAAAGCATACGAATCGAACCGAAGACTTGTCGATGCCTTTTTCCTATATTACGACTTTAGTTTTTGGGATCGTTTTCTTGCTCCCGCCGCAAATATTATCATTCCACTAGGTCCAAATTTTTTTTGGGGATACCCTTGAAATTTTCTTCTAGTTCCGCCACTGACGTGTACATATCGGTGGTTGACATTGTGTAGAAGGAGGGGGTGAGGGTGCCCATTTATGGGCGGGTTTCGGTGGTGGTGCGACTTTTAGGGATGGCTTTGGTAGTGTGGTTTTGTGGGCTTGTTGTGGTGGTGTGGTGGCGGAAGCTAGTGGCGATGAGATACGGGTTTGGTAGTCGGTTAGGATCGCTCGGAGCTCATTGAAGATGGTTAGCAATTGAGACTCGAGTCTAGCAAGGGATTCCTTCATCCATTGATAGTACTCGGTCTTGGATAGAGGTTGAGAAACCATGGTTTAGGGGATCACGACGACTCTGATACCACTATTGTAGTCCCAACGGTTTCGTTTGCCAAAAGAAACTAGGGAGAACACTAGATAAAAATTTAGAGAGATAATTTGAATGGATTTTCTGCTTATTGATGTGGTTCCAACGTTTAATGGTTGGCCAAAACAAATAGGGAGAAGACAAGAAAGAATTTTAGAGGGATATAATGATCAATTTTATTCTGTGTATCATTCTACAAACCAACAATCCCCTTTCAAAGGAAACAAAATCAAAATAACTAACACCCCACTACTTCCTAATCCTACGTAACATGAGAATATGGGCATTCCCACTATCTCTTTATTTTCCCACATGTTAATTAACATAAACTTAGAAGTACATAAAGAAATGATAAAGGAATTAAATTTATGCATAGAACCAAAGGTGTGGCACGTAACATTCCCTCCCGCTCAAAACAATCCTTGTCCGCCAAATGCTGAGTTGAAACAATACTAGCAATCACATTTAGCCATAAAAATGTCTTTATCATCTCCTGCAACTAGTCCTTTTGAACCAAAGCACAAGTCTCTTTTCTTCTACACACCACTTTTCATGGCTATAAACACTAATGGCATAAAAAGATCTTCCGTCTTTTGGTAATCAAGGATGGGATTGTCCCTTTGGGTTGAGTTAATCTTGCCCACCATGGAGGATGGGAAAAAGGTCTTAGGTACCAAAGGAAAGTGGTTCTGTTTTGACGGCATAAAAGAAGGGGACGAAGTAATGTTTGGGTGTCTCGATTGTGCTGCGACAATGGATGTGGGTGGTGTTGTGACTTTCGGAGTAACGGCTCGGAACGGAGGTGATGTTGATGCGGGTGACAGAACAGGCGATGCGGTAGTGGAAACGAGTGGTGGAGGTGTAGAAGATTGGAGGGCTTCCTGAGCGATGCGAATCGATCAGAGCTCACTAAAAAGGATTTGCAACTGAGACTCAAGTTCCACAAGGGATTTTTTTCATCCACTGATAGAACTCGATTTCAGATAGAGTTAAAGTTGGGAATTTTTTTAAAAACAAATGATGTTTTATATGAGTTTTTGGGGAAAATGGTGTTCTTGGATCTGGGTATGTTTGGGTTGGCTACTTCATCAATTTTTGATTAGTGGTGGTCCTACATACAAATTGCGCCTTGGGAGAGGTATTGAGATCATTTATCTCCACTCTTATTTGTTCTAGATATGGATTGATCACATGTAGCTATTAACGACATTGTAGATGAAGGTTTATTTGAGGGTCTCAGATTGGGAAAGATAAATTTGTCTTTCTCACTTATTATATTTAGATGATGTCTTGATTATGCGGGATGGTGTTTAAGAATATCATAAGTATTGTTACGGCACTTAATTGTTTCGACTTGGGTTTAGTATTGAAGATTAATCTTCCTTCATAAGTCAAGTATGTATGGTTTGGGGCTCCCGTTAGATGAAGTGGAAAGGTCTGCAGGATTTTCTGGTTTTAAACATGATGATATATGTCTATTAATATATTTGGGGATTCTAGTTGGGACTAATACGAGTAGATCTCCTGGACGGCATGCTATTTTTTGGAATTGCGTTCTAGACTATCGAAATGGAAAGTAGCTATGCTTTTTATTGGAGTTAGATCCGTGCTCATCTCTTATGATCTTAGTTTTAGTGGTATCTCCTATTGTCATTTTTTAACGGTAAATTTGGATTACTGACGACCCACTGGAGTATCATCGTGTCAACAGTGGAACCACCCGATCATATCCATCCTTACTAGACATAATGCATATACATCAATTCAGAAAAATCAATAAATATGGGAAAACCCCTTTTGTAGGAATCGAGCCCAGGACCTATTGGTCTCAAAGCTTTATCCCACCCCTAAAATGCAATAGACTATAAAGGCATGGGCTCTTATTGTCCTTATTCCATATGCCTGTGCAGGTGAAGAAGAAATTAAAGGCAATTCGGACGAAATTTTCTTTAGGACTTGGTGAAAAATAACATGGGTCAAATAGGATTTGGCGTTACGGATAAAGAGAAGGGGGTTTAGAAATTGGTGGTTTGGACGGTTTTAATTTGGCTCCTCATCATAAATGGAGGTAGAGGTGTTGGCCCAGGCGGTTCAAACAATCGTATCAACAAACACGAACACGAGATATTGGGGGATAAACCCGCAACTCTTTCTATTCAATCAAACGAACATACGAAACTTACAAAGAAAAGGGACACGTAAAAACAATAACCTAGACCCCTACTTATAGTATTATTAAACCTGCTCTCCAAAACAATAACTTTTTCTAAACCAATTACAATATAATTACCTAAAATAAATGAAACTTTAATAAAACTAATTATGTCGATCTTTACTTTGGTCCTTTAACTTTCAACTCATACGAGTTTTAGGATTAACTTTCATTGGTAAATAATTATGATGTGTTATGGAGTTTGGAATAGAATCTTCTATTTTTGCTTGATGCTTAATGATACTGGCATTATTTCATTCTCTTTTTTGAAAAAGAAAGTGAGTAACCAAGAAACTACTCGAATTTGGCCAGGTTGTTGTTAGGTAACTTGACTCTTCCTTCTAGATTTCTAAGAATTTATTACTTGGAAATTGAAAAGGATTGTGTTATAACTAATCGTTGGTGTGTGATGGTGATCGGAGGAGACACCAAGAGGGGCCCGAAGCTTCTCAACTAGCTGGTTTAATGGATCATTTGAAATATATAATATTTTTTTTCTGATTTAAGGTATACGTGGGTTTCAAATTTGGGAGTTGACGAAGACTCTTCGGATAATTCTTCTCGATCGTAATAATCCTACTAGTTGGAATAGATTTATCCTAAGAATTGTCAACATCCTTTCTTTATGGGTTCTTTTGTATTGACTTCCGTTATATGTGGTAGAGCTATCCCATTAAGTTAGGGGTATTTCAATTTTTTTATCCTGTGTAATCATACAATAAAAAAATCGATAATAAAGAAAAATTTGTTTTGGGGATTGGCCTATGTTTATCAATTGGGAGTCTTTCAATTATATTACTTAATTTGAGCTTAATTATTATACAAGTTTGGTGTTGTAAAAGGTTTGGTCTTATAAAAATTTAGAATTTTAATATTTAATAAATTAAAGTATCATATATTTAGAGGTATCCCTGTATTTGTTCAAGGGTATCTTTTATATAAAACAGAAAAAATTACACTATAAAAACGGGGTTGAGTCGTTAGCCCGTCAAACCCCTCATCATATTATACCTCCGCCACTGCCCGTTACGAAACAATCTTGCTAATAGACATATCATTGTTTCTTTGGTACTGTATTCTTTATGTTCTAAAAGATTCACAATCAACACTCTTACTTTATCCCTATTATTACATTAAAAAACACAACCTTTTTCTCTCTTATTTTCAATCTAGCTAATAGAGATATCATTGTTCCTTTGAATTCATTTATCATGTAATTAGAGATTATGTTATTGCTTTTAGGGTCTCGTTAGCGGTTGAAAATTGGTTGCAAGTCGACTTTCATGTGGCATCTAATCCAAATTATAATATTTAATATAATTTTTTTTCCATTTAAGAGATACGTGGGTTTTAGATTTGGGAGTTGACGAGGACTTTTCGGCTAAAGAGGCAGGGAGACATATTGACCGAATAATGCTGCTCAATGGAAATAATATATCCTACTAGATGGAATAGATATATCTCAAGAAATGTCAACATCCTTCCGTTTTGGGTTCTTTTGTATTGTATTCCGTTACGAAACAATCCTGCTAATAGAGATATCGTTGATCCTTTGGTATCATGTCCTCTATGTTCTAATCAAGTTTAATTCATTTATCTTCTAATTGGAGATTGTGTTATGCTTTTAGGTCTTGCTTGCGGGCAAAAAATGGTTGCAAGTCGAATTTCATGTGGCGTCTAATCCGAATTGTATTATTTATTAGTAATTGTTTTTTTGTTAGACCGTCTCGGTTGTTGCTTGTTGAGCCTTCAATTCAATCAGTAGTTTATAAATATGGAATCTATGCTTATAACATGTATTAACAATGTATTTTACTATGGTTATCTTTGACATGAAGCTTTTAGGAAGCTTCTAACTTTAAGCTTTTAAGAAAAAAACTCGTACTCAATAAAAAATCTTGTTTAATTGAAGGAGGTCGAAACTTTTAGATTAGGAGCTTGAAGCTTTTGGTTGAACACTCCTACTAGTAGCGTTTAGAAGAAGCTACAAGCTTTTATGAAAAAGTTGACTATTTTAACCTCTTAAAATAATAAACTTTTTTAGTGCACCAACTTTTAAGGAAAAATTGTCTATTTTAACCTCTTAAGATAATAATAAACCTTTTTAGTGCACAAACTTTTTAATTTATTTACGAAAGATGACGAAAAATTAAATTCTTAACTTGAATGTGTTTAGATGATTTAATTGGATTTCTTTTTGATACACCAGTATGACACGCTCGATGAAGGGAAATTAAAGGAAGTTCTAGAAAAGTAAACTAAAGAATAAACAAATAAGGGCTGCAATTAATTTAGGGTTTGGAATTATTGAAAAGAAAACAAATAAAGAAGGGGATAAGGCATGACCTACTTCAGTCACTGTGAAGGTTTTTAGGCGGCAAAATTAATTAATGAGAGCGAAGGACCTCAATGCATACATGATCCGGTCCACCTCAGGTTTAGTGTTACTCCAAAGCCTAGGTTGACTTTAACAGGCTGTTAAACGAGGCCCATGTCAATATTGGCATCGGACTTATGTCAATATTGGCATCGGACTGAAATCGTGACAGTCGTGATATTTAATTGGGGGCCAGCTCAGGTTTTTTTTAGTTATCTTTATTTTTTCAATTTTATTAGGGGCTTTTAGAAGCTTTAGCTTTAGGGTATGTTTGACATTAAGTTTTTAAAAGCTTCTAGCTTTAACCTTTTAAGAAAAAGCTCATACTCAATAAAAAGTATTGTTTGGTTGAAGGAGCTTAAAGCTTTTAAGTTAGGAGCTTAAAACTTTTGGTTAAACGCTCCGGTAGCGTTTAGAAGGAGCTACAAACTTTTCAGAAAAAAAATGACTATTTTAACCTCTAAATATAATGAACTTTTTAATGCAACAATATTTTAATGCCCATTTTGGCAATTTTATTAAAAGCTCCAGCTACTCTGCCAAACACTTAAATATATCTAAAAAGCTACAGCTACTAGTTACAACTATCAGCTACCAGCTTCCAGCCACCAACTTCCAACCACCAGCTACTTTTGCCAAAACATACCCTAAGGTTTTTAAGAAAAAGCTCCTACTCAATAAAAAACCTTGTTTGGTTGAAAGAGCTTGAAACTTTTGGTTAAACGTTCCTACTAGTAGCGTTTAGAAGGAGCTACAAACTTTTAGGGAAGAAATGACTATTTTAACCTCTAAAGATAATAAACTTTTTAATGTACCAACTTTTTAATGTCCATTTTGGTTATTTTATTCATTTTATTAAAAGATCCAGCTACTCTGTCAAACACCTAAATATTCTAAAAAGCTACAGTTACCAGCTACCAGCAACAGCTTCCAGCCTCCACCCTCCAGCCACCAGCTTTTAGCCACCAGCTACTTTTGACAAACATACCCTATATATCTAAAAAGCTACAGCTATCATCTTGCGGCCACCAGTCAACAACAACTACTTTCGTCAAACATGCCCTGTATATACTTGGTTTTAGTTTTATATTTACGTTAAAACTTAAAAGATTAATATACACCTACTTTTAGTTTTATCAGCAAACTAATATAGCATATATAACTATTTTTAAGTTATTATTACTTATACATTATAAAAGTATAAAGTTCAATGTTATCAAAATTATTGTGCTCAGTACATAGTACTGTCTGGTGTTTGGTAGTTTTGTGGACGCTAACATTTTGCTAAAAATTTGGTTGGTAAATTCAATATATGGTGGAGAATCACCTTCTGGAAGAAGCAACTTTTATATTATGTGTATTTTCCATGCTTTAGAAAATTAGAGAGATATTCATTTTAATTAGACGGATTAATTTGGTAGTCATTTAGATTAGTTTTTATACAAATGACGTTTGACATTATAATTTTGCTTATGTAACGATTGAGATCCAACCACCACAAAGTTTTGAGATATAAGTAGTAGGATTATCCGGGCATTGCGACGGTTGATATCGGTTTGATTCACTACAACGTCGGTATGATACTAGCATTAGATATAGCAACCAATATTAGTGTCAATTATATTTGGTTAGAATGAATTTTGTTCGTCATGTCACCGATAGGAAGGTTGAGAAAACCATATAAGGGAAACAGCTACGGTCTTGTTGTTGTTCGAATGATATCGACTCGGTTCATCACAGTAAATATTAAAATAATAAGTTAGATTTGACCGGTCCGCTTTTGAAAAAAAACTGTTATCCTCACATTGATAAAAATAAGCACGTTGCATTATATTATTACAATAACGTAAGGGTAAACGTCGTTACTTTATTTAAAAAGAGCTAATCCGTTAAGTAGCGTTGATGACATCTTCGTTTATGCTTTTATTACATGTACCTTATCATTCACAACTTGATTCTAAATAAAACTTATATCAAAACGTAAATAGAATTAAGTATGTCGCAAATGTATAACCGGAGTTTTATAAAATAACGAACTTTAAAAGTTACAAAGAAAAAAAAATATCTTTAAAGTCATTATAATAATTATAATAAAAAGGTTAAAAGTTATACTTAAGATTTTTAAGTCTCCACTTTTTAATATATCAGCTTGGCATGATACCGACACTCGTTTAAAGTAATCAATATGCACAAACGAATGTATTTTACATTAAAAACGTACTATAAAAGCAAATACCGATATCGGTTCCAATAATAACAATAACGAATGTGCCTGTACCATTTCTGATTATAACAATATTGGTAGTCATGCCGGCATCGGTTCAGTTCGCCACATTACTATTTTGAATAAAACTCTTTTTTCAACAAAGTTTATGCAGTAATGCCGAGAAAAAAAGTATTAAACACAATCGCGTATTCAACTTAAAAAAGATAAATAATGAACATGAGTCATCGTAGAAAAATCAAATCAAATTAAATTAAACTAAATGGTTAAATGTTTATATTATTATTATTACTATTATTATTATATATTATTATTATATGTCCGGTGATTGTTTATAAGTAGACCCAACATTTATAAAACTTAGTGTTCTCCAGAAACAAAATACAAATGTCTACCGAGGGGGTCTTGACCATTCTTGAAAAATGTCGAATTTCACCACCGCCCCACACCGTAGGCGAAAGATCACTGCCACTCACTTCCTTCGATTTGCCATGGTTACTGTTCCACGCAGCTGTTCACCAGCTTTTCTTTTATGATTTCCCACATTCCAAATCCCATTTCATCCACACAATTGTTCCAAAACTCAAACACTCGTTGTCCATAACTCTTCAACACTTCTTTCCCTTTGCAGGCAACATGATCATGTTTCCTAGCGAAAATCATTCGGGTGTCGTTAGGAAACCCGAAATCCTTCATGTCGATGGCGATGCAGTCGCCCTTACGTTTGCTGAGTGTAGTCTTGATTTCCATGATCTCAAAGGAAATCATCCTAGAGATTGTAACAAGTTTCACCCTTTGGTACCTCAACTTGAAAGTGCATTTAAAGTATCCGGCTTAGTGAAAATCCCAGTGTTTTCAATTCAAGTAACAATATTCCCGAATTCCGGGATTACCATCGGGCTCTCAAATCATCACTCACTTTGTGATGCAAGAACGCGATATAATTTCTTGATGGGGTGGATATCGATTGCTAAACATGGCAGTGATGAGCTATTCTTAGCTAGTGGATCGTTGCCATTTTACGATAGGGTGATCAACTACCCTAATTCCTTAGATGAAATGCTTTTGAGTTTACCACCAATTCGAAATATTGATGAAAACTACAAGGTGCCGCAGCTTGTTCCCCAGCCCGATAAAGTTCGAACAACGATTGTCTTGACAAGATCACAAATCAATAGGCTAAAGAAATGGCTCTTGGTTCAACTTCCAACAATAAAATATGTATCTTCGTTTGTTGTAGGATGCGGTTTCGTATGGAGTTGTATAGCCAAATCGCGTATTCTTATTGAAGGAAAGAAGGGCGAGTATGAGGTCGAACGGTTTGCTTGTATGGCTGATTGGAGGAGTCGTTTGGAACCCCCGGTTCCCCCAACTTATTTTGGCAATTGTACAGGGTTATGTATGGCTATAGCAAAAACCACTTCATTAACAGGAAGCAATGGGTTTCCAACAGCGGTTGAGTTACTAGGAACCGCTATAATGGAAGCGTAAACAACAAGGAAGGGTTCTTTGAAGATATGGAGACATCCTTGGAGAAGGGACTTTCGCAAGCTCCAACGATTGGTGTTGCAGGAACACCAAAACTCAATGTTTACGAGGTTGATTTTGGGTGGGGGAGGCCCAAAAAGTATGAGACTGTATCGTTAGATTTCAATGATTCGATATCTGTTAAGCAAGCGAAGAAGCATCTGATGATCTTGAAATTGGACTGTGTCTTCCTGCTAAACAAATGGATGCTTTTATAACCATATACATAAACGAATTAGAGAGCATACTTTCTGATCAAGTCTAATGTTTCAATCTGCATGTAATGGTTATTAGTTGTTAATTTGCTTTTCTTAGTTCAGATATTGTAGTACTCGTTTGCGATTCTAAGTTGTTATCTTTGAACTTCCAGCAATTTTCTTTAATATATACTTTAGAAACTTCATCTTCCAGCAATTTTCTTTAATATGTACTTTAGAAACTTCATCTATGAGGCTATAAGATTGTCTTTTGATTTATAATCCAGTTTAATTTAAGCGATTTTCTCGTCAGGATGGAAATATTATTTTGGGGATGAATTTATCTTTTAACTATTCAAAAATTCGTGTTTACTTCCAATACCTATAGATTAAAAGAACTTAGTTTCTTTGTTTCATAAATGATTTATAAATTTTTTATGTTAGTAAGATTGCTAATACAAAAATATAAAGTTAAATGTCATTTTAGTTTTTGTGGTTTGGGTCATTTTGTCAGTTTAGTTTAAAGGTTTCATTTTTTCTCTGTGGGTCCGAAAAGGTTTCATGTTGCCATTTTAGTCTACTGAGTTAACTTCTTTCATTTTTTTTCTGTTAACAAAAAGACAATTCGGTCATTTTATATGTAATTCTGTTAACTAGAAGGGCATTGCGGCCGAATAAATAAACTGGATTGCCCTTCTCGTTAATAGAAAAAAATTGATGAAGTTAAACCAGTGGACTAAAATGGCAACGATGAAACCTTTTAGGGCCCACATGAAAAAAATAAAACCATTGGACTAAACTGGAAAAATGACACAAACCACGAGTACTAAAATGGCATTTAACTCCAAATTATATATATATATTATATATATATATATTATATATATAATATATTAATATAGGGTAGGGATCCTAAAAGAAATCCACCCTATTTGAGAAACTTGACAAGCCTTCTGAACCACACATTTATCTAAGCTTTTCATAATATACACGTATAGTTTAAAATTAACTATATACATAGTGTATATGAATTATACACACACGTATATAGTCAATTTTAAACTATACATATGTGTATATTACGAAAAGCTTTAAGAAAATGTGTGGTCCAGAATGCTTCTCAAGTTTCTCAATTAGCCTAATGCTTCTCACATGGTTCTAATCCTATATATATATATATATATATAATATATATATATATATAAGTTCTTTACTTAGGTTTAGGGGTGTGGGGTTCATCCACGGGACGGCGAGCCAAGTCGAGGGCCGGCTACACCGCATGCCCCCTTGCCTCGTCGCATCACCATCATCTCCCCTTGGATGTTCTCGTCGGGCCTCCAATTAAAAAATATAACCGCTGAACGGCTCTTAGTATAAAAAAAAATAATAATAATAATTACTTTTTTCCTTTATATATACTAACCATTTATTCCATTTTTTCATACAATCTCAACTTTTATTCATCCCTTTATTTTTATAAATACTAGCCATGGACCCTACAATCAAAACAACCCAAATCCAAATATTTTCTCGTTAGCCGCCTTCACTTCAACACTCGATGTGAAATGGTAGCCATCGCAATTTTCTTTTGCGGGTTTCTAACAAACTCCAATGCTTTCACTCAAATGAACCAAATGCAATAGATGCAACAAATGTTAATGTGAAATCTGTTTAACTCGCAATTTCAAACGCAACCACAATCGTCACCACAACCGGTAGGATTGTCTCAGGCCGTAGAAGATGAAGTTGAAGAATTTGTGCCCGAAACGCAACCCCAAACTTCCAAACGAAAAAAGTGAAGCATACAACGCGTGTAGCCGTTGATCAAACTTCGAAACCAAACCCCAACCTTGGTCAAAAATCGAAGAGGGTGCATTAGCTAGGATGTGAATTAGTATGTCAAAATGCCCAATTATTTAATACATAACTATCATATAAAAAAATTCTATTTTTTCCAGTAGTTAAATCTTTATTAATAAATTATTCATTTTTCTAGAAGCTTACCTCTTAATTATACTTACCATACACCTTTTCTTTAAATTCTTTAAAATGTTTAACATGAACAAAAAAACATTAACACGACTACGTCAAAACTCGGTTTCAATGGAACAGTGTGAACAATTGACATTACCTACCATTTTCATTCCTAAAGCTTTTTTATGTTTTTTTATTTTCTTTTTTAGATAGATTTATTATTGTTTCGACTTAATTATTAATTTATACGATACTGTTTACGCTAGATCCTACTTTGACGAGTTATCATGTCACAACACGAGTGCGTTGTTAATGTTAGGAAATTTTTTTTACCAACACAATTCTCAAGTAACCATTTTACTTGCAAAATATATCTATTATCTTCATTTCAAAGGTTTTGCATAAGCTTAAGAATTTTCGCATCTTATATTGTGATACTAAAACATTCATATTCAACATCTCGCTAGAACGCGAGAGCTAGCGATAACTCGTTGATATGAATGATCATATGTTTCTTGTGTCTACAAACTCCCATACTTATAACCCTAAATATATGCCATCGAGACATCTAATGAATTGACGTGATGATTCATAATCATCTCTAGGTTTTCCTTTCGACACAAACACCCCTTGACTATACATAATAAACACTAAATACAACCTTAATCTATTCTCATGAATGATTCATGAACATTAACCCCTAAATTAGTATCCAATACTTTTTATCATTCAAATGTTCAGGGAATCATATTCATTCACATCGTCAAAAAGTTATATATTTTTATGTTTGGTCATTGGTGTGAGTATGGTTGTAAAATTCGTTAGGCATTTCCTAGTCGGTCGACCGGAGAGTTGAGACTACTCGGTGTAGGCGGAGAGTACTCGGACATGTTAAATCATAAAGAAATTAGTTTTCAGAAATTAGATATATTCAAATAACAAAAATTTACTAATATTTATATCAAAATACCTGAAAATATATTTATTAATATGATATATATATATATTATAGAAATTATGTTTTATTTATTTTAAGTCAAACTCGCTCGAGTTGACCTACTAGATCCGATTCTGGTCGAGGTTGACCGTTTAAATGATATTTTATCGATTTCGAGTAATTAGGCGGAGTTGAAAAGGTCGACTTGACAGCCTACCTTGTAGTGACGCCTCAGAGAGTACTCAGTCTTGTAGACCTTATTTTACAACCAGAGTGTGGAAGACGGTTGAGCTTCTGTCAGCATGGGCTGAATCAAGCTAGCCCACGTGTGTACGTCAGAAACAAAATGTTTATTGTGGGCTAATTAGACCATGCGTAGTCATGCCCTTTTGGGCTTTTTTTGTGCTAGAACACGCCCAAACACGCCAGGGCTCCACACCCTGGGCGTGTTTGGCTTGAAAACTCGGTTTGGCGTTTTTTGAATCACGCTATGTGCGCATTCATTTGGCCAATCATCCTTCATCTTCCAATGTTATGTCTAATAAGATTTTTTGATGGTTTTTGTTTTATTTAATTATATTACATCTCATTTAACATAATGCCCTACATCCTCACTATACCCATTTTAGGAAACGCCCTATAATGCTCTCATTGCTGACTAGGCTGCCACATGACACAAAATGTTTTAGGGTAGGGCATTATTCACCCAACACTACGCATGGTCTTAACAAAGGAATTGTCTTATTAAAGCGAGCCCACGTGTTCAAAAGAGAAAAGGAAATAAACAAATGATGGAAACCACAAAGTCACAAAGAAGAGGATTAGAACTAGGGTCACTAAATTAATATTTTCACTAAACCATCAAATCAGAGAACTAAACCTTTTCATTTTCAACTTTAAATAAACTACAGTTTTCATCTTCTTCGACCATTTCAAAAACAAAATAACGCATTTCGATCATTGTGACCTTGTTCGACTGTTGGGGGTCATAATTCATAACTATATTTACCAATTTTAATCATCCTTCACTATGTTTTAATTGGTTTCCTTAACGTGCCATCATGTCATAATAAGTCATAAGGAATTAGGGGAGGAGCTTAGTTAGGTAAGGGGTGCCCGGTCCCTTCTTATTTTTCTCTCGCAATCTTTATTTTATCGAGAATTTTGTTTTTTGTCGTGTAAAATATTTGATTTTTAGAAATCCGGCCCATACTGATTTGGATTCAGAGAGTCCAGCCCCTAATAACTTTTTGTTCAAGCTCCGTCACCGTAAGGAATGATAATCGGTTACTAGGTGTTAACAACATACCAATATGATAAATATAGTGTGGGTTTGTAGGCTCTAGACGACACAAGGAGAGGGCGCAATTGGATAGCTGCACTAGCCCTCAGTCCACTTAGTTTATTTTTGGTAAATTATGGGCATTAACCCTAATTAGGAATCTATAAATTGATTTCTTGTATGTGTAATATTTAACGCAATAAAAGAATACCCTAGTTCCCCTTGAACGTGGGTCACATATTGTGGTTGAACCACGTAAATCCTTATGTCGTTTTATTGCTATTGGGTTCGCGTTCAGTTTTGTGTGTGCTTTATTCCTAACATATACAAGATGATAACATAGAAGAGTTAATAAGATTGATGGGGGGGGGGGGGGGAGGGGGGGGGGAACCGGACTCAATAGTAATATACACATGTTAACTACAATTCAAATGTTGCATGTTTCAGTAATTCAAACCCTTAACACCTATGGCTCATGGTTTGACCCAAAAACTATTTAAAACCAACTGCGAGCACTCCTAGATCTCAAACCTTTGTTCAAAACGTTCAAGTTGCAAAGGCAGGACGCTTATCGTACTAATAGTAGTTGGATGTTGCACGTTAAATTGTGATCGTGCTGTGATGCTATGCGCCCCACCGACAAAATCTTTTCGCATGTTTCTATAAGGCCAGTGTCTACAAGTTGGGCAAGAGGAATGTGAGCCTAACCACTTATCGACGCATTGAACATGGAAACCATGGCTGCATTTTGGCAGTATTTTGACTTGTTCTTCGGAAATGAATCACTTAAACAAATTGCACACTCTTTGTCCAATCAGGCAATTTCAACCTTCCCAGTACCTAACAATAGGAAAGGTGTTCAATGCCTTTTTCTTAATGCCAGTGTTTGCTAAAGTAGCTGGTGTGCTTTCGTGGCTAGTGACCGAGTCTCGGCGAAGCAAACATGAGCACCTGAGTACACACCTGATGATCGAGTTCAAACATAAAGAACAAACGAGAGCACATAAAAGCACGGATAGGACCATCACCACATTTGTGTCAAAGCTTTTGTTTACTGTGTATGGGCTTGGTGCTGGTGAAGCTGCTATAGCCTCCACTCCTGTTTTGATGATTGTGGTTGTATGTTGATACCTCAGATCATCACCTAGAAGCTTTCTTGAATGAAAATGGACCATGTTTCCTTGAAAGAGGATCATGGCACGAATGAACATTTTTGCATGTTTTGATTGGTTTGGATTTAAATGTAGATGTTCTTGGAGAAGACTTTGAAGAGAATGTTATATAGTGGAATTGAATATGCCCCACAAAGTATATAGATGCCAATTAATCTCATCATCATCATAATAATAATAATAATAATAACAATAATAATAATAATAATAATAATAATAATAATAATAATAATAATTATAATATTTTGAACGACAAATTTTAAATCATTGACGAAACACTAAAGTATCATCATGCAGAAACACACAATCATATTCATCTCCACTAGGCAATAATACGTATAAACCAATTTAAGTAAAAACAAATTAATCGAAAAACCTCCTTGTGGAATATAATAATAATAATAATGATAATAATGATAATAATAATAATAATAATAATAATAATAATAATAATAATAATAATAATAATAATAATAACTAGAAGATGCATGTGAGATTTTATCTAATTTCTTTTATTCAATTATTTTGGATCTTCCACCAAGTTTTGTGTATTGCCTTTAGTAATAATGGATTCTCTAATCAAGTGGATCCCACCCACTAACTCGAACCGTCAATAATGGCATGCTTACATCTTTTTAACACCATTTTGAAGTTATGTCCAAAGGCCGACTATTCGACCACCGCTAGCAAGCGTAGCACACCCCTGATGCGCAGAAACCTTGTGGAATAGGTAAAACTACGTCCCCCTTAGACTCGAACCTAGGTAAAACCCTAAGCCTAGCCTTCACCGAGATAAGAACAACCACTATGCTATAGTGGAGGACCCAATGGCATGTTTACATGATTTCAGTCATTTTCTAAACCCTCAATCTCCAGAAATGCATTCATCGAAAAGTTAATTCCATAACTATTGCATTTTACACATTTAATCAAAATAATCATTGCGTTTGAAAATATTTAAGAAAACATGGCATAACGCGTAACATGCACAGCTGTCCTTATTTTCTCCTTTATTTTTACTTAATAATAATATCACTCATTTTAAACACACCGAATATGTTAAAAAATTACCTCTTTTGAGAAGAACAATGTTCAATTTTTGAGATATATAATTTAATATAAGATTTAAAGGGAAAAATCTTAGCTGTTAAAAAAAACAAATCAAAGATGTATGGTGTAATTACTAATTTAATTTATTTATTTAATATAATTGTAAATATTAGATCATGTATAGTGGAAGGTGTGGAGCCCCGCCAGGCTGACAACTTGGGAAATAACGCTAAAGGCATTAAAGGCAAGCATGTGAAACTTGATGCGCTTATGGGTGTGAGGAAAGGTTTAAAAGATATTGGTTTTGTATATGGTTTTTATTTGTTTTGCATGATATTCCGAGGCAAGGAATTTTGCTACCTAAAGATGGTGTGGAACGAATCTAGTCACCTACTACGACTCAAACTGGTTAGGATGTACTTACTCGAGACGCTCACGAACTGATTACTTGTTTTATTTGGTGGAGCACCCGACTGTAGGAAGTCAAGAGGCAATCGTTGGTTTCTCGATCCTCTGATGAAGCGGAATATCAGGCTATGGCATCTATGGTTAGTGACGTTTTATGGATGAGGTAGTTATTGTAATAACGCGATGCTTGTCAAGAGGGACCAACACATGTCTTTTGTGATAATCAAGTTGCTAGACACATAGCCAACAACCCTATGTTTAATGAACGTACGAAGCACATAGAAATGGATTGTTACTTTGTGCGAGAGCGATTCTAATCCAAAGAAATACAACCTTTAAACATTGATATTAAGTCTCAGATAGTAGACTTATTCACCAAGATGTTAGGAAAACAACTTCATCTTTTATTTAATAAGTTGGGCGTTCAAAATCTCTTTAACTTTAGAGGGGTAAATGATATTAGTTTATTTAGGGTTATATATGTTTTGGATGATATTTGGAGAAAATGTTATTATTCTAGAGGGGTAAATGATATTAGTTTATTTATGGTTATATTTTTTTGGATGATATTTAGAGAAATGTTATTATTCTTCTAGTAAGGGATCATGTACAAGAGAAGAATTTTGTACGAAGTGTAGGAGACAATCATGAGCACACATTTGTTTTTCTCAATTTAAGAAAGAGAAGGGTATGATGGTCTTTTCTCTCTTTAACTATTTCCACCTTGATTTTCAAACGCTAATAACTTTTTCATCATTAATATTTTAAAAAAACAATTACACCGTATTAACGACATTTCATTCTCTTTAATTCGAGCAGCCTATTGCTATAATATTCTTAAAAATAATTTATAGAAATACCTATTACTTGATTACGTGGTTTTGATGCTCAGTACCCATTACGTGATTTTTGAATACCCAGTACCCATTACATGATTACACATTCAACATAAATCATTACACATTCATTGTATATTCATTACGTGATTCACATTTAATATGATTTGTTATAACTAATGTTAATACAATTATGCTTATTACGTTATTACACATTCAATAATAAGAACTTGATTGTTTATGCTTTATTACGTGGTTAAATCTCTAATATATGACATATGTTGCTATTATAGGTTGGTTTGGCTATGTTTTGTATATAATTTATCCCTAATACGTGATTATACCTTAAATATTAGGTATTCCATATGAAATATTATGTGTTATGTTACGTAATCACCCAGATAGTTTCACATAAATACTATAATGAAATCATGTAATCACGAAATGCGTATTTAAAATCACGTAGTCATGTAATTTACATTAGTCAACTATTGTTACGTAATTACGTAATAACTTAGCGTGGTTTCACGTAAAAATATTACAATGAAATCAAGTAATCACGTAATGGGTATTCAAAATCACGTAGTCACACTTATGGGTATTCAAAATCACATAATCATGTAATATGGTTTCAAAATCCTTCAAAAAAGTTAATGTTAAAATATAGCAATAGGCTGCTCGAATTAAAGAGAATAAAATGTTCGTTAATACGGTATAATTTTTATAAAAAATATTAACGTATGAAGAAGTTATAACCATTTGAAAATCAGGGAAGTGGGTTTATGAGTTAAAATATTGGATTTTCCTATTTTACCCTTTTCCCCACTTGTTCCCTTGTTTTTTTTTTTGTTATGTGAATTCTATATTTGGGGACCACTTAATTCAACTATTGATTTGACATCATAGGTCTAACTTGTCTCCTACACTCGTACAATTTTTCTCTTGTAGAATAACCTACTATTCTTGATATATCGTCTATCTTTGAGAGTATTCTTATTTCTTGTTTATACGATAGTGATCACTATAATTTTAATGATCTTTTGCATTTACCTGACAATTCGAAATTATAAAAATCACACCCCACGCCCAAAGTTTTCACAACTTGGACTAATCACTCTAAGCTAAAGAAAGCTCTTTTCAACTTCAACTAATTGCCGGTGAGATCTTTGATGTAGTTTAACAAATCGCTTTCTATTAAAGGGTCGTAATATGAGGTCGAACTTGTGTATGCTAAAATCAAATTTATTATTTGCTTCACAGGTTTGTAGGCTATAAAAAAACTCACAATTCAAAGCAATGGTTTAAAGGGAGTCAAACCCATATTACGGAAGCGTACAACAAAGAATTCTTCTGATAGATTAGGACATCGTTGGAGAAGGGACTTTCGCAAGCTCCAACGATTGGTGTTGCAGGAACACCAAAACTCAATGTTTACGAGGTTGATTGAGGCCCAAAAAGTATGAGACTGTATCGTTAGGTTTCAATGATTCGATATCTGTTAACGCAAGCGAAGAAGCATCTGATGATCTTGAAATTGGACTGTGTCTTCCTGCTAAACAAATGGATGCTTTTATAACCATATACAAAAACGAATTAGAGAGCATGCTTTCTGATCAAGTCTAATGTTTCAATCTGCATGTAATGGTATTAGTTGTTAATTTGCTTTTCTTAGTTCAGATATTGTAGTACTCGTTTGCGATTCTAAGTTGTTATCTTTGAACTTCCAGCAATTTTCTTTAATATATACTTTAGAAACTTCATCTTCCAGCAATTCTTTAATATGTACTTTAGAAACTTCATCTATGAGGCTATAAGATTGTCTTTTGATTTATAATCCAGTTTAATTTAAGCGATTTTCTCGTCAGGATGGAAATATTATTTTGGGGATGAATTTATCTTTTAACTATTCAAAAATTCGTGTTTACTTCCAATACCTATAGATTAAAAGAACTTAGTTTCTTTGTTTCATAAATGATTTATAATTTTTTTATGTTAGTAAGATTGCTAATACAAAAATATAAAGTTAAATGTCATTGTAGTTCTTGGGGTTTGGATCATTTTGTCAGTTTAGTTTAAAGGTTTCATTTTTTCTCTGTGGGTCCGAAAAGGTTTCACTGTTGCCATTTTAGTCTACTGAGTTAACTTCTTCATTTTTTTCTGTTAACAAAAAGACAATTCGGTCATTTTATATGTAATTCTGTTAACTAGAAGGGTATTGCAGCCGAATAAAATGACTGGATTGCCCTTCTCGGTAATAGAAAAAAATTGATGAAGTTAAACCAGTGGACTAAAATGGCAACGATGAAACCTTTTAAGGCCCACATGAAAAAAATAAAACCATTGGACTAAACTGGAAAAATGACACAAACCACGAGGACTAAAATGGCATTTAACTCCAAATATATAATTATATATTATAATAGGTAGGTGATCCTAAAAGAAATCCACCTTATTTGAGAAACTTGACAAGCCTTCTGAACCACACATTTATCTAAGCTTTTCATAATATACACGTATAGTTTAAAATTAACTATATACATATGTGTATATGAATTATAACGCACGTATATAGTCAATTTTAAACTATACATATGTGTATATTACGAAAAGCTTTAAGAAAATGTGTGGTCCAGAATACTTCTCAAGTTTCTCAATTAGCCTAGTGCTTCTCACATGGTTCTAACCCTATATATATATATATATAAGTTCTTTACTTAGGTTTAGGGGTGTGGGGTTCATCCACGGGACGGCGAGCCAAGTCGAGGGCCGGCTACACCGAAATGCCCCCTTGCCTCGTCGCATCACCATCATCTCCCTTGGATGTTCTCGTCGGGCCTCCAATTAAAAAATATAACCGCTGAACGGCTCTTAGTATAAAAAAAAGTAATAATAATAATTACTTTTTTCCTTTATATATACTAACCATTTATTCCATTTTTTCATACAATCTCAACTTTTATTCATCCCTTTATTTTTATAAATACTAGCCATGGACCCTACAATCAAAACAACCCAAATCCAAATATTTTCTCGTTAGCCGCCTTCACTTCAACACTCGATGTGAAATGGTAGCCATCGCAATTTTCTTTTGCGGGTTTCTAACAAACTCCCAATGCTTTCACTCAAATGAACCAAATGCAATAGATGCAACAAATGTTAATGTGAAATCTGTTTAACTCGCAATTTCAAACGCAACCACAATCGTCACCACAACCGGTAGGATTGTCTCAGGCCGTAGAAGATGAAGTTGAAGAATTTGTGCCCGAAACGCAACCCCAAACTTCCAAACGAAAAAAGTGAAGCATACAACGCGTGTAGCCGTTGATCAAACTTCGAAACCAAACCCACAACCTTGGTCAAAAATCGAAGAGGGTGCATTAGCTAGGATGTGAATTAGTATGTCAAAATGCCCAATTATTTAATACATAACTATCATATAAAAAATTCTATTTTTTCCAGTAGTTAAATCTTTATTAATAAATTATTCATTTTTCTAGAAGCTTACCTCTTAATTATACTTACCATACACCTTTTCTTTAAATTCTTTAAAATGTTTAACATGAACAAAAAAACATTAACACGACTACGTCAAAACTCGGTTTCAATGGAACAGTGTGAACAATTGACATTACCTACCATTTTCATTCCTAAAGCTTTTTTATGTTTTTTTATTTTCTTTTTTAGATAGATTTATTATTGTTTCGACTTAATTATTAATTTATACGATACTGTTTCACGGCTAGATCCTACTTTGACGAGTTATCATGTCACAACACGAGTGCGTTGTTAATGTTAGGAAATTTTTTTACCAACACAATTCTCAAGTAACCATTTTACTTGCAAAATATATCTATTATCTTCATTTCAAAGGTTTTGCATAAGCTTAAGAATTTTCGCATCTTATATTGTGATACTAAAACATTCATATTCAACATCTCGCTAGAACGCGAGAGCTAGCGATAACTCGTTGATATGAATGATCATATGTTTCTTGTGTCTACAAACTCCCATACTTATAACCCTAAATATATGCCATCGAGACATCTAATGAATTGACGTGATGATTCATAATCAATCTCTAGGTTTTCCTTTCGACACAAACACCCCTTGACTATACATAATAAACACTAAATACAACCTTAATCTATTCTCATGAATGATTCATGAACATTAACCCCTAAATTAGTATCCAATACTTTTTATCATTCAAATGTTCAGGGAATCATATTCATTCACATCGTCAAAAAGTTATATATTTTTATGTTTGGTCATTGGTGTGAGTATGGTTGTAAAATTCGTTAGGCATTTCCTAGTCGGTCGACCGGAGAGTTGAGACTACTCGGTGTAGGCGGAGAGTACTCGGACATGTTAAATCATAAAGAAATTAGTTTTCAGAAATTAGATATATATCAAATAACAAAAATTTACTAATATTTATATCAAAATACCTGAAAATATATTTATTAATATGATATATATATATATAAGAAATTATGTTTTATTTATTTTAAGTCAAACTCGCTCGAGTTGACCTACTAGATCCGATTCTGGTCGAGGTTGACCGTTTAAATGATATTTTATCGATTTCGAGTAATTAGGCGGAGTTGAAAAGGGTCGACTTGACAGCCTACCTTGTAGTGACGCCTCAGAGAGTACTCAGTCTTGTAGACCTTATTTTACAACCAGAGTGTGGAAGACGGTTGAGCTTCTGTCAGCATGGGCTGAATCAAGCTAGCCCACGTGTGTACGTCAGAAACAAAATGTTTATTGTGGGCTAATTAGACCATGCGTAGTCATGCCCTTTTGGGCTTTTTTTGTGCTAGAACACGCCCAAACACGCCAGGGCTCCACACCCTGGGCGTGTTTGGCTTGAAAACTCGGTTTGGCGTTTTTTGAATCACGCTATGTGCGCATTCATTTGGCCAATCATCCTTCATCTTCCAATGTTATGTCTAATAAGATTTTTTGATGGTTTTTGTTTTATTTAATTATATTACATCTCATTTAACATAATGCCCTACATCCTCACTATACCCATTTTAGGAAACGCCCCATAATGCCTCATTGCTGACTAGGCTGCCACATGACACAAAATGCTTTAGGGTAGGGCATTATTCACCCAACACTACGCATGGTCTTAACAAAGGAATTGTCTTATTAAAGCGAGCCCACGTGTTCAAAAGAGAAAAGGAAATAAACAAATGATGGAAACCACAAAGTCACAAAGAAGAGGATTAGAACTAGGGTCACTAAATTAAATATTTTCACTAAACCATCAAATCAGAGAACTAAACCTTTTCATTTTTCAACTTTAAATAAACTACAGTTTTCATCTTCTTCGACCATTTCAAAAACAAAATAACGCATTTCGATCATTGTGACCTTGTTCGACTGTTGGGGGTCATAATTCATAACTATATTTACCAATTTTAATCATCCTTCACTATGTTTTAATTCGGTTTCCTTAACGTGCCATCATGTCATAATAAGTCATAAGGAATTAGGGGAGGAGCTTAGTTAGGTAAGAGGGTGCCCGGTCCCTTCTTATTTTTCTCTCGCAATCTTTATTTTATCGAGAATTTTGTTTTTTGTCGTGTAAAATATTTGATTTTTTAGAAATCCGGCCCATACTGATTTGGATTCAGAGAGTCCAGCCCCTAATAACTTTTTGTTCAAGCTCCGTCACCGTAAGGAATGATAATCGGTTACTAGGTGTTAACAACATACCAATATGATAAATATAGTGTGGGTTTGTAGGCTCTAGACGACACAAGGAGAGGGCGCAATTGGATAGCTGCACTAGCCCTCAGTCCACTTAGTTTATTTTTGGTAAATTATGGGCATTAACCCTAATTAGGAATCTATAAATTGATTTCTTGTATGTGTAATATTTAACGCAATAAAAGAATACCCTAGTTCCCCCTTGAACGTGGGTCACATATTGTGGTTGAACCACGTAAATCCTTATGTCGTTTTATTGCTATTGGGTTCGCGTTCAGTTTTGTGTGTGCTTTATTCCTAACATATACAAGATGATAACATAGAAGAGTTAATAAGATTGATGGGGGGGGGGGGGGGGGGGGGGAGGAACCGGACTCAATAGTAATATACACATGTTAACTACAATTCAAATGTTGCATGTTTCAGTAATTCAAACCCTTAACACCTATGGCTCATGGTTTGACCCAAAAACTATTTAAAACCAACTGCGAGCACTCCTAGATCTCAAACCTTTGTTCAAAACGTTCAAGTTGCAAAGGCAGGACGCTTATCGTACTAATAGTAGTTGGATGTTGCACGTTAAATTGTGATCGTGCTGTGATGCTATGCGCCCCACCCGACAAAATCTTTTCGCATGTTTCTATAAGGCCAGTGTCTACAAGTTGGGCAAGAGGAATGTGAGCCTAACCACTTATCGACGCATTGAACATGGAAACCATGGCTGCATTTTGGCAGTATTTTGACTTGTTCTTCGGAAATGAAATCACTTAAACAAATTGCACACTCTTTGTCCAATCCAGGCAATTTCAACCTTCCCAGTACCTAACAATAGGAAAGGTGTTCAATGCCTTTTTCTTAATGCCAGTGTTTGCTAAAGTAGCTGGTGTGCTTTCGTGGCTAGTGACCGAGTCTCGGCGAAGCAAACATGAGCACCTGAGTACACACCTGATGATCGAGTTCAAACATAAAGAACAAACGAGAGCACATAAAAGCACGGATAGGACCATCACCACATTTGTGTCAAAGCTTTTGTTTACTGTGTATGGGCTTGGTGCTGGTGAAGCTGCTATAGCCTCCACTCCTGTTTTGATGATTGTGGTTGTATGTTGATACCTCAGATCATCACCTAGAAGCTTTCTTGAATGAAAATGGACCATGTTTCCTTGAAAGAGGATCATGGCACGAATGAACATTTTTGCATGTTTTGATTGGTTTGGATTTAAATGTAGATGTTCTTGGAGAAGACTTTGAAGAGAATGTTATATAGTGGAATTGAATATGCCCCACAAAGTATATAGATGCCAATTAATCTCATCATCATCATAATAATAATAATAATAATAACAATAATAATAATAATAATAATAATAATAATAATAATAATAATAATTATAATATTTTTGAACGACAAATTTAAATCATTGACGAAACACTAAAGTATCATCATGCAGAAACACACAATCATATTCATCTCCACTAGGCAATAATACGTATATAAACCAATTTAAGTAAAAACAAATTAATCGAAAAACCTCCCTTGTGGAATAATAATAATAATAATGATAATAATGATAATAATAATAATAATAATAATAATAATAATAATAATAATAATAATAATAATAATAATAACTAGAAGATGCATGTGAGATTTTATCTAATTTCTTTTATTCAATTATTTTGGATCTTCCACCAAGTTTTGTGTATTGCCTTTAGTAATAATGGATTCTCTAATCAAGTGGATCCCACCCACTAACTCGAACCGTCAATAATGGCATGCTTACATCTTTTTAACACCATTTTGAAGTTATGTCCAAAGGCCGACTATTCGACCACCGCTAGCAAGCGTAGCACACCCCTGATGCGCAGAAACCTTGTGGAATAGGTAAAACTACGTCCCCCTTAGACTCGAACCTAGGTAAAACCCTAAGCCTAGCCTTCACCGAGATAAGAACAACCACTATGCTATAGTGGAGGACCCAATGGCATGTTTACATGATTTCAGTCATTTTCTAAACCCTCAATCTCCAGAAATGCATTCATCGAAAAGTTAATTCCATAACTATTGCATTTTACACATTTAATCAAAATAATCATTGCGTTTGAAAATATTTAAGAAAACATGGCATAACGCGTAACATGCACAGCTGTCCTTATTTTCTCCTTTATTTTTACTTAATAATAATATCACTCATTTTAAACACACCGAATATGTTAAAAAATTACCTCTTTTGAGAAGAACAATGTTCAATTTTTGAGATATATAATTTAATATAAGATTTAAAGGGAAAAATCTTAGCTGTTAAAAAAAACAAATCAAAGATGTATGGTGTAATTACTAATTTAATTTATTTATTTAATATAATTGTAAATATTAGATCATGTATAGTGGAAGGTGTGGAGCCCCGCCAGGCTGACAACTTGGGAAATAACGCTAAAGGCATTAAAGGCAAGCATGTGAAACTTGATGCGCTTATGGGTGTGAGGAAAGGTTTAAAAGATATTGGTTTTGTATATGGTTTTTATTTGTTTTGCATGATATTCCGAGGCAAGGAATTTTGCTACCTAAAGATGGTGTGGAACGAATCTAGTCACCTACTACGACTCAAACTGGTTAGGATGTACTTACTCGAGACGCTCACGAACTGATTACTTGTTTTATTTGGTGGAGCACCCGACTGTAGGAAGTCCAAGAGGCAATCGTTGGTTTCTCGATCCTCTGATGAAGCGGAATATCAGGCTATGGCATCTATGGTTAGTGACGTTTTATGGATGAGGTAGTTATTGTAATAACGCGATGCTTGTCAAGAGGGACCAACACATGTCTTTTGTGATAATCAAGTTGCTAGACACATAGCCAACAACCCTATGTTTAATGAACGTACGAAGCACATAGAAATGGATTGTTACTTTGTGCGAGAGCGATTCTAATCCAAAGAAATACAACCTTTAAACATTGATATTAAGTCTCAGATAGTAGACTTATTCACCAAGATGTTAGGAAAACAACTTCATCTTTTATTTAATAAGTTGGGCGTTCAAAATCTCTTTAACTTTAGAGGGGTAAATGATATTAGTTTATTTAGGGTTATATATGTTTTGGATGATATTTGGAGAAATGTTATTATTCTAGAGGGGTAAATGATATTAGTTTATTTATGGTTATATTTATTTTGGATGATATTTAGAGAAATGTTATTATTCTTCTAGTAAGGGATCATGTACAAGAGAAGAATTTTGTACGAAGTGTAGGAGACAATCATGAGCACACATTTGTTTTTCTCAATTTAAGAAAGAGAAGGGTATGATGGTCTTTTCTCTCTTTAACTATTTCCACCTTGATTTTCAAACGCAATAACTTTTTCATCATTAATATTTTAAAAAAACAATTACACCGTATTAACGACATTTCATTCTCTTTAATTCGAGCAGCCTATTGCTATAATATTCTTAAAAATAATTTATAGAAATACCTATTACTTGATTACGTGGTTTTGAATGCTCAGTACCCATTACGTGATTTTTGAATACCCAGTACCCATTACATGATTACACATTCAACATAAATCATTACACATTCATTGTATATTCATTACGTGATTACACATTTAATATGATTTGTTATAACTAATGTTAATACAATTATGCTTATTACGTTATTACACATTCAATAATAAGAACTTGATTGTTTATGCTTTATTACGTGGTTAAATCTCTAATATATGACATATGTTGCTATTATAGGTTGGTTTGGCTAATGTTTTGTATATAATTTATCCCTAATACGTGATTATACCTTAAATATTAGGTATTCCATATGAAATATTATGTGTTATGTTACGTAATCACCCAGTATAGTTTCACATAAATACTATAATGAAATCATGTAATCACGAAATGCGTATTTAAAATCACGTAGTCATGTAATTTACATAGTCAACTATTGTTACGTAATTACGTAATAACTTAGCGTGGTTTCACGTAAAATATTACAATGAAATCAAGTAATCACGTAATGGGTATTCAAAATCACGTAGTCACTTACTGGGTATTCAAAATCACATAATCAGTTAATATGGTTTCAAAATCCTTCAAAAAAGTTAATGTTAAAATATAGCAATAGGCTGCTCGAATTAAAGAGAATAAAATGTTCGTTAATACGGTATAATTTTTATAAAAAATATTAACGTATGAAGAAGTTATAACCATTTGAAAATCAAGGGGAAGTGGGTTTATGAGTTAACAATATTGGATTTTCCTATTTTACCCTTTTCCCCACTTGTTCCCTTGTTTTTTTTTTTGTTATGTGAATTCTATATTTGGGGACCACTTAATCTCAACTATTGATCTTGACAATCATAGGTCTAACTTGTCTCCTACACTTCGTACAATTTTTTCCTCTTGTAGAATAACCTCTCTCTCTAAGTCTTCTATCTTTACAAGATCTCTTATTCCTATGTATAACTATATAATCTCTATAATCTTTACAATATCTCTTATTCCATCTTACTTGATACAATTCGAACATTAAAATCCACCCACCTGCCCCAATCTATATCTACCAACTTAGACTAACTCCTTAACCAAAGAAATGCGTCCCTTTTTATCTCATATTGCCGGAGACTTGATGACCTTTAAACTCTTTCCCATTAAGGTTCTTCAAATGTGCAACATGGTAGCCTGAAAAATCAAATTTATATCTTGCTTCCATTGTCTAGAGCCTTTCATACCTTCAGCGAATTCCAAAGAATCTTTAAGGGAGTCAAACACCATATTTACCAGAAGCGTCACCCAAGCCAAAGCATTCCACCAGATAGACTTAGACATCGTTGGAGAAGGGACTTTCGCAAGCTCCAACGATTGGTGTTGCAGGAACACCAAAACTCAATGTTTACGAGGTTGATGAGGCCCAAAAAGTATGAGACTGTATCGTTAGGTTTCAATGATTCGATATCTGTTAACGCAAGCGAAGAAGCATCTGATGATCTTGAAATTGGACTGTGTCTTCCTGCTAAACAAATGGATGCTTTTATAACCATATACAAAAACGAATTAGAGAGCATGCTTTCTGATCAAGTCTAATGTTTCAATCTGCATGTAATGGTATTAGTTGTTAATTTGCTTTTCTTAGTTCAGATATTGTAGTACTCGTTTGCGATTCTAAGTTGTTATCTTTGAACTTCCAGCAATTTTCTTTAATATATACTTTAGAAACTTCATCTTCCAGCAATTCTTTAATATGTACTTTAGAAACTTCATCTATGAGGCTATAAGATTGTCTTTTGATTTATAATCCAGTTTAATTTAAGCGATTTTCTCGTCAGGATGGAAATATTATTTTGGGGATGAATTTATCTTTTAACTATTCAAAAATTCGTGTTTACTTCCAATACCTATAGATTAAAAGAACTTAGTTTCTTTGTTTCATAAATGATTTATAATTTTTTTATGTTAGTAAGATTGCTAATACAAAAATATAAAGTTAAATGTCATTGTAGTTCTTGGGGTTTGGATCATTTTGTCAGTTTAGTTTAAAGGTTTCATTTTTTCTCTGTGGGTCCGAAAAGGTTTCACTGTTGCCATTTTAGTCTACTGAGTTAACTTCTTCATTTTTTTCTGTTAACAAAAAGACAATTCGGTCATTTTATATGTAATTCTGTTAACTAGAAGGTATTGCAGCCGAATAAAATGACTGGATTGCCCTTCTCGGTAATAGAAAAAAATTGATGAAGTTAAACCAGTGGACTAAAATGACAACGATGAAACCTTTTAAGGCCCACATGAAAAAAATAAAACCATTGGACTAAACTGGAAAAATGACACAAACCACGAGGACTAAAATGGCATTTAACTCCAAATATATATATATATATATATAGGGTAGGGATCCTAAAAGAAATCCACCTTATTTGAGAAACTTGACAAGCCTTCTGAACCACACATTTATCTAAGCTTTTCATAATATACACGTATAGTTTAAAATTAACTATATACATATGTGTATATGAATTATAACGCACGTATATAGTCAATTTTAAACTATACATATGTGTATATTACGAAAAGCTTTAAGAAAATGTGTGGTCCAGAATACTTCTCAAGTTTCTCAATTAGCCTAGTGCTTCTCACATGGTTCTAACCCTATATATATATATATATAAGTTCTTTACTTAGGTTTAGGGGTGTGGGGTTCATCCACGGGACGGCGAGCCAAGTCGAGGGCCGGCTACACCGCATGCCCCCTTGCCTCGTCGCATCACCATCATCTCCCCTTGGATGTTCTCGTCGGGCCTCCAATTAAAAAATATAACCGCTGAACGGCTCTTAGTATAAAAAAAAGTAATAATAATAATTACTTTTTTCCTTTATATATACTAACCATTTATTCCATTTTTTCATACAATCTCAACTTTTATTCATCCCTTTATTTTTATAAATACTAGCCATGGACCCTACAATCAAAACAACCCAAATCCAAATATTTTCTCGTTAGCCGCCTTCACTTCAACACTCGATGTGAAATGGTAGGCATCGCAATTTTCTTTTGCGGGTTTCTAACAAACTCCCAATGCTTTCACTCAAATGAACCAAATGCAATAGATGCAACAAATGTTAATGTGAAATCTGTTTAACTCGCAATTTCAAACGCAACCACAATCGTCATCACAACCGGTAGGATTGTCTCAGGCCGTAGAAGATGAAGTTGAAGAATTTGTGCCCGAAACGCAACCCCAAACTTCCAAACGAAAAAAGTGAAGCATACAACGCGTGTAGCCGTTGATCAAACTTCGAAACCAAACCCGCAAGGTCAAAAATCGAAGAGGGTGCTTTAGCTAGGATGTGAATTAGTATGTCAAAATGCCCAATTATTTAATACATAACTATCATATAAAAAATTCTATTTTTTCCAGTAGTTAAATCTTTATTAATAAATTATTCATTTTTCTAGAAGCTTACCTCTTAATTATACTTACCATACACCTTTTCTTTAAATTCTTTAAAATGTTTAACATGAACAAAAAAACATTAACACGACTACGTCAAAACTCGGTTTCAATGGAACAGTGTGAACAATTGACATTACCTACCATTTTCATTCCTAAAGCTTTTTTATGTTTTTTTATTTTCTTTTTTAGATAGATTTATTATTGTTTCGACTTAATTATTAATTTATACGATACTGTTTTACGGCTAGATCCTACTTTGACGAGTTATCATGTCACAACACGAGTGCGTTGTTAATGGTTAGGAAATTTTTTTACCAACACAATTCTCAAGTAACCATTTTACTTGCAAAATATATCTATTATCTTCATTTCAAAGGTTTTGCATAAGCTTAAGAATTTTCGCATCTTATATTGTGATACTAAAACATTCATATTCAACATCTCGCTAGAACGCGAGAGCTAGCGATAACTCGTTGATATGAATGATCATATGTTTCTTGTGTCTACAAACTCCCATACTTATAACCCTAAATATATGCCATCGAGACATCTAATGAATTGACGTGATGATTCATAATCAATCTCTAGGTTTTCCTTTCGACACAAACACCCCTTGACTATACATAATAAACACTAAATACAACCTTAATCTATTCTCATGAATGATTCATGAACATTAACCCCTAAATTAGTATCCAATACTTTTTATCATTCAAATGTTCAGGGAATCATATTCATTCACATCGTCAAAAAGTTATATATTTTTATATTTGGTCATTGGTGTGAGTATGGTTGTAAAATTCGTTAGGCATTTCCTAGTCGGTCGACCGGAGAGTTGAGACTACTCGGTGTAGGCGGAAAGTACTCGGACATGTTAAATCATAAAGAAATTAGTTTTCAGAAATTAGATATATGTCAAATAACAAAAATTTACTAATATTTATATCAAAATACCTGAAAATATATTTATTAATATGATATATATATATAAGAAATTATGTTTTATTTATTTTAAGTCAAACTCGCTCGAGTTGACCTACTAGATCCGATTCTGGTCGAGGTTGACCGTTTAAATGATATTTTATCGATTTCGAGTAATTAGGCGGAGTTGAAAAAGGTCGACTTGACAGCCTACCTTGTAGTGACGCCTCAGAGAGTACTCAGTCTTGTAGACCTTATTTTACAACCAGAGTGTGGAAGACGGTTGAGCTTCTGTCAGCATGGGCTGAATCAAGCTAGCCCACGTGTGTACGTCAGAAACAAAATGTTTATTGTGGGCTAATTAGACCATGCGTAGTCATGCCCTTTTGGGCTTTTTTTGTGCTAGAACACGCCAAAACACGCCAGGGCTCCACCCCCTGGGCGTGTTTGGCCTGAAAACTCGGTTTGGCGTTTTTTGAATCACGCTATGTGCGCATTCATTTGGCCAATCATCCTTCATCTTCCAATGTTATGTCCAATAAGATTTTTTGATGGTTTTTGTTTTATTTAATTATATTACATCTCATTTAACATAATGCCCTACATCCTCACTATACCCATTTTAGGAAACGTCCCATAATACCTCATTGCTGACTAGGCTGCCACATGACACAAAATGCTTTAGGGTAGGGCATTATTCACCCAACACTACGCATGGTCTTAACAAAGGAATTGTCTTATTAAAGCGAGCCCACGTTTTCAAAAGAGAAAAGGAAATAAACAAATGATGGAAACCACAAAGTCACAAAGAAGAGGATTAGAACTAGGGTCACTAAATTAATATTTTCACTAAACCATCAAATCAGAGAACTAAACCTTTTCATTTTCAACTTTAAATAAACTACAGTTTTCATCTTCTTCGACCATTTCAAAAACAAAATAACGCATTTCGATCATTGTGACCTTGTTCGACTGTTGGGGGTCATAATTCATAACTATATTTACCAATTTTAATCATCCTTCACTATGTTTTAATTCGGTTTCCTTAACGTGCCATCATGTCATATTAAGTCATAAGGAATTAGGGGAGGAGCTTAGTTAGGTAAGAGGGTGCCCGGTCCCTTCTTATTTTTCTCTCGCAATCTTTATTTTATCGAGAATTTTGTTTTTTGTCGTGTAAAATATTTGATTTTTTAGAAATCCGGCCCATACTGATTTGGATTCAGAGAGTCCAGCCCCTAATAACTTTTTGTTCAAGCTCCGTCACCGTAAGGAATGATAATCGGTTACTAGGTGTTAACAACATACCAATATGATAAATATAGTGTGGGTTTGTAGGCTCTAGACGACACAAGGAGAGGGCGCAATTGGATAGCTGCACTAGCCCTCAGTCCACTTAGTTTATTTTTGGTAAATTATGGGCATTAACCCTAATTAGGAATCTATAAATTGATTTCTTGTATGTGTAATATTTAACGCAATAAAAGAATACCCTAGTTCCCCTTGAACGTGGGTCACATATTGTGGTTGAACCACGTAAATCCTTATGTCGTTTTATTGCTATTGGGTTCGCGTTCAGTTTTGTGTGTGCTTTATTCCTAACATATACAAGATGATAACATAGAAGAGTTAATAAGATTGATGGGGGGGGGGGGGGGAACCGGACTCAATAGTAATATACACATGTTAACTACAATTCAAATGTTGCATGTTTCAGTAATTCAAACCCTTAACACCTATGGCTCATGGTTTGACCAAAAACAATTTAAAACCAACTGCGAGCACTCCTAGATCTCAAACCTTTGTTCAAAACGTTCAAGTTGCAAAGGCAGGACGCTTATCGTACTAATAGTAGTTGGATGTTGCACGTTAAATTGTGATCGTGCTGTGATGCTATGCGCCCCACCCGACAAAATCTTTTCGCATGTTTCTACAAGGCCAGTGTCTACAAGTTGGGCAAGTGGAATGTGAGCCTAACCACTTATCGACGCATTGAACATGGAAACCATGGCTGCATTTTGGCAGTATTTTGACTTGTTCTTCGGAAATGAAATCACTTAAACAAATTGCACACTCTTTGTCCAATCCAGGCAATTTCAACCTTCCCAGTACCTAACAATAGGAAAGGTGTTCAATGCCTTTTTCTTAATGCCAGTGTTTGCTAAAGTAGCTGGTGTGCTTTCGTGGCTAGTGACCGAGTCTCGGCGAAGCAAACATGAGCACCTGAGTACACACCTGATGATCGAGTTCAAACATAAAGAACAAACGAGAGCACTTAAAAGCACGGATAGGACCATCACCACATTTGTGTCAAAGCTTTTGTTTACTGTGTATGGGCTTGGTGCTGGTGAAGCTGCTATAGCCTCCACTCCTGTTTTGATGATTGTGGTTGTATGTTGATACCTCAGATCATCACCTAGAAGAATGAAAATGGACCATGTTTCCTTGAAAGAGGATCATGGCACGAATGAACATTTTTGCATGTTTTGATTGGTTTGGATTTAAATGTAGATGTTCTTGGAGAAGACTTTGAAGAGAATGTTATATAGTGGAATTGAATATGCCCACAAAGTATATAGATGCCAATTAATCTCATCATCATCATAATAATAATAATAATAATAATAATAATAATAATAATAATAATAATAATAATAATAATAATAATAATAACAATAATAATAATAATAATAATAATAATAATATTTTGAACGACAAATTTAAATCATTGACGAAACACTAAAGTATCATCATGCAGAAACACACAATCATATTCATCTCCACTAGGCAATAATACATATAAACCAATTTAAGTAAAAACAAATAAATCGAAAAACCTCCCTTGTGGAATAATAATAATAATAATGATAATAATAATAATAATAATAATAATAATAATAATAATAATAATAATAATAATAATAATAACTAGAAGATGCATGTGAGATTTTATCTAATTTCTTTTATTCAATTATTTTGGATCTTCCACCAAGTTTTGTGTATTGCCTTTAGTAATAATGGATTCTCTAATCAAGTGGATCCCACCCACTAACTCGAACCGTCAAATAATGGCATGCTTACATCTTTTTAACACCATTTTGAAGTTATGTCCAAAGGCTGACTATTCGACCACCGCTAGCAAGCGTAGCACACCCCTGATGCGCAGAAACCTTGTGGAATAGGTAAAACTACGTCCCCCTTAGACTCGAACCTAGGTAAAACCCTAAGCCTAGCCTTCACCGAGATAAGAACAACCACTATGCTATAGTGGAGGACCCAATGGCATGTTTACATGATTTCAGTCATTTTCTAAACCCTCAGTCTCCAGAAATGCATTCATCGAAAAGTTAATTCCATAACTATTGCATTTTACACATTTAATCAAAATAATCATTGCGTTTGAAAATATTTAAGAAAACATGGCATAACGCGTAACATGCACAGCTGTCCTTATTTTCTCCTTTATTTTTACTTAATAATAATATCACTCATTTTAAACACACCGAATATGTTAAAAAATTACCTCTTTTGAGAAGAACAATGTTCAATTTTTGAGATATATAATTTAATATAAGATTTAAAGGGAAAAATCTTAGCTGTTAAAAAAAACAAATCAAAGATGTATGGTGTAATTACTAATTTAATTTATTTATTTAATATAATTGTAAATATTAGATCATGTATAGTGGAAGGTGTGGAGCCCCGCCAGGCTGACAACTTGGGAAATAACGCTAAAGGCATTAAAGGCAAGCATGTGAAACTTGATGCGCTTATGGGTGTGAGGAAAGGTTTAAAAGATATTGGTTTTGTATATGGTTTTTATTTGTTTTGCATGATATTCCGAGGCAAGGAATTTTGCTACCTAAAGATGGTGTGGAACGAATCTAGTCACCTACTACGACTCAAACTGGTTAGGATGTACTTACTCGAGACGCTCACGAACTGATTACTTGTTTTATTTGGTGGAGCACCCGACTGTAGGAAGTCCAAGAGGCAATCGTTGGTTTCTCGATCCTCTGATGAAGCGGAATATCAGGCTATGGCATCTATGGTTAGTGACGTTTTATGGATGAGGTAGTTATTGTAATAACGCGATGCTTGTCAAGAGGGACCAACACATGTCTTTTGTGATAATCAAGTTGCTAGACACATAGCCAACAACCCTATGTTTAATGAACGTACGAAGCACATAGAAATGGATTGTTACTTTGTGCGAGAGCGATTCTAATCCAAAGAAATACAACCTTTAAACATTGATATTAAGTCTCAGATAGTAGACTTATTCACCAAGATGTTAGGAAAACAACTTCATCTTTTATTTAATAAGTTGGGCGTTCAAAATCTCTTTAACTTTAGAGGGGTAAATGATATTAGTTTATTTAGGGTTATATATGTTTTGGATGATATTTGGAGAAATGTTATTATTCTAGAGGGGTAAATGATATTAGTTTATTTATGGTTATATTTATTTTGGATGATATTTAGAGAAATGTTATTATTCTTCTAGTAAGGGATCATGTACAAGAGAAGAATTTTGTACGAAGTGTAGGAGACAATCATGAGCACACATTTGTTTTTCTCAATTTAAGAAAGAGAAGGGTATGATGGTCTTTTCTCTCTTTAACTATTTCCACCTTGATTTTCAAACGCCAATAACTTTTTCATCATTAATATTTTAAAAAAACAATTACACCGTATTAACGACATTTCATTCTCTTTAATTCGAGCAGCCTATTGCTATAATATTCTTAAAAATAATTTATAGAAATACCTATTACTTGATTACGTGGTTTTGAATGCTCAGTACCCATTACGTGATTTTTGAATACCCAGTACCCATTACATGATTACACATTCAACATAAATCATTACACATTCATTGTATATTCATTACGTGATTACACATTTAATATGATTTGTTATAACTAATGTTAATACAATTATGCTTATTACGTTATTACACATTCAATAATAAGAACTTGATTGTTTATGCTTTATTACGTGGTTAAATCTCTAATATATGACATATGTTGCTATTATAGGTTGGTTTGGCTAATGTTTTGTATATAATTTATCCCTAATACGTGATTATACCTTAAATATTAGGTATTCCATATGAAATATTATGTGTTATGTTACGTAATCACCCAGTATAGTTTCACATAAATACTATAATGAAATCATGTAATCACGAAATGCGTATTTAAAATCACGTAGTCATGTAATTTACATAGTCAACTATTGTTACGTAATTACGTAATAACTTAGCGTGGTTTCACGTAAAATATTACAATGAAATCAAGTAATCACGTAATGGGTATTCAAAATCACGTAGTCACTTACTGGGTATTCAAAATCACATAATCACGTAATATGGTTTCAAAATCCTTCAAAAAAGTTAATGTTAAAATATAGCAATAGGCTGCTCGAATTAAAGAGAATAAAATGTTCGTTAATACGGTATAATTTTTATAAAAAAATATTAACGTATGAAGAAGTTATAACCATTTGAAAATCAAGGGGAAGTGGGTTTATGAGTTAACAATATTGGATTTTCCTATTTTACCCTTTTCCCCACTTGTTCCCTTGTTTTTTTTTTTGTTATGTGAATTCTATATTTGGGGACCACTTAATCTCAACTATTGATCTTGACAATCATAGGTCTAACTTGTCTCCTACACTTCGTACAATTTTTTCCTCTTGTAGAATAACCTCTCTCTCTAAGTCTTCTATCTTTACAAGATCTCTTATTCCTATGTATAACTATATAATCTCTATAATCTTTACAATATCTCTTATTCCATCTTACTTGATACAATTCGAACATTAAAATCCACCCACCTGCCCCAATCTATATCTACCAACTTAGACTAACTCCTTAACCAAAGAAATGCGTCCCTTTTTATCTCATATTGCCGGAGACTTGATGACCTTTAAACTCTTTCCCATTAAGGTTCTTCAAATGTGCAACATGGTAGCCTGAAAAATCAAATTTATATCTTGCTTCCATTGTCTAGAGCCTTTCATACCTTCAGCGAATTCCAAAGAATCTTTAAGGGAGTCAAACACCATATTTACCAGAAGCGTCACCCAAGCCAAAGCATTCCACCAGATAGACTTAGACATCGTTGGAGAAGGGACTTTCGCAAGCTCCAACGATTGGTGTTGCAGGAACACCAAAACTCAATGTTTACGAGGTTGATGAGGCCCAAAAAGTATGAGACTGTATCGTTAGGTTTCAATGATTCGATATCTGTTAACGCAAGCGAAGAAGCATCTGATGATCTTGAAATTGGACTGTGTCTTCCTGCTAAACAAATGGATGCTTTTATAACCATATACAAAAACGAATTAGAGAGCATGCTTTCTGATCAAGTCTAATGTTTCAATCTGCATGTAATGGTATTAGTTGTTAATTTGCTTTTCTTAGTTCAGATATTGTAGTACTCGTTTGCGATTCTAAGTTGTTATCTTTGAACTTCCAGCAATTTTCTTTAATATATACTTTAGAAACTTCATCTTCCAGCAATTCTTTAATATGTACTTTAGAAACTTCATCTATGAGGCTATAAGATTGTCTTTTGATTTATAATCCAGTTTAATTTAAGCGATTTTCTCGTCAGGATGGAAATATTATTTTGGGGATGAATTTATCTTTTAACTATTCAAAAATTCGTGTTTACTTCCAATACCTATAGATTAAAAGAACTTAGTTTCTTTGTTTCATAAATGATTTATAATTTTTTTATGTTAGTAAGATTGCTAATACAAAAATATAAAGTTAAATGTCATTGTAGTTCTTGGGGTTTGGATCATTTTGTCAGTTTAGTTTAAAGGTTTCATTTTTTCTCTGTGGGTCCGAAAAGGTTTCACTGTTGCCATTTTAGTCTACTGAGTTAACTTCTTCATTTTTTTCTGTTAACAAAAAGACAATTCGGTCATTTTATATGTAATTCTGTTAACTAGAAGGTATTGCAGCCGAATAAAATGACTGGATTGCCCTTCTCGGTAATAGAAAAAAATTGATGAAGTTAAACCAGTGGACTAAAATGGCAACGATGAAACCTTTTAAGGCCCACATGAAAAAAATAAAACCATTGGACTAAACTGGAAAAATGACACAAACCACGAGGACTAAAATGGCATTTAACTCCAAATATTATATATATATATATATATATATATAGGGTAGGGATCCTAAAAGAAATCCACCTTATTTGAGAAACTTGACAAGCCTTCTGAACCAAACATTTATCTAAGCTTTTCATAATATACACGTATAGTTTAAAATTAACTATATACATATGTGTATATGAATTATACACACACGTATATAGTCAATTTTAAACTATACATATGTGTATATTACGAAAAGCTTTAAGAAAATGTGTGGTCCAGAATACTTCTCAAGTTTCTCAATTAGCCTAGTGCTTCTCACATGGTTCTAACCCTATATATATATATATAAGTTCTTTACTTAGGTTTAGGGTGTGTGGGGTTCATCCACGGGACGGCGAGCCAAGTCGAGGGCCGGCTACACCGCATGCCCCCTTGCCTCGTCGCATCACCATCATCTCCCTTGGATGTTCTCGTCGGGCCTCCAATTAAAAAATATAACCGCTGAACGGCTCTTAGTATAAAAAAAGTAATAATAATAATTACTTTTTTCCTTTATATATACTAACCATTTATTCCATTTTTTCATACAATCTCAACTTTTATTCATCCCTTTATTTTTATAAATACTAGCCATGGACCCTACAATCAAAACAACCCAAATCCAAATATTTTCTCGTTAGCCGCCTTCACTTCAACACTCGATGTGAAATGGTAGGCATCGCAATTTTCTTTTGCGGGTTTCTAACAAACTCCCAATGCTTTCACTCAAATGAACCAAATGCAATAGATGCAACAAATGTTAATGTGAAATCTGTTTAACTCGCAATTTCAAACGGAACCACAATCGTCACCACAACCGGTAGGATTGTCTCAGGCCGTAGAAGATTAAGTTGAAGAATTTGTGCCCGAAACGCAACCCCAAACTTCCAAACGAAAAAAGCGAAGCATACAACGCGTGTAGCCGTTGATCAAACTTCAAAACCAAACCCGCAACCTTGGTCAAAAATCGAAGAGGGTGCTTTAGCTAGGATGTGAATTAGTATGTCAAAATGCCCAATTATTTAATACATAACTATCATATAAAAAATTCTATTTTTTCCAGTAGTTAAATCTTTATTAATAAATTATTCATTTTCTAGAAGCTTACCTCTTAATTATACTTACCATACACCTTTTCTTTAAATTCTTTAAAATGTTTAACATGAACAAAAAAACATTAACACGACTACGTCAAAACTCGGTTTCAATGGAACAGTGTGAACAATTGACATTACCTACCATTTTCATTCCTAAAGCTTTTTTTATGTTTTTTTATTTTCTTTTTTAGATAGATTTATTATTGTTTCGACTTAATTATTAATTTATACGATACTGTTTTACGGCTAGATCCTACTTTGACGAGTTATCATGTCACAACACGAGTGCGTTGTTAATGTTAGGAAATTTTTTTACCAACACAATTCTCAAGTAACCATTTTACTTGCAAAATATATCTATTATCTTCATTTCAAAGGTTTTGCATAAGCTTAAGAATTTTCGCATCTTATATTGTGATACTAAAACATTCATATTCAACATCTCGCTAGAACGCGAGAGCTAGCGATAACTCGTTGATATGAATGATCATATGTTTCTTGTGTCTACAAACTCCCATACTTATAACCCTAAATATATGCCATCGAGACATCTAATGAATTGACGTGATGATTCATAATCAATCTCTAGGTTTTCCTTTCGACACAAACACCCCTTGACTATACATAATAAACACTAAATACAACCTTAATCTATTCTCATGAATGATTCATGAACATTAACCCCTAAATTAGTATCCAATACTTTTTATCATTCAAATGTTCAGGGAATCATATTCATTCACATCGTCAAAAAGTTATATATTTTTATGTTTGGTCATTGGTGTGAGTATGGTTGTACAATTCGTTAGGCATTTCCTAGTCGGTCGACCGGAGAGTTGAGACTACTCGGTGTAGGCGGAGAGTACTCGGACATGTTAAATCATAAAGAAATTAGTTTTCAGAAATTAAATATATGTCAAATAACAAAAATTTACTAATATTTATATCAAAATACCTGAAAATATATTTATTAATATGATATATATATATATATATAGAAATTATGTTTTATTCATTTTTAGTCAAACTCGCTCGAGTTGACCTACTAGATCCGATTCTGGTCGAGGTTGACCGTTTAAATGATATTTTATCAATTTCGAGTAATTAGGCGGAGTTGAAAAAGGTCGACTTGACAGCCTACCTTGTAGTGACGCCTCAGAGAGTACTCAGTCTTGTAGACCTTATTTTACAACCAGAGTGTGGAAGACGGTTGAGCTTCTGTCAGCATGGGCTGAATCAAGCTAGCCCACGTGTGTACGTCAGAAACAAAATGTTTATTGTGGGCTAATTAGACCATGCGTAGTCATGCCCTTTTGGGCTTTTTTTGTGCTAGAACACGCCCAAACACGCCAGGGCTCCACCCCGTGGGCGTGTTTGACTTGAAAACTCGGTTTGGCGTTTTTTGAATCACGCTATGTGCGCATTCATTTGGCCAATCATCCTTCATCTTCCAATGTTATGTCCAATAAGATTTTTTGATGGTTTTTGTTTTATTTAATTATATTACATCTCATTTAACATAATGCCCTACATCCTCACTATACCCATTTTAGGAAACGCCCCATAATGCCTCATTGCTGACTAGGCTGCCAAATGACACAAAACGCTTTAGGGTAGGGCATTATTCACCCAACACTACGCATGGTCTTAACAAAGGAATTGTCTTATTAAAGCGAGCCCACGTGTTCATAAGAGAAAAGGAAATAAACAAATGATGGAAACCACAAAGTCACAAAGAAGAGGATTAGAACTAGGGTCACTAAATTAATATTTTCACTAAACCATCAAATCAGAGAACTAAACCTTTTCATTTTCAACTTTAAATAAACTACAGTTTTCATCTTCTTCGACCATTTCAAAACAAAATAACGCATTTCGATCATTGTGACCTTGTTCGACTGTTGGGGGTCATAATTCATAACTATATTTACCAATTTTAATCATCCTTCACTATGTTTTAATTCGGTTTCCTTAACGTGCCATCATGTCATAATAAGTCATAAGGAATTAGGGGAGGAGCTTAGTTAGGTAAGAGGGTGCCCGGTCCCTTCTTATTTTTCTCTCGCAATCTTTATTTTATCGAGAATTTTGTTTTTTGTCGTGTAAAATATTTGATTTTTTAGAAATCCGGCCCATACTGATTTGGATTCAGAGAGTCCAGCCCCTAATAACTTTTTGTTCAAGCTCCGTCACCGTAAGGAATGATAATCGGTTACTAGGTGTTAACAACATACCAATATGATAAATATAGTGTGGGTTTGTAGGCTCTAGACGACACAAGGAGAGGGCGCAATTGGATAGCTGCACTAGCCCTCGGTCCACTTAGTTTATTTTTGTAAATTATGGGCATTAACCCTAATTAGGAATCTATAAATTGATTTCTTGTATGTGTAATATTTAACGCAATAAAAGAATACCCTAGTTCCCCCTTGAACGTGGGTCACATATTGTGGTTGAACCACGTAAATCCTTATGTCGTTTTATTGCTATTGGGTTCGCGTTCAGTTTTGTGTGTGCTTTATTCCTAACATATACAAGATGATAACATAGAAGAGTTAATAAGATTGATTGGGGGGGGGGGGGGGGGGGGAACCGGCCTCAATAGTAATATACACATGTTAACTACAATTCAAATGTTGCATGTTTCAGTAATTCAAACCCTTAACACCTATGGCTCATGGTTTGACCCAAAAACTATTTAAAACCAACTGCGAGCACTCCTAGATCTCAAACCTTTGTTCAAAACGTTCAAGTTGCAAAGGCAGGACGCTTATCGTACTAATAGTAGTTGGATGTTGCACGTTAAATTGTGATCGTGCTGTGATGCTATGCGCCCCACCCGACAAAATCTTTTCACATGTTTCTATAAGGCCAGTGTCTACAAGTTGGGCAAGAGGAATGTGAGCCTAACCACTTATCGACGCATTGAACATGGAAACCATGGAAACCGGCCTCAATAGTAATATACACATGTTAACTACAATTCAAATGTTGCATGTTTTAGTAATTCAAACCCTTAACACCTATGGCTCATGGTTTGACCCAAAAACTATTTAAAACCAACTGCGAGCACTCCTAGATCTCAAACCTTTGTTCAAAACATTCAAGTTGCAAAGGCAGGACGCTTATCGTACTAATAGTAGTTGGATGTTGCACGTTAAATTGTGATCGTGCTGTGATGCTATGCGCCCCACCCGACAAAATCTTTTCACATGTTTCTATAAGGCGTCTACAAGTTGGGCAAGAGGAATGTGAGCCTAACCACTTATCGACGCATTGAACATGGAAACCATGGCTGCATTTTGGCAGTATTTTGACTTGTTCTTCGGAAATGAAATCACTTAAACAAATTGCACACTCTTTGTCCAATCCAGGCAATTTCAACCTTCCCAGTACCTAACAATAGGAAAGGTGTTCAATGCCTTTTTCTTAATGCCAGTGTTTGCTAAAGTAGCTGGTGTGCTTTCGTGGCTAGTGACCGAGTCTCGGCGAAGCAAACATGAGCACCTGAGTACACACCTGATGATCGAGTTCAAACATAAAGAACAAACGAGAGCACTTAAAAGCACGGATAGGACCATCACCACATTTGTGTCAAAGCTTTTGTTTACTGTGTATGGGCTTGGTGCTGGTGAAGCTGCTATAGCCTCCACTCCTGTTTTGATGATTGTGGTTGTATGTTGATACCTCAGATCATTACCTAGAAGCTTTCTTGAATGAAAATGGACCATGTTTCCTTGAAAGAGGATCATGGCACGAATGAACATTTTTGCATGTTTTGATTGGTTTGGATTTAAATGTAGATGTTCTTGGAGAAGACTTTGAAGAGAATGTTATATAGTGGAATTGAATATGCCCCACAAAGTATATAGATGCCAATTAATCTCATCATCATCATCATCATAATAATAATAATAACAATAATAATAATAGTAATAATAAAAATAATAATAATATTTTGAACGACAAATTTAAATCATTGACGAAACACTAAAGTATCATCATGCAGAAACACAAAATCATATTCATCTCCACTAGGCAATAATACATATAAACCAATTTAAGTAAAAACAAATAAATCGAAAAACCTCCCTTGTGGAATAATAATAATAATAATAATAATAATAATAATGATAATAATAATAATAATGATAATGATAATAATAATAATAATAATAATAATAATAATAATAATAATAATAATAATAATAATAACTAGAAGATGCATGTGAGATTTTATCTAATTTCTTTTATTCAATTATTTTGGATCTTCCACCAAGTTTTGTGTATTGCCTTTAGTAATAATGGATTCTCTAATCAAGTGGATCCCACCCACTAACTCGAACCGTCAAATAATGGCATGCTTACATCTTTTTAACACCATTTTGAAGTTATGTCCAAAGGCCGACTATTCGACCACCGCTAGCAAGCGTAGCACACTCCCGATGCGTAGAAACCTTGTGAAATAGGTAAAACTACGTCCCCCTTAGACTCGAACCTAGGTAAAACCCTAAGCCTAGCCTTCACCGAGATAAGAACAACCACTATGCTATAGTGGAGGACCCAATGGCATGTTTACATGATTTCAGTCATTTTCTAACCCTCAATCTCCAGAAATGCATTCATCGAAAAGTTAATTCCATAACTATTGCATTTTACACATTTAATCAAAATAATCATTGCGTTTGAAAATATTTAAGAAAACATGGCATAACGCGTAACATGCACAGCTGTCCTTATTTTCTCCTTTATTTTTACTTAATAATAATATCACTCATTTTAAACACACCGAGTATGTTAAAAAATTACCTCTTTTGAGAAGAACAATGTTCAATTTTTGAGATATATAATTTAATATAAGATTTAAAGTGAAAAATCTTAGCTGTTAAAAAAAACAAATCAAAGATGTATGGTGTAATTACTAATTTAATTTATTTATTTAATATAATTGTAAATATTAGATCATGTATAGTGGAAGGTGTGGAGCCCCGCCAGGCTGACAACATGGGAAATAACGCTAAAGGCATTAAAGGCAAGCATGTGAAACTTGATGTGCTTGTGGGTGTGAGGAAAGGTTTAAAAGATATTGGTTTTATATATGGTTTTTATTTGTTTTGCATGATATTCCGAGGCAAGGAATTTTGCTACCTAAAGATGGTGTGGAACGAATCTAGTCACCTACTACGACTCAAACTGGTTAGGATGTACTTACTCGAGACGCTCACGAACTGATTACTTGTTTTATTTGGTGGAGCACCCGACTGTAGGAAGTCCAAGAGGCAATCGTTGGTTTCTCGATCCTCTGATGAAGCGGAATATCAGGCTATGGCATCTATGGTTATTGACGTTTTATGGATGAGGTAGTTATTGTAATAACTCGATGCTTGTCAAGAGGGACCAACACATGTCTTTTGTGATAATCAAGTTGCTAGACACATAGCCAACAACCCTATGTTTAATGAACGTACGAAGCACATAGAAATGGATTGTTACTTTGTGCGAGAGCGATTCTAATCCAAAGAAATACAACCTTTAAACATTGATATTAAGTCTCAGATAGTAGACTTATTCACCAAGATGTTAGGAAAACAACTTCATCTTTTATTTAATAAGTTGGGCGTTCAAAATCTCTTTAACTTTAGAGGGGTAAATGATATTAGTTTATTTATGGTTATATATGTTTTGGATGATATTTGGAGAAATGTTATTATTCTAGAGGGGTAAATGATATTAGTTTATTTATGGTTATATTTATTTTGGATGATATTTAGAGAAATGTTATTATTCTTCTAGTAAGGGATCATGTACAAGAGAAGAATTTTGTACGAAGTGTAGGAGACAATCATGAGCACACATTTGTTTTTCTCAATTTAAGAAAGAGAAGGGTATGATGGTCTTTTCTCTCTTTAACTATTTCCACCTTGATTTTCAAACGCTAATAACTTTTTCATCATTAATATTTAAAAAAAACAATTACACCGTATTAACGACATTTCATTCTCTTTAATTCGAGCAGCCTATTGCTATAATATTCTTAAAAATAATTTATAGAAATACCTATTACTTGATTACGTGGTTTTGAATGCTCAGTACCCATTACGTGATTTTTGAATACCCAGTACCCATTACATGATTACACATTCAACATAAATCATTACACATTCATTGTATATTCATTACGTGATTACACATTTAATATGATTTGTTATAACTAATGTTAATACAATTATGCTTATTACGTGATTACACATTCAATAATAAGAACTTGATTGTTTATGCTTTATTACGTGGTTAAATCTCTAATATATGACATATGTTGCTATTATAGGTTGGTTTGGCTAATGTTTTGTATATAATTTATCCATAATACGTGATTATACCTTAAATATTAGGTATTCCATATGAAATATTATGTGTTATGTTACGTAATCACCCAGTATAGTTTCACATAAATACTATAATGAAATCATGTAATCACGAAATGCGTATTTAAAATCACGTAGTCATGTAATTTACATAGTCAACTATTGTTACGTAATTACGTAATAACTTAGCGTGGTTTCACGTAAAATATTACAATGAAATCAAGTAATCACGTAATGGGTATTCAAAATCACGTAGTCACTTACTGGGTATTCAAAATCACATAATCACGTAATATGGTTTCAAAATCCTTCAAAAAAGTTAATGTTAAAATATAGCAATAGGCTGCTCGAATTAAAGAGAATAAAATGTTCGTTAATACGGTATAATTTTTATAAAAAATATTAACGTATGAAGAAGTTATAACCATTTGAAAATCAAGGGGAAGTGGGTTTATGAGTTAACAATATTGGATTTTCCTATTTTACCCTTTTCCCCACTTGTTCCCTTGTTTTTTTTTGTTATGTGAATTTTATATTTGGGGACCACTTAATCTCAACCATTGATCTTGACAATCATAGGTCTAACTTGTCTCCTACACTTCGTACAATTTTTTCCTCTTGTAGAATAACCTCTCTCTCTAAGTCTTCTATCTTTACAATATCTCTTATTCCTATGTATAACTATATAATCTCTATAATCTTTACAATATCTCTTATTCCATCTTACTTGATACAATTCGAACATTAAAATCCACCCACCTGCCCCAATCCATATCTACCAACTTAGACTAACTCCTTAACCAAAGAAATGCGTCCCTTTTTATCTCATATTGCCGGAGACTTGATGACCTTTAAACTCTTTCCCATTAAGGTTCTTCAAATGTGCAACATGGTAGCCTGAAAAATCAAATTTATATCTTGCTTCCATTGTCTAGAGCCTTTCATACCTTCAGCGAATTCCAAAGAATCTTTAAGGGAGTCAAACACCATATTTACCAGAAGCGTCACCCAAGCCAAAGCATTCCACCAGATGGACTTAGACATCGTGCACCCGCAGATCAAATGGTCTACCGATTCAACATGAGCATCAGACCTAGAGCAGTTTAAGCAATTTACCATGACACCCCTTTTCACAAGCTGTTCCTTAACCAGAATCTTTCCTAAGTCAACCCCTTTTCACAAGCTGTTCCTTAACCTTAGGAGGAACCCACGTGTTCCAATATCTCCAAGCATTTTTAATATCGACCGACTGACTCCGAATATGATCCTGAGCCGCATCAATAGTAAAACTACCTCCGTCCGGTTTCTACACCCAAATATCACACCCCTCTTTGAGCTTAATCTCATCTAAAAGACGCATCAAATCTGCCCATTAAGCCCATTCCAAATCATTACATGGAGGCCGCAAACAACGGGTGTTCCATTGAACTTCAACTAGTTCTAACAAAGTTATCTGCCACAATCGCCTTCCTATTTCCACGATTTTGTATATTGCTGGAAACCGATCCATCAATACCTTTCCATCCACCCAACAATCGGCCAGAAACTCACGGAAACCCCGTATCAACATTAGCAACAATGTTATCTTTTAAAGAAATACCAAGGGTATCAAAATCTTTACTTGCTGAAACTATGTCACTCCAAATTCCGGTAAAATTTTTATTAATCGAAATGCATCTAGCTTGTATCTTATTAGCATGAATCGCTTCAACCACCCTAACCCAACACGCATTTGGTCGAGTCTTAAAATTCCACCACCACTTCGCCATAAAAGCACAATTAATACTTCTAAGATCCCCAATGCCTAACCCCAAAATTTTCTTGGTTTAAGCAACTTAGCCCAAGCAATCCATCTGATCTTATAAGACCCCTCCTTCCTCCCCCCCCAAAAAATCTCTTCTAATGGAGTCTAAAATATCTATAACCTTTTTTGGAGCGCGAAACAAAGAGAAATAATAATTCGGTAAAGCCCCGTCATCGCTTTCGCTAACACTATTCTTCCAGCAAATGAAAGAAGTTTAGCCTGCCAAGCCGATAATTTCGAATTAAATTTATCAATAACAGGCATCCGAAACTTGACCCTCTTCATATTAGCTCCAATATGGAAACCTAAAAAAACTAAATGACAACTCTCCCACCATGCACTTAAGCTCAAATGCCATCTGCCCTTCATCCGTCTCCTCCACCCCCACCCATATAGCAATGATTTATTAAGATTAACCTTCAACCCAGAGCATAAAAAGAAACATCTCAAGATCCTATTCAATTTTTTTTTTGTTGACCTCCGCCCACTTAAAAAAGACAACATCATCCGCCTAACACAAATGGGAAATACACGGACCATCGTTCAGAAATTTAACACCCTTAAACACACCCCTGGACCCCACCCTACCCATAGTTAAATCCTAGGCCTCCATAGCTAAAATGAAAAGAAAAGGAGAAAGCGGATCCCCTTGCTTAAGACCTCTTTGTAACTAAAACTCATTGGTAGGCATCCCATTTACTAACACCGACGCCCAACTAGACTTCAAGCAAGAACCAATCCATTTCCTCCAAAGAATCTTAAGATTAGAAATTAAAATTTCCAATTTAACGAATCATAAGCCTTTTCAAAATCCTTATTAAACATGAAAATTTTCTTTTTACATTTCTTAGCCCAAGAAATTATTTCGCTAGTAATCAACGGGCCGTCAAGAATGGATCTTCCTTCTACGAAATCAGTTTGGGTCGGAGCCACCAAAGCTGAAATCACATATTTCAATCTTAAAGAAAGGACTTCGCGATTACCTTATAAATGACCCTAATAAGCGAAATCGGCCCAAATTCTACAAAAGCAGTCTTTGGATCTCTAACCTTCGGGATTAAAGCAATAAACGAATCATTACACCGTTTCTCGATAAAAGCTTTGTCATGGAATTCGTTCATCACTTTCACGAAATGATTCTCCAATGATTCCCAACTTTTTTAATAAATTTGAACGTAAATCCATGGGGCCCTGGAGCCTTATCTGTCCCACACACCCACACCGCATCTTTTATCTCTTTTTTCGAAAAACTTGGCAATTAGAGACAAAACTTTATCATCTGACAATCCTCTAAAGCCCTTACCATCATTAGATGGTCTCCGGCTCCTTGAATCTGGCCATAAACCGACCCATCACCTCTTTTTTATTAATAACCGGATCCGACACAATTTTACCATCGATCACCAGAGAATTAACACAAATTTTTACTTTTCGGATATTAATTAACCCATGAATTTTTTTTAATTTTCATCTCTCACTTTTGCCCAACTCAGCTTTGCCTTTTGCTTCAAATCACTGATCTTCTTTTTCTCGAACGCCTTCAATTTCCACCAACCTTTCAGTCTTCTATCCTTTTCTTCCACCGTAGGTCTTCTACATTCAACAATTTTCTCTATCCTTTCCACCTCAGTCTTACACTCAACTAAGGCTTTATCCTCTAGCGCACTAGTCGACTTCCTCCAATCTTAATATTAGCTTTTAAGGATTTCAACAACCCAGCCAAACCCTTCATACTGCTACCCTGAAATTCATACGAACCAACAACTTTCTTAACCAATTTCCAAATACAATTTCTTAACAACCAACTATTGTAGAACCGAAACGGAACCGGGCCAAAATTAACAATAGAACAGGAAAAAACAATAACGGACAATGATCCGAAAAAATGTCTCGAAGGGCTTCAAAACGAGCTAAAGGCCATTTAGATACAAAGGAGTCACAAACAAAAAAAACGGTCAATCTTGCTCATACTCGACCCGTCTTCCGGCATAAAAGTAAATCTATACCCTCCCATATGATATTCAATCAAACGCGTCTCAGCAATGAAATTATTAAAAATCGCAGCCTCAAAACTATCAAACCTCGAATACAATCTATCCACTTCCTCTCTAACCTCACTAAAATCTCCCGCTAGAAACCACAACCCATCTCTACCTTCCCTAAGTACCCCCCAAAGTGCCCTTTCTTCATAACATCTCCGACGCATAAATATTAACAACGTTAACAATAACGTCGGATCCTAACAGCTTCCCAGTCACCATAAGAAACGACTCTTGTTTACACACGTCAATTTTAGAGTAACATTCGGATCCCACAATGAAACCAAACCGCCCGATCTACCCACTGCATGAACACTCACCCAATCAAAATCCGTGGTACCCTAATACCGCTTAACTACCATCAAATCTAACTGAGAAACTTGAGACTCTTGTAAACATAAAAAAGAATTTTTTTTACTTTCTAATCATCGATTAACCCAAACCGGCTTCGCTCACCTCCTACACCCCTAATATTAATGCTCAACCAATTCATTGAAGACCAACATGCTCCAATTTGTCCTTCACAATCTTAGTAATTTCAATTTTAAAACAAGAAACCCTCATACAACAATATTCCCCATCGCTACAGTCACATTTGTCTCGTTCTGAACTTCACACGCTGGACTTTTATTAAGGTCAAAGGTATAATCAAGTGGATCAATACATACCTCAACATCAACTCGTTCACCAACCCTTCGCCTTCAGCCCGTAAGTCTCCTTTTATTGGTGATCATGTCGCACTTCAGAAAAGTGAAAGACCATGTAGTCTTTTTTGTTTTAGAAGACTTTAAAATACACCCAGATTTACGAAGAAGTTCAGTCAGATTAAGAGGATCATCATCTACAGATGAGCTGAAAACCACTTTACTCCTTTTCACGGACTTGGACTTAATATTGGTCTCTCTACCCTGACCGAAAGTCTTTCCAAGCGGCCCAATATCTATAGGCCCATCAGAACACACTCCTTTGGATTGAACAACTCTTATCACAAGGCCCACATCCTAAAACCCCAAAACCCTCCACTTGAGAACACCTAGGGTCGAAACTGGCGGTCCCACAATCTTTTTCCATGCAATCTGCAAAGGTTGACCTGTAATCACCCCAAAAATAGCCTACTCTGACTCAATAGTTTCCTTAACATCTTGCTCTGTTTCAATAATTTCCTTTTCCACCTCTAGTAGATCGAGAAAAAACGCCTGTGTCAACAACATCTCCGACTTATTTTTCCCGGTGTGCCGGAAACTCAGCTACGTCAAGCCCATCATCCTCACCAGCTACAACCTGATCCACCAAGACCTCCGGAGCCTTATGAGATTTGACACCCTCAGTAGAATCAAACAACTTCACCTCCCCAGGAAAATTAAACCCTCACTGAAAACATTCAACACAAACTTAGGTGCCCAAGTCACATGTGATTCTGTGATTCAACAATTTTATGCACCGCTACAACTTCCGTATTGATTCTACGCCCGGACTTGACTAAAATTCTGACCAACGTGAAAGACAAATCCCCATCTTCACTACAAACCTTAGCACCTGCCCACCACCTCTCCAAAACTTCTGCTATGGAATCGAAAATAAAATTATCCCACAGATTCCTATTTGTAAATCGGTTTTTGAGTAAATTTATAACGAGACGTAGATAAACATAAGTATATAAACTTGAAATCTTATAAAACATATTATTTCAAGAGTTATGAGAGAAAAAATATATAATAAAATACTAGGTTTGTGTTTTGATGACTTGTACATCCATATTCGCAACTAGATTTTGAGTATCGTTTATATCAAGGCACACATAAAATTGAACACTTTACAACGACATACTCACAACTTTATAAACGTTGTATCTTAAAAGTCTTAAAAAAGAAAGGGAAAATGTCACAGAATAGTAACCAAGTTTCAAAAGTATTCTAATTAGGTCACTCGTATTGTTTTTGTCCAAATTAGATAACTTAACATTCAAATCGAGTCATGTCCTTTTTCCATGTGTCAAGAGAAAATGAAGCATAAGATGCTAGGGTCGGATTATATTAATATATGAAATTTTATTTATTAAAATATAAACACTTTAATTACATTAAAAATTGAAAAAAACAAGTTAAAATTCCCGTCATCACTGGACGTTAGCATCAAATGAAAGGGAAAAAAGAAACAAAAATTCACATCACCACGGTTACCTATGAAATGGATGAGAAAACCCTTAATTTTAATAAAAAATGAATGTTGAGTGACCTGATTAGAACACTTTTGAAACTTGAGTGACCTAATTGGAACACGTTTAAAACTTGGTTACTATTCTACAAAGTTACCCAGAAAGAAAATATATTTATAAGCAGTTATAATAATATGAATAATAGAATAAAAAATAAAATTATATCGATCTATTGTTTGTAAGGATAAAGGAGCCACACATTATGGTAGTATTGTAATTTAATCGTAACAAAAATACATATAATGCTACGTAAGATGATATTATAAAATTATTTACAAAGTTAAATTAAATATAACATTTTCAACAAAATATTTTCATGGTAGACCACTAAAGCAATCTTGTCTAATTATTATCACGAGCTAAGTTTATGTTTATAAATTATGAAACAGACAATTGTACGAATCAATGTATAAATGTGTACAAACCTTGTATATTTTATATAAAAGTTTCATTTCATTACGATCCAAGTTACGAATTACGAAAGCGGGAAAACGAAATATGAATACGATACGAATGTAAATTGATTAATTTTTTGTACTTAAAAGCTTCCAGAAAAGTCTTAAAATATCATCAAGTTTAAAATTATGTTTAATAAAATATTTAAAAAATAAAAATAATGATAATGATACATCTCATGTCACACTCTTAATTTTCACGTGCGTATTCTTACTATGAGACATGTGACTAACCAGGATCTAGACACTATTCATGCTGAACCAACCATTTTAAATTCAGTGTTTATATATATATATTATATATATATATATATATATATATATATATATGGTTAGGTTTATTTGTGAACAATCCTCTTGATAGTAAACCGTGTGAACTAATCCTAACCCTTGATGATGAAAATACATTAGTGTTGATGAAAATACACTTGTGTATTTTTCGATTTGATAATCTAAATCAATAGCCAGGATTTGTTCACTCAGTTCACAAATACACTAGTGTTCACTCTAGAACCCCACCCTACATAACCCTACTATAATATATATATATATATATATATATATATATATTATATATATATATATGATTAAGATCAAGGGAAAAACGCGGCCTTCCCGCGCAATTTTTGACCCCATTTTTTCACACCCCTAGATTAAAATGTTATAAAAGACTGCCGTAAAAAATATTAAAAAAAAATTCGAAGTGGTGTTTTTCGGCCCGTTACAGCGGCTGTAAAAATGCGATGACATAAGCATGACATCACCTTTTACAGCATTTACGGCTGCTGTAAATGAAAAAAACCATTTTTTTTAAAAGTTGATTTTTTAGGATTTTTGGTAAAAAAAATGTTGTAAAAACCTTTTGTAAGGCTGAGTTCTCTAAGTTCTCATAATTTGTATGAGTTTTCATTTTACCCTAACCATATATATATATCTATATGATAAGAACTGATTTTTTATAAATAAAAAAATCCCCTCGGCGCTTTTTATTTTATTTTTTGTTACAAAACGTTCGGTAGCATGTAACTTATATTCCTAATTTTTTAGTAAAAAATAAATCTGTTACATAAAGTTTTCTTAAGTTTTCTTAACTCAAGTATGTTTTCTTTCTATCTCTCACCTATATATATATATATATGTGTGTTTTTCTTAATATATCGTCAAGTTTATAATAATGTTCCATAAAATATTTAGCATATATAATAATGATAATGATACATCTGATGATCAAACACAACTTCTAAATGGTTAATTCATGTTAATCTTGTCTAATTTTATATGTTTTTTTTCTTTTTTGAATAGACGGCAACTGTCTAATTATTATAGATTTTTTTTTTGTTTGATTGGAGGGCGACTAACATATGAGAAACTTGGCTTAATTTACATATAAAGTTTGGATATCAGTACATTAAGAAATTTTGATTATTCCTTTTCATAACTTTTTAGTTTTATAAAGTAATGAAGCCTTAACTTTCATGGTGTTAATCGTGTAACGTTTAACATGTTAGCTTGTTAACGGAATTATTATATATTTATTCATGCTAAAACATATATAGTAACTCGGAAACTGAAAATCTAGTAATTCAAAGACGATGGAGTGTAAACAGGTCAAACATTTAAAACGAGTTGTAAATAGGTTAAAATGTAGCTAATTTTTAAACTGATTAGTGCTTTTATATGGAATCATAGTCCGCCTATTTAGTTTACACAACCTGTCACAATAGTTTAATTCAACCATATGACCATTATTGAATGTAATACAAATGCAAATTATTAGGAAAACTAGATCCATACAATACAAATGCTTTTAACAAACGACTCAATCTTGCTCATAAAACGTGCTCTCTAATTCATCTCTAGATATGGAAATAAACGCATCCATTTGTTTAGCAGGAAGTGAGATACCAATTTCAATATCAGCAGGTGAATCTTTGCACGCGTTAACCGAAATAGACCCGTTGTAATCGATTAGATGGAGTCTCATGCTTTTTCGGCTTCCCCCATCCAAAATCCACATCATAAATCTTGATCTTTGGGGTTCCAGACACCCCAATCGTCAGCATTGGATCGTAGGCTCTCTCAAGCCATGTATCAGCATCGTTCGTCGGTGCATCATTATTTTTTATGGTCTCACTTAGCGCCTTTCCAAATACTTCAGCAGCAGTAAGAAATCCTTTGTTACCTGCTAATAGTGAGCTTTTTGTTGGTGTACAAAAACATGGTCCAAGACAATTACCAAAATAAGTTTTGAGGGAGTGGGGGATGGATTCTGGATCTCAATCTACAGCACACATAAACCTTTCTAGATCATCATCGGCTACTTGCCCACCAATTCTAGCACGCGATTTGGCTATGCAACTCCATACATAAGCACATGCCACCGAAAACGATGACACATATTCAAGTGTTGGCAGTTGGGTCAATAACCATTTCTTTAACCGGCTTATATGTGCTTGGGTTTAAAACAAGTGTGGCTCGAGCCTTATCGGTGTGACCAACAAGCTGAGGTAGTTTGTATCCCTCATCAATGCCTTCTATCCCAGGTTGATTAAAATAAATTTCATCTAAAGATTCTGGATACTTGATCACTCTCTCATAGAACGGCAGAGAGTTACTTGCTAGAAATAACTCATCCGTACCATGCTTAGCGATCGATGTCCACGCGTTCAGAAGTTAAAGCGTGTGATCGCGTCACAAAGGCAGTGGTGGTTCGTGAGCCCATTGCGATCCCTTTATTCGGGAAAATTGTTACTTGCACTGTGAATAGTGGGATAGTAACATAATTGGATACCTTTGATGGCTGTCCCAATCCAGGTATCAGTGGATAAAACTTGTGACTTTCACGAAGATGATTACCTGTGAGATCGTCAAAATCAAGACTACTTTCTGCGAAGGTAAGCGCGACAGAATCACCGTCAACATGGCGGATTTCGGGTCTTTTTACATTGGACAAACGTTTTTGATTAGGATACACAATCAGGTTCCCTGCGAATGGGAAAAAGTGTTGAAGAGTAATGGATAATGAGTGTTTAAGTTTGGGAACAATTGTTTCGATGAAATATGATGTAGGATGAGGGAACTCGTAAAAGAAAACTTGGTGGACTGGGAAGAAGAGTAGCCATACTGCATCAAAGAAAGTAAGTGGTAGAGATCTGTCACCGATGGTGGCAGGTGGTGGAGATATTCGACACTTTTCAAGAACGTTCAACATATCCATGCCTGAATTGTTGAATCTTTTTGTGTGGTTTGGTTTGTGTCATTGTTTTTACCTAGTACAGTTATATATAATGATTTCAACACCACCAACTAACACGCCTCTCAACAGTGTAATTAAATTTTAATCATTAACGTATTACTAAATTTCACATTATTTAGGGTAGGCTCTTATCATCTACATTATATTTATTGGGCAAAAACGAGATGTTTAATAGCAGTTATGCCACCAGGAATTTATCAACATCATTCTAGCTGATTTTGTTTGTTTGATGGTCTCAAGCTCTTTCCCATTATTTAATCATTTGGTCAAGTTTATTTTACTTCTTTTAAAGTAATCATTTGTATTGTATCTTCTAAAAACCTTTTGAACACCTTCACTTTCTAATGTTTATCGATATAAATACAAGTTCGTCTACATTTTACGTTACGTGAGTTACTTGGTTTTACAAATTCGTGTTTTGTTTTACGTTTTTTTCTCAGTTTGGGTCATTGTTAGCTTGCTACTTAGCACGGTTCAAACTACAACGTTGTAGCACGGTTTTACGCCCCCCGGCCCCGCAACGCATGAGGCTTAAAACTAGTTATATTCTATAGTTGGCTGTGTTCTGAAGTATTAGAGTAAATTATTTTCTTCTTTTTTTTTCTACTTGCCAAATGCTACTCCCTTTACTTTACACCAAATATTCTAAAGTATTTCAGTGTCCAGGTTTGAATCCCCTTTAAAAGGTATGTGCATCTACCAAGTAGTGATTCCACATTAGACAAATGTGGTATAAGCATGATGCATGGTTATAACCGAAATCTAGTTGGCTTTTTGGTTTTTAGTTCCCTAGATTCGAATTCGATTGAATCTAATTCTAGAATAACATTTGTAATTGTAAACAGTTTTAGTTTTTAATTGGTCAATTTTACTTTAATCTATTTTATTTCATTAGGTTACATTAGGTTTTTTTTTCTTTAGTTAATTCACGTTTCTAACCATACTATGTCCCTTGGAATGGGGACGGATAACGTAGTTAAAGTATAAAGAGGGATACAGTGATGTAACTTAACCATAAGGAGCCCTGTTCATATTCGTTTGTTTAGCATTAAACTTGTCCATAAAGATTTACGAACACATATTAAATGAAAAGTAACATACCCTAAATATAACATATGCACCTTGTTCATTAATGTGTATTCATTCATTAAGTGATTGAACTTTTTCAACGAACACAAAACAAACAAATATCATTTAAAAAAAATAACAAAAAAAACAACATTATTTATCCCAAACATTAGACATAATCACTCTGTGTATGCACTTGATGTAATAATCATAAATATAAGTAAACCAAAATAAAGTCACAAGTTAAGTTAGACATAATAAACATAATGTTTGGAATTAATAAGGTGGATGCTCACGAAAATGCTAAACTGTGATACTGTTGAAGTTCAATGTTGCTATTGTGTAACACCCCAAATTAAATGATAAAAAGTATGGATTTTTTATAGTTTTAGACTTGTTAAATTAAATGGGTTTAAAGCCAAAAAAAAGGGAATTCATGAGAAATTGAAAGCTCATAAGGGACAAAAGGGTAAATGTAAGTCTCCAAAATTGCGAACCTTACAGTCGGGTCACATCGTTGTATATAGGTAAAAGAAAGTGACTTCATCGCAACGTTTTAACTCAGAATACTCTTGGATTTACAAATACGCAACAGAGTTAAATAAAAAAAATATGTCATTAATATTTTGTTTGTTAGTAAACAGTTTAATCCAAATCATTGATGGGAACCTAACAAAGTCTTTGGATCGAGTCACGACAAGGTGAACATGACCCGGTTTATATTGCCACCATAAGGCTGCTAATGCCCTGAAGGACTTTGTCAACTACTAAACTTTGTCAACACTTAATTACCCTCGTCAGGCTTTCGTTTACCACTTGCTTAACCGAAGGGTTTCATCACCCCATAATAACTTCGTATCACTAGGATATTGACTATTAGAACTCATGATACTCAGTGGGCAACGTCGGTTATTATGTCGAATAACCGACATCAAGCATCTCAAGGATGCTATAACACAAAATAGCACATAGACACACATAAAATGCCTAAGACATACAAACTTCCCAACAACCACTAACCTGTTACCCTCGTCGCCTACCCTATTTCCTTAAGTCTAAGATCACGCCCTCGTACACATACCAAAATGAAGAACTCGACAATTTACGTGATTAACCTGTCATCGCTAAGTTTTGAAATTGCATAATCAACATACCACATAAACACTCCACCACACTAGTCGTGAAATCATTACTAAAAACTACAAACCTTGTGCCACCACAAACACAATACCTATGTAGTAAATATCCCGATATATCACTGATATGTCTGTTATTGGTCCCCGGCCGAGATATCAATGCAAAAAATCGGTACCGAGAATATCGGTTACAACACCTTGTGCACCACAAACACAATACCTATGTAGTAAATATCCCGACAGTGATATGTCGGTTATTGGTCCCCTGCCGAGATATCACTATATCAGTGCAAAAAAATCAGTACCGAAAAATATCGGTACCCCATTCATTGATATTGACCGATACATCACTGATTTTCCGATATCAGTACCTTTCTTCTTATTTCTATCATTCGTCTTTCTTCTTATTGTTGCTATTAATGTTTTAAGTCTTAATTGGTAGTTGTTACCATTAAATGTTAGTTTTTTAAGTCTTAGTCAGTTCCTACTTGCTACAATTGTTAGTGTTTTGAAAGTTGCAGGTTAATTTGTTAATGATAGGAGAATATAATTTAGCATGATATCAAAATTACCGATATCCCACAATGATAACTCATATCTCAAATATTAGTCCTCGATCGATATCCGATATTTTACCGCATTATCTACTTAGCACAATACCCTGTGTTTAGGGTTTAAACGAACGGAAGTTCAGCGAATAGTTTTATGAAACGTTTTGAGGGGAAATTCTCATATGTTTATTCATTTAATAAATGAAAAAAACATGAACAAGAAATTTTGTTCACTAAGTTAAACAAACGAATATGAACAGAGGTTTTGTTCGTTCGTTTATGTTTGGTATTGTGTCATTTATTTTCTGTCGTTTATGTTTATTTGTATTTGTTCATTTAGTGGTTTTTTAAGTTATATTTTAATTTTATTTGGTTTAATTTTAAAAATTTCAGACCATAGTTATACTCTACACCTTCGTCAAATATCCCCCCCTTTGACCATTTCAATTTCAGTTTGTGGTAAAGTTTGACCAACATCTTATCTTTTGTGTTAACTATGTTTATGATAATTATGTCAACTATATTCTATAGATATGTTAAGTACTTAGTTAATTTTGGTGGATTCTTCATAAGCTTTATTTCTGATGAAAATGCAAACTGTATTTTCAAATGAATATATAACATTCACTTGTGTTCATGAACATTTGTTTGTGTTCGTTTGCATTCATTTACGTTTGGTTAAGTGTTCATGAACAGTTCATAAATATGTTCATTTCCTTAATGAACGAACACGAACAAAGAGATCTCGTTTGCTATGATTTCATGAACCTTTCATGAACATGTTCATTCCTTAATGACCTTGTTTGTGTTCGTTTACAACCTTGCCCTTAATAAGACGTCGCATGCCTATGCAACATTAAACACACGAAATTCACCCATACATCATAAAAATAGTTTGACCATGGTAGAATGCTTAGCAAACATCTTAACATCAAAATCATCGTTTAATCAAAAGTAGGTAAACCATGATGTTTATTAAACATTTCAAGTAAGCATGTACGCTAGCCCTGAAAACATATAATATGGGGATTAGACCTCACCAGTTATGAAGATCATACACCACACTGCAAAGCATCCACACATGCTCGAAAAACCCCAAATATGTCAGTCACACAATAAAGATCAATACACGGCAATCATGCATTTATTAGTGCACAAATAATCCACCAAACCCCCAAGCTCAAAGAACCCAACTTTATG